>CM046863.1:18380202-18532771 GCA_025617745.1 Heliocidaris erythrogramma | reverse complement strand
CATAAATCATAATCAAATAAAATATTCTGATTAATAGAAAAATAAAGATCATAGCATTTTATTATTTGTTTATATAACTTTTCTCGACATTCCCGTCAGAGGCAGTGTTTGCTCATATAGAGCTTAATATCAGGGAACATGTTTGGAGGCCCCCCCCCCCCATCACATAAATATTAATAGATTTTTCACAGCAACAAACTTTAACAAAACTACAAACATCTAGTCCTAGCACCTCCCCCCCCCCCCCCCCCCCTCCCAACTCTCTCCCTCTCCTCCCTGGTGCAGTTAAAGTTGATTCATATCTGTTTTGGGAAATTTGTATTTGAAGGGACAGTATCAAGATTATGCCCTTTAGTTACGGCTTTACCAAAAGCGATGTCCAGAAAAAGAAGGAAAAAAAAATAAAGAAAATAAAAAATACAAACATCTTGATTAAGACTATAACTTTCCCTCTGGGCCGATGGATATGTGGCACAGTCCGCGTGCTTTATTTCGGGACTGAGCAATCTTCGTAATTAAACTCTTTGGTGGGACTAGCGCAGTGAAACAACGAAATGTCTTCCCGTTCTAAATCGAAGGATAGGAAGGTGAAAGATGAAGAAAATGACTTCGAGAATGAAGAAGAAATGGAGATTGACAAGGAGTCGTTGTCTGCTCCAAAAAAAGCCGTTCAGGTGAGGAAAATATAGAAATTAACTGACATTATCTTTGCTTACATGATAAAGCCTTGTCCCACGTGTCTGATTTTGTGTTTGTAAATTATTCAGCCTTTCAGGCAATTCCTACGTGGAGCCAGGAGGGGGGGGGGGGGGGGGGGGGGGGCAAATGGGGGCAAAAGAAAATGTTGGGGGCAAGGGCGGACAAACAATTTTCCACCCTTTTATTTTTTTTCACTCCGAAAATTATTGGGGGGGGGGCAACTGGGGGGCAAATGCCCCCCCCCCCCCCCCTTGGTGCCGCCACTGAGAAGGAGCGGAGGAGGAGGAGGAGGAGGAGAGAAGAAGAGAAAGAAGAGGAGGTAGGAGGAGAAGGAGAGAGAGAGAAGAGACCGAGGAAGAAGATGATGAAAAAGGGGATCGAGGGAGAGATAGAATTATAAGAAAAAGATAAATAAGAAGAGGTGGAGAAACAGAGAGCAGATATGGCCATAGTTTAGGTAGATAAACTCGCTGTAGACTCTCTGACTGTAGTGTAGAAAAAGAGGATGGAGAGAAAGTTGGTGAAAAAGAAGGTGAAGCAAAAGATGAAGAGAAAAATGATTCAAAAGGGAAGAGATGCAGAGGAGGGGAGAGGAGGAGGAAGAAGAAAGTTTTTCTGAATTATGGTCAACCGGTACTGAGTGGTCGAGGTGCACCGCCACACATGGTCAATATTGGAGACGGTTTCCTATTAGGGACACTATATCTATTGTCAGAGACTTTTGTCAACATTTCTAGTAGCCTATTTTGGGAGACAATCTCCCATTTAGGATACCAATTTTTCTTTTGCTGCAGAAGGATTAATTTGGCTCAAAATTAAAACGTGATATGCATGAAAAATAACTCCTTTTGACCATTTACTTAAAAAAATACACTGTCAACTTTTGTTTTAATAACATTTTTTGTTACGATCCACACACAAAAATAAATGGGGTGAGAAAAAGTGCCTTGTTGTTGGTGTTGTTGCCATTGTCCTCAAATTAGCAAAGTCAAGTGGGAGAGAGTCGCCCAAATCGGCCGTGCTCTTCTACTCTCCCTTTGTGATGAGCAAACAGACTGTACGTTTCCTTCCTTTTCCTAATTCTCTTTAACATGACGTTGGGTATGAGTGTCAAACCAAAACAGAATAAAAACCAAACAAAAAAGTGTTGCGTTACTGCCACAATATTGCTTAATATTATTTGTATTTGTATTTTTTATTATTTCATCTCCGGAATATAACATCAATCATTACAAACAATGTAGGTACAAACAAAAAAAAATACCCTCAATTACAACCAATGCCCCTGGATATGCCCATGGATTTGCCCAAAGAAAATGTTTTTCTGTTTAAAGAGAAGGTAGCTTTCTCATTCAATTTGGAAGAACACCATAGAAATGTCCCCTGAAAAGGATTGCTGTTCAAATTCCCTCATGTTCGAAATGTGTGTGCAGTCCCATATATCCATTTCTGTGTGCAGTGCATGTGTTTTTCCACAAGATGGGTCAATTTCTTAGTATTTTGATGATGCCAAAACCTCACAGCACATACCAATTCTTAATTAGACATGATCAACCTTCCCCAATCGCTTGAGACAGTTTCTTTCACAATGTATTTGCATGACCAGAACTCAACTTCATCTTTTAAGGGCTCTCTTCATTGGTTGTTGTGTACAGATGCAAAAAGATCGATTTCATAGATCTCTGTTTATTTTTTCTCCCACTTATACATGTGTTCCTCAGAAGGACATACACCCCATATACTGAAAGCAGGTTCTGTTGATGAAAGAATGCTTCTCAACATCTTTTTCACAAAGGCTATATGTACATCATTGTGTTAAATACATCGATCAAGAGAACATCCTTTAAGTTTGATACAGTGGAAACTCACTATAACGAGGACCTTGGGACCATGAAAATTACCTTGTTATATCAGGATTCTCTTTATATCGGGGTAAAAAAGCAAAGAACATAAAGGACCTCCAAAATTACCTCTTTATATCAGGAATCTCGTTATATCGGAGCTGTTTTTATCATAATCATTTCTCAATAATTTGTAACATTCGTTTTAAGTTTTGTGTCCCTTTTTATGGTTACACTATTGATTTATTTAGTTCTTCTCAATGATTTGTAAAGTTCCTTTTTGTTTGTTTTATCTACTCTGCATGGAACATTCATCTGGTCAAGTTGTGGGTTTTTCTTTCTGTACATGTATTTTCCCTTCCATTTGCATCTCCTGTTATTCTAAAAGTGTGACTATTTTCTCTTTCCTTTATCGTTGAATAACCAATAAAATGATGTACAAATAACACCAACATTTGTCAACAAATTTTGAGGCATTTTACTCCCAGTGTTAAAGATCGTATGCTCGATCAGTAATGAAAAACACAAGTCAGAAAAAATTGGAACCAGCGGGATTCAAACCTGTCATGTACTGCTTGCCGGGCAGCGACTTAACCTCCAGGCTATTCTGGTTCACGGCCAAGTCACAATAAACTGGAATCAAATACCCAAGATCCTCTTCTTTCTGATTCATTAATATTCAAACGGTCCGCCGTAGACAATGGTTAGTAAACGAAGAAGCTTGATGGGAGGAATTTTTTTTTTTTTCATTACAGATCGAGCATACGATCTTTAACACTGGGAGTAAAAATGCCTAAAAATTTGTTTACAAATTAAATTCCTCCCATCAAGCTTCTTCGTTTAATACCAACATTTTTTTATCCTGATATTTTGATTCCCAGGACAAGTGGAAGCTTTTACCAGCCTTTCTGAAAGTGAGAGGATTGGTCCGTCAGCATATCGACTCCTTCAACTACTTCATTAACGTGGAGGTGAGTGCTGCAACAGACAGAAGTGTTGCATCTCTGCGTGGGGGGCAATAACCTCCTCCAATAATCACAAAGTTAATGTGAGTTCTGGTAAAATTGCAGCAGATATTGGACTGAAACTTACTGTAAATGTTCAAGCTTATAGCCTGTTAAACAAATTGGCTCTAGAGAAAAAAATACATGTATAAAAGCTTACTGCTGACTAACGATGGAGGAAAGATATACAGTGAAACCTGCCTATAAAGACCACTCGAGGGAGACAAGAAAAGCGGTCTTTATAGACAGGTTCCTTTAGTACACATTTCAATGAGAAACATTGTTGAAGGGAAACAAAAATTATGGTCTTTATAGACAGGTGGTCTTTCTATGTGTACGGAGTGTAAGGTCTCACGTGCATGCCAAAATGACACTTTTCAGTCCCTTTTCTCTTTTTCCCGAAGACTCCTCAAGACTTTATTTTCTGTAAATTGCGTTTGTTAGCAGATTTTGATCCTAGAAGCAGTCGGACATGCGACTGTTAACTGAATTCACCTGATCTATTAAGATTGTTCTCATTTGCTCATTTTAACAGATCAAGAAGATCATGAAAGCCAACGAGAAGATCACCAGTGATGCTGATCAGACCTTCTACATGAAGTGAGTGTTAATACCAGTAGAGAGCCAGAAGGGCGTTAACTGTGTGTTAAAGTATATGAATTAACGCCCTTCTGGCTCCAAACAGACGATATTATTGTGAAACAGTGTATTAAAGGGAAGGTTGAGTTCTGGGAAAGGTGAACGATAATTTGTGGGCTTTTCTTCTGAATTCCTTGTAAAGTACCGTATGTCAGTTTGGAAGAACATCATAGTAGAAATGTCCCACGGAAAAGCATTTCTTTTCAAATGTCCTCATATTTGGAATAAGACGAAAAATAGCTGAAGTGTTCGGGCCGAAAATTCGTACCACGTCTGTGTGCAGTCCCATTTATCCATTTCTGTGTGTGGGGCATGTGCTTTTGAGCGAGTTTGGGTTGATTTCTTATCATTTTAATGAATCCAGAACCTTACACCAAATCCTTACTTTGACATTTATCAACCTTCCCCAATTGCTTCCAGGCAGTTTCTTTCACAATGTAATCACATGACCAGCACTTTACTTATATTTAACTCCTACTATGCCGTGGGCGGCAAATCCCGCCCAGATATCGGAGTGTTGAACATTCTCTTAGGCTCAGAATGGCTTGAAAATTCTGCCTCATACAGAAACCTTTGCCTTCAATATAATGTTTATTCCTATGCAATATATCTTTGCCTAGTTTGCTCAAGAAAAAACTAATTGAAAAATAATATTTAACTCTTGAAAGTTCATTGTTGACAATTGCTCAAAAATCTGGTGGCATGGAAGGGGTCAACCTATTCATGACAGGAATTTCTCAAATACGACTAATCACCTAAAAAAGTGATTCATTCACAGCAAGTATGCGTCATGTCAATTTCATAGAAAATACCCAATATTAAATAGATTTAAAAATTTTAAAAAGTAACATATAAAAACCCTGGGCACGGCATCTTAGATCGACTTGGGTTCTGCCTAATCCCATCTGTAACACATGTAGGCATGCTTCCTTTTTTTCTACAAGTTTTAATGTCTATGTTTTGAACAAAGTTTTGTGAAGGTTCATGAAAATAGTTTTTCTTGTAATATACAAACAGACGATTGGTACTACAAAACTTAAAGATAACATTTAACAAATTCATAGTGACAAAGCTTTTCGACCTGCACTCATCGGGTCACAACGCAGGAATGAGAGAATACAAGAAAATACAAAAGTCAAGGAAGGGTGTGTATAGCGACCCGGGTATGATCCGGGCACGCTAGAATAATCGAAGCGCTTGTACAAACTCCTTTTGTCGGCACAATAGCGGATCTCTCGACTGAATGAACAACGCTTCTAAGAAGCGAAGATGTTGAAAGCTGCGTGCTCGGGCAACAATAGTGAACTGAGCCGGGTTATACGCCTTGGAACAAGCCGGACTATTTAGCAAGTGCTGACCAATAGCAGAGTCGCTGTGACTGCGCCATTGAACATTAGCGACGCTGGCAGCGGTTTTGCAGTTACGCTTCGGCTGTGCTCATTGTCGGTGTGAAGCCGTCTATGTTGGCCGTACATCTCAGCGTCTAGCAGACCGCATTAAACAGCGCATACCCTCCGTGGTACGACAGACATCAGCTGGTAGCCGAGCACAGCCGAAGCGTAATGTTCAATGGCGCAGTCACAGCGACTCTGCTATTGGTCAGCACTTGCTAAATAGTCCGGCTTGTTCCAAGGCGTATAACCCGGCTCAGTTCACTATTGTTGCCCGAGCACGCAGCTTTCAACATCTTCGCTTCTTAGAAGCGTTGTTCATTCAGTCGAGAGATCCGCTATTGTGCCGACAAAAGGAGTTTGTACAAGCGCTTCGATTATTCTAGCGTGCCCGGATCATACCCGGGTCGCTATACACACCCTTCCTTGACTTTTGTATTTTCTTGTATTCTCTCATTCCTGCGTTGTGACCCGATGAGTGCAGGTCGAAAAGCTTCGTCACTATGAATTTGTTAAATGTTATCTTTAAGTTTTTCTTGTTTATGTATTAATACAGTTTACCCACACTCGAGGTATCGTCTATGAATGCATCACTGGTTTGTGAATCAAATGGTTCCTGATTCAAGTCCCAACTGCGGGACTAGTGTCTTTTAAATTAATTGATAATAAAAAATGATATCTTTGTTTTATACCCAGGGTAGCCTCATCAGTATTATATACTGTTCTCCCTGAGAGTCCTGCTACCATGTTATTACCCCAGCATTAGAAAGACATTAATCTACATTTGCCACTCTGCGCCCATGTGTAGTAAATAGGTGACTTGTAGGAAGTAATGGCCAAAGTCGTTATTATGCCCAGCCACCATTAAATCCGCCTGACCAAGTGAATATTTAGTCAAGTTTCCTGTGTTTTTATTATTGGAATTCTGATCATTTTCAACGGAATGAACGCTATTGTTAATTCATAACTGAAAAAAATATCAGTCAAGAAGAGCGGGATTTGAACCAGCAAAATTGTAGAACGTGCGGTGTAGAAGAAGGTTACTTAGACCATGCAGATTTCTTTACCACTAGACCACAAGCAATTGACGGTACAGTTTGTTGCTCTTAAGGCTTTATACCTCCACTCTATAGAAATTCAGTACCTCTTTTCTGCTCACTGTTTTTTCGATATCCTAGGTAGGATTTTTGCCAATTTGAGGATTACTGGGCATATTAGCTATTATAGCCGAAGTAATTACTTAAATGTTATTGTAAGTTGTTATAGATATCAAGTTTTATGATACGGGGCCCTGTAGCTACATGTATAAGCTATTGTTATTTGATTTTCTTTTCTTTTTATCCCACCAAGGTACCTGAACATTTACGTTGGTAGTCCTGACGTAGAGGAAAGCTTTAACATCACCAAGCCGACCTCACCCCACGAGTGTCGTCTGCGTGACATGACCTACTCCGCCCCCATCACTGTAGACATTGAGTACACTAGAGGGCAGCAGAGGGTCATCCGAAATAACCTGCCAATAGGACGGTACATAAAGTTTAAAACCTGTGTCATCGATTTCATATTATTTCTGTGGTTCATAATTTTTTTAAATGGCTTAAAGTTGGCCATCATCTACATACATGTGTAACTAAAACGATCTCAATAGAAGAAGAAGAAGAAAAAGAAGAAATAATAATAATGATATTGAATATTTAGGAGCGCTGAAAACAGAAAGAACCATAGCGCTTAAAAAAATATGGATTTGAAGAGAAAGTACAACAGCAAAAGCAAAAAGAGATCACATTAGATCACATTACAGTATATTACTGGGGAATGAAATGTGTTTTGAGGGATCTTTTGAAATTAAGTGTTAAGACGGGTTATTTCCCTGATGCCGAGTGGAATTTTGTTGTTCCACGTTTTTGATGCGTCCACTGAGAAACTTTTTTCAGCTGACGCGAGCCTGGATTTGGGAATGATGAGCTTACATTTGTCAGTTGTTGAGCGAAGATTGGGAGATGGTGTATGTACTGTGAGTGTGTGTTATTAAGATATTGCGGTGCCAAGTGATTTAGAATTTTGAAGAGTAAGGATCTAACCCCTGTCCGTTTGGTGGCCAATGCCACTTCACACAATATTTGCGCACAGAATGCCTATATTTTTCTTTCTGAATTAGAAAAAGTATATATTCAATTTGAGGTTTACAGGCCGTTGGTAGAGACTTCATGCCCAGTCTAACCATAAAACTAACCGATAAAAATCATACTTAAGCTAATAAAAAAGGTGTATTTTTGACTATTTTTCTAAAAATTGATGGAAAAGAAGTAATTAACGTTTAATTATTAATATCTTGCTATCTATTGAGTTGAAACTAAAGAAATTTGATACTTTTTTGTTGTTAAGACAAACCAAAATTTGTATTGACTTGTTCTGTGTTCCTTGCTTATACTGTTTGTCTTTCAAGAATGCCTATCATGTTGCGAAGCTCCAACTGTGTGCTGACCGGCAAGTCCCCGGCCGAACTCGCCAAGCTCAACGAGTGCCCTCTTGACCCCGGTGGCTATTTCATCGTGAGAGGAACGGAGAAGGTCATCCTCATCCAAGAACAGCTCTCCAAGAATAGGATGATTGTTGAGGTGGATCGGAAAGGTATCGTGTCCTGCAATGTAACCAGGTAGGGGTTTTGTGTGTATAATGGGCATGGTGAATGGTGACCCCTTTTTCACGTAATTGTTAGATACTTGATTAGCTATATCACCCTTCTTAGCTGTGATGTATTGGTTGGGCATGGTGAATGGTGACCCCTTTTTCACATGACAGTCTCATGATTCAATAGCCACTACAGATAACTTCATAATGTAACCGGGTAGTAGGATTAGGTGCGGCATGGGCATGGTGAATGGTGACCCCTTTTTCACATGACGGTCTCATGACTCGATAGCCACTACAGATAACTTCATAATGTAACCGGATAGTAGGATTAGGTGCGGCATGGGCATGGTGAATGGTGACCCATTTTTCACATGACAGTCTCATGACTCGATAGCCACTACGGATAACTTCATAATGTAACCGGGTAGTAGAATTATGTAAGACATGGGCATGGTGAATGGTGACCCCACTTTATACATCATACTGCCCTGATGGAATGGCTGTTACAGATTTTTATGATATAGTGTAATAATAATAATAATGAACCGTTCTTGTATAGCGCATATCACATTATGATATAACTTCCCTATGCGTTTCCAAAGGGTTTGGATATTATTACCCTGGCTTTACCTTCTAAACAGGTCCTAGGTTTTTGTGTGGTGCTGGCATGGTAAACATTGACCCCTTTTTCACGTGGTAAGGACATGATTAAATAAGCACTACTGTAAAGCAGGATGAACAGGAACAAGTGCGGTGTATAGGGACAAAAAATTGAAAAAGTGTATTGACGTCATCTCTTCCCCAAGAATGATGCAGACCCATGTTCGTTACTTTTTTTCATGATGAATAAAAGATATGAAAAGCATTTACTTGAAATATATGGTGTATTTGTGTTTTTTATTAGTTCCACTCACGAAAGAAAAAGTAGAACAGTGGTGATAGTCAAGAAAGGAAAGCATTACCTGAAACACAATACTTTCACTGAGGTAAGATGTTACTTCTTTTGTTTATTTGCATGATTGCTTCTTAACTGTTAGCACATTGCGATAGTTGAAGGCTATTATGAAATTACAATACCATGTGAAACCAGTGACGAACAAGCTCACTGGAACTGCAGAGCTGTTTTCCCAGTGTTTGTTTGTTAATTAATTTTTCATTGATTGTGTACCATTAGGACATTCCGATTGTTGTGATCTTCAAGGCCATGGGGATGGAGAGTGACCAGGAGATTGTCCAGACGATTGGGACGGAGGAATCAACAATGGTCAGCTTTGCTTCGAACCTTGAAGAATGCCATAGACTGCAGGTCTACACACAGCTACAGGTTAGTGGATTGAGAGAGAAAGAGAGAGAGAGGGGGGGGGGAGAGAGAGAGAGACAGTGAGAAAGAGAGAGAAAGCCTTTTAACAGAGGAACCACAATGGTCAGCTTTGCTTCGAACCTTGAAGAATGCCATGGACTACAGGTCTACATCCAGCTACAGGTTAGTGGATTGAGAGATAGAGACAGACAAACAGATAGAGAGAAAGAGAGAGAAACCATTCTAACAGAGGAAGCCACAATGGTCAGCTTTGCTATGAACCTTGAGGAATGCCATATGCTACAGGTCTGGATAGAGAGAGAGAGAGAGGAGAGAATTAGATAAGGGGAGAAAAAGATTGAGATGGGCAGAAGGTGAGACTGAAAGAGAAAGAGAAAGAGAGAGAGAGACACAGGGAAAGGGAAAGAAAAAATGGGAAAAGGGGAAAGACAAAGATGAGAAAGAAATAGTGAAGAAAAGAAATTTGGAGAAAAGGAAAGTGCATTATTGAACAGAGAAAAAAGTAACACCTACACAATTTTTGAATGACCTTTGACCTAGGCTCTGAAGTACATGGGGAGCAAAGTTCGTCAGAGGAGGATGTGGGGAGGAGCCTCCAAGAAATCCAAAGTTGATGAAGCAAGAGAACTACTGGCTACTACCATCCTTTCCCATATACCTGTAAGTATTAAACTCCTAGACTCGTGCACCTCTGCCATTTTGTTTGACGTTGTCTGCTTCATTGCAGGTGAAAATTATTGTGTCAACAAGGGCTAAAGAAATTTTTGTTCTAGGGAGCGTTTTGTCAGTGATTTTTACTGACAAATTTGCTCTCAGCCAATCAGATGCAAGGATTTTGGTAGCTTATAACAGTTGTCCGGAAAAATCACTGACAAAACGCTTGATGAAACGCTGCCCAGATCACCTATTAACCTGTTGACTACTGGGGAGCGTTTCATGAAAGGACAACTGTTATAAGCTACTGAAATCCTTGCACCTGATTGGCTGAGAGCAAATTTCTTCTTAGTGTACTGCCTGTATGTATAAGTATCCATTAAGTGTCCAACTTTTCAATGTCACTCCGGTTGTGCAATTCAACTTCCGTGCTAAGAGCATCTGTCTGGTGTTGATGGTACGCAGAGTGATAGAAGCTTAGAGTAAGCCTGAGTCATATCGAATATTTCATAAACCGGGATTCGACGGCTTTGATTCGATCGAATACCGGTTAATCGATAAATGATGTGCGGTGAAAACAGAGTTGCACACGGTTGCACGCAGTGTATGCACCATGCACCGGTGACCGGTCCGCTGGCATTGCGGGCATGGGCTCTCGCTGCTCGAAATTAACGATAGCCCGCTAGCCAATGGCTAGTAAAAATCACAGCGGACGAGCCAAAATCTTAAGTTTCTAGTCCGTATGGCTAGCTAAAATGTCACTAGTGTCGCACGAAGCGATGCTCATTGTCGACACACCCGACAATGATTCAAATTCAAAGAATTAATAATCTTACTTTGTCTTTGGAGAGCTGAATGGAACACGTTTGTTCGATGCCAAAAAAACAAAAACAATACGAAATAAACTTTTCGTCGCTCAATATAGACTCGACTTCATTCAGCTTCAGAGATCATTCAGAAGTAATTGCCAATTTGATGAGAGTGTGATATTAGTTATTGCGAATTAAGTAGGAACACTCGTACTCATGCCCGTATTTATCATGTTCAATTATACAATTGTCAAATTGACAATGCAGAGAGAGTGCAAGAAAATTATCGTAAACTTCAGTTCGTAACGACAAAACGACTTTTCCATAGAGAAAGCACAGGTAAAGCGCGACGTCCTCCGTGAGCGAATTAGCGAAAGTTAGCCAACAGTTTGAACTTTGAAGTCGCCTTCACGTTCTCTGCTAGTATATATGCTGTACGTTACGGAGTTTCTTTTTTTATTTGATTTTTTTCATGGCGGCTACGGTAGTCAAAAATCTGGCGGACTACAAATCGATGCACCGAATTTGCCAAAAACGTATTCGGGAGTCGATGTCTTCGATCGAACACCGGCTAACCAATCGATTCGACTCAGGCTTAGCTTAGAGTGATGCTGCCGAGATAGATTACAGATGTTGCAATGGCAAAAAAAGACCTACATGTACTTCAAAGTGCATATCTGTCTCCAACTTTCCCCCTGACCTACAGGTCGTCCAGTTTAACTTCCGTGCCAAGAGCATCTACCTGGCGTTGATGGTACGCAGAGTGATAGAAGCCCAAGGTGATGCGGTCAAGGTGGATGATAGAGATTACTACGGTAACAAGAGATTGGAACTGGCGGGCCAGGTAAGAGGATCATTCATTTCAGATGCAGTGCACCAATAATAATAATAATAATACTCCTTTCTTGTATAGCGCATAACACGTTATGATAGAACATCTCTATGCGCTTCCAAAGGGTTTGGATATTATTACCCTGGCTTTAGGTCCGGCAGCCGTAATCAGCGCTAGTGCATTTCAAGGAATAAATCCTGCCAGGTACCCATTTACTACACCTGGGTGGAGAGTGGCAAATGTGGATTAATGTCTTGCCAAAAGACCACTAGTGCCGGGCTGAGATTCGAACACTCAACCCTTGGATTGAGAGTCAAGGGAATGAACCACTATACCACGACACCTCCACCACCACCAATCGTAGTCCAGTGTCTCCTTTTAGAGACCTTTGGACCATCCTGTGATCCAGAATCCTAAGAACTGCACATTATACATGAGCAGAAAGAGCACAAATCACAGAAAATTGTTGAGTCCATTTCTGCTGCAGTAGAGTGTGCAGTACTCTGAGCCCCCCCCCCCTAAGATGATCCTTTGAAAGTACAGATAACATTGCGCAAGTCGAATCTGTTGGGACCACGCAAACAGTTCGACTTGGGAAATATAAATTACACATATTTTGCATGGTTTAGTCAAAATATTTATTTGACTTGAGGAAAGTTCAACTTATGCGACTTCGAGTTATGCAAGGTTAACTGTATAATTATACATATCAAAAGAGGTATGGGATAAGAAGCTGAAAAGCCATGAACGCTGGGGTTAATATCATTTTGGTAAAGATATTGCAGAACAATAGCAGTGGGAGTGGATGGCTCTTCTTAAAGGAGAATTAACCTCAAACAATAAAGACGATAGTGTTGAAAGGTGTTATTTATTCCTACTTGTTAGACTATATGGCTTCGCGTCAAAATATACGAGATCGATACGAATCAAGATTTTCTGAGCAAAATTTATCATCTGCTAGCAATATGTATCGTCTGCTAGCAATACATGGGGGCTGCCATTTTTTTATGTGTACAAGAAGATTTTCTTAATCCAAATGCCCAATTGCCTTTTTCAAAATTAAAAACCCATTTGAGATTAAAAATATAGAATAGATATGTCAATTTATTTTTAAACTGAAGATTTCCTTATATATTTCTGTTGAAAATCGATATTCGCTTAATATAAATCTATTTTCTAGATACTGTGACGCAATGGACGGAGCAAATTAATTCAAATTTTATGGATGCTTCTTCCCTGAGCATCTATAGCAGCAAACTATGCATTCACCTGCTTTCGGATAATGGGACTTGAAAAGTCAGAATGCATGCTGCATACTGCTCTGTTTGGCAAACCCAAGAAAATAGATTTTTGTTAAGCAAAACCAGACAATTTAAAAGTATCATTATAAAGATTTAATTTTTATAAATCATGTAAACACCCACTTTATATTTTTCGTCACATATGGGATTTTAGGTAATGAAGAAAAGCAATTTAGGTCTTGGATTCGAAATATCTTCCTGACCAGAACATTTCTCAATGGTTCATGTACAAATCCAAATCAGCAAGAAAATGGCAACCCCCATGTAAATGAGTAGGAGACGATACCGCGGCCGTAATATGGCAAAAGGGTGTATCTGGGTAAAATGTGGGTTTTATAGATTTTTCCATTTGGGGGGTCTTTGAGGTCGAAATTTTCATTTAGCCAACTCTCAGATGTGGTAGAATTTTCGTTTCTGAGATAATAGGAGCTATCTTGAGTCGTTTTCACATTTTGGTTGTAAATTTGATGGCAAAAGGGTGTATCTATAGATACAGCCCTCAGAATATTGAGTAACGCTGATGCTTTGATGGCAGAAAGGTGTATCTTAAGATACAGCCCTTCGTCAAATTAACCAACAGATATATTTCGTACACTTAATATGGCAAAAGGGTGTATCTATAGATAGGATTTGTATGGTGTATCTGCAGATACACCCTTTTGCCATAAAGAGACTAAGGCGCCATTTGTCAGGTTTTGTTGGCGGAAGGGTGTATCTAGAAAAAACTGACTCTAATCCTGGTGATAATTAATTTCAAAAAATAAAACATATACAAAAATAATTTAAGGTATAAAGCAAAAATTAAGACGAACTCCATCATTGAACATCCATTCTTGTGACTTCCACATCAAATCCAACTACCCAAACTTTAAAGCCATTTTTCTCGATTTTGTTTATTCCGCTGCGGAGCTCAGATACACCCTTTTGCCATATTACGAGCCGATACCGGGTGTTGGAATATCTTTATTTATACCCTTTTCTGATATCTTATTAGAAAATGATTTAGGCCAATAAGTAGGAATATATTACACCTTTCAATATAAGTAAATTTGTACTCAGGGGTTAATTCTCCTTTAATGCTTTTAGAAATGAGCAATAGCATGCGCTTTTCATCATAATTTTCGACATTTTCTTCAATATTTACAGCTTATAGCACTCCTCTTCGAAGATCTCTTCAAGAAGTTCAACTCTGAACTCAAGAAGTATGCCGATCAGAACATCCCTCGACCCAGAGCGGCTCAGTTTGATATCGTCAAGTACATGAGGCAAGACCAAATCACAAACGGACTCGTCACAGCCATTTCCTCGGTGAGAAATTACGGGGCACCTGAGACTCTTGTGCAAATTTTTGTGGCATTTGAAAGCATGATTAACCATATTTTCTATTTAATTTTGTGTGACTGCCCTTTCACCAGTCGGTCTGTCTCCCTCATTGTAACATAGCTAATTTTATGCTCTCTGTCTATCTCTCACTTGTGTCATTCTTCTGTGAATATATTCAAGACAGAAAGCGCATTTGACCTCGAATTCTTCGAGGATAAATATGAAGCAAGTATTTTGAGCCTTGGAAGTGTACTCTGTCAATTTGAGCAATGGTGTGTGACGTCTTTCTTTTTAATTTTATTTCAGGGGAACTGGTCCGTGAAACGTTTCAAGATGGAGAGGGCTGGAGTGACGCAGGTTCTCTCAAGACTCTCCTACATCTCATGTCTTGGTATGATGACAAGAATATCCAGTCAGGTAAGGTCAATGATACTCAGAATGACACAGACAATGACACAGACAATGACACTGACAATGACACAGACAATGGCGCAGACAATGACACAGACAATGACAGTGACAGTGACAATAACACTGACAATGACACTGACAATGACACAGACAATGACACTGACAATGACACTTACAATGACACTTACAGTGACACTGACAGTGACAGTGACAGTGACAGTGACAGTGACAGTGACAGTGACAGTGACAGTGACACTGACAATGACACTGACAATGACACTGACAATGACACAGACAATGACACAGACAATGACACTGACAATGACACTGACAATGACACTGACAATGACACTGACAATGACACTGACAATGACACTGACAATGACACAGACAATGACACGGACAATGATGCTTACAATGACAATGATATGATACAAACTTTCATTTTCTGTTGTCATCGGTAAATATTGTTCCTTCTTTGTATTGGATTGACATGAAAGAGAAAAAAAGTGTATAATAATCCATTTGCACCAAAATGGGATATTTTAAAATGAAATTAAAGAGATATAATGGAATGTATTAGATTATTATTATTATTCCTTTTTTGATTTTCTTTCCCCAGTTCGAGAAGACAAGGAAAGTGAGTGGTCCCCGTTCCCTTCAGCCATCCCAGTGGGGTATGCTCTGTCCATCTGACACCCCTGAAGGAGAGGTAAGAGAAATGATCACCAGTCTTCAAAACAAATCATTTTAATACATTATTTCACCACTACATTGTATTACTATGCACAAAAATCTGTCTACACAAAGCATATAAGACAGATATTATTATCATTATTATTTGTTTGGCAAAGACAAAACAACAGTACATTTAGAAGAGAGTCACATGGATGCCGGGAAAAGAAACAGATTAACTGAATAACTATAACCCGAAGGTCTTCTTTTCCAATCCATGTGACTTGACATAAATCATTCTACATGTATCTTTGTAATCATGGCTTTTTGACTTTCATTTGATTCTGTCACAAAGCCAAACTATGTGATCGCTAGATGTAACGCTCCAGGAAACCTGAGAAACATAAGAACTATTTACTCGCGCTAACATTGCCATGTTTCAATAAATGTACCATCTCACAGCATCATATAATAGCACAGGCTGTCACAATGTCAGGCATGCCACATTACAAAGTTTTAAACATTTGTGATATTGTGTTTTTGTGACACCAATTTAATACTTTTTACAAATGTGATTAAATATAATGCAATGTTTAGTACTACAGAATCGGAAAATGGCGTTGAAGAGAGACATACTGAAGCTTTTCGTCTTGCACTCATCGGAGTATACCGCAAGAATGAACATTGTTCGTTTTCGACTTTCTGTTCATTCTTGCGGTATACTCCGATGAGGGCAAGACGAAAAGCTTCAGTATGACTCTCTTCAACGCCATTATGCAATGTACCTCAAAATACTTTAACTTCTCTAATCATACGTGGAGAATACTTCAGTGCATGCTAAATTTCACAAGGGAGCATTGACTTCTCAACTCACAAGTCATATTTACCATTATTTAGAGAGCAGATTTTTTCTTCAAATTTTCAATATCATTTACAGAAGGATTATTTGAAGATAATTTTTATGCCTCCGCCCACCGAAGGTGGGTGCCGGAGGCATTATGTTCCGCCCACCGAAGGTGGGTGCCGGAGGCATTATGTTTTCGGGTTGTCCGTCCGTCCGTCCGTCCGTCCGTCCGTCCGTCCGTCCGTCCGTGCGTCCGTCCCACTTCTCGTTACCGCGATATCTGAAGAATCATTTGTGGTAGGAACCTCAAACTTGGTACTAGTATGTATCCCCATACGAAGATGAACTGATTAGATTTTGGGGTAAGTAGGTCAAAGGTCAGAGGTCACAGAGGTCAATTTACCTGAAATTACATAAAAATTCTTGGTTTTTAGCACCGTTACCACGATATCTCAAGAACTGTTTGAGGTAAGAACTTCAAACTTGGTGCTAGTATGTTTCCCTATATGAAGATGAACTGATTAGATTTTGGGGTAAGGAGGTCAAAGGTCAGAGGTCACAGAGGTCAATTTACATGAAATTACATGAAATTCTTGGTTTTTAGCACCGTTACCGCGATATCTCAAGAACTGTTTGAGGTGAGAACTTCAAACTTGGTACCAGTGTGTATCCCCATAGAGAGAGGAACTGATTAGATTTTGGGGTAGGTAGGTCAAAGTTCAGAGGTCACAGAGGTCAATTTACATGAAATTACATGGATTTACTGGTTTTTAGCACCGTTACCGCGATATCTCAAGAACTATCTGAGGTGAGAACTTCAAACTTGGTACTAGTATGTATCCCCATACGAAGATGAACTGATTAGATTTTGGGGTAAGTAGGTCAAAGGTCAGAGGTCACAGAGGTCAATTTACCTGAAATTACATAAAAATTCTTGGTTTTTAGCACCGTTACCACGATATCTCAAGAACTGTTTGAGGTAAGAACTTCAAACTTGGTGCTAGTATGTTTCCCTATATGAAGATGAACTGATTAGATTTTGGGGTAAGGAGGTCAAAGGTCAGAGGTCACAGAGGTCAATTTACATGAAATTACATGAAATTCTTGGTTTTTAGCACCGTTACCGCGATATCTCAAGAACTGTTTGAGGTGAGAACTTCAAACTTGGTACCAGTGTGTATCCCCAAAGAGAGAGGAACTGATTAGATTTTGGGGTAGGTAGGTCAAAGTTCAGAGGTCACAGAGGTCAATTTACATGAAATTACATGGATTTACTGGTTTTTAGCACCGTTACCGCGATATCTCAAGAACTATCTGAGGTGAGAACTTCAAACTTGGTACCAGTATGTATCCCCATAGAAAGATGAACTGATTAGATTTTGGGGTAAGTAGGTCAAAGGTCAGAGGTCACAGAGGTCAATTTACATAAAATTACATGAAATTACTGGTTTTTAGCCTCGTTATCAAATATTTCTAGTTTTTTATCAGTTTGTAACTTGGCCCCTGTATGCATATGGGAGGGACGATGAACTGATTAGATTGTGGGGTCTCAAGGTCAAAGGTCGAAGGTCACAGAGGTCATTATGTACATAGAAATGGTTCGTTCTCCCAATAACCTCAGAACTGTTTGACAGATCAGCTTCCTACTTGGCCCATGTATGCATATGTGAGGGACGATGAACGGATTAGATTTTAGGGTCTCAAGGTCAAAGTTCATTATATACATGAAAATGGTTTATGATGTATGGAGTCTAGGCCTACCTATTTTAGAAATTTCAAGGGGACAGTGGTCTATTTGCTATAATATTTCCTTGGTGTATTTGATGATTGTAAGTCATCAATGTTAAGTTTTTTATATGGAAATGATTCAGAAATGAAATTAATTTTCTGTCTCCAGGGCTTTTAAGTGAAAAGATTTGTAATTTTGTTGGACCAATCCTTTTTAGAGTGTACATATATGCCATACATTTCCAATTTGGTGATGGCGGAGGCATAAATTCCGACCGCGCGCGGTCGAAGAATCATCTAGTTTAAATATGTAGCACACCATCGTGGAACCCGAAACAAATACATCAAAATAATAAAAACTGTTTATTGACCGCCTCAAAAAATGTTTAATTTTACCACCGTGAGTAATAGACTTCTATTTGTTCTTGTATCTTTGTTATTCTATTCTTAGGGATGTGGATTGATCAAGAACCTTGCCCTCATGACCCACATCACGACGGACATGGAGGAGGCCCCCATTGTCAGACTAGCGTTCAACTTGGGGGTGGAGCCTGTGCATCTGATGTCAGGGGAGGAGCTGAGCATGAAAGATGTTTATGTGGTCTTTCTGAACGGTAAGATGACCCTGGGGAGCGTTTCCTAGAGCGTTTTGTCAGTGATTTTTACCGACAACTGTTATAAGCTACTGAAATCCTCGCATCTTGGGAGCGTTTCATCAAACGTTTTTTTTCAGTGATTTTTACCGACAACTGTTATAAGCTACTGAAATCCTTGCATCTGATTGGCTGAGAGCAAATTTGTCAGTAAAAATCACTGACAAAACACTTGATGAAACACTCCCCTGATGCAAATGTGCATTATGTCACATGTGGCTGTACAGAGAAGCAGTTCACGGTATCGATCAAAATGGCAGAAGTGGTGTATGGTATATGAAGTATGGTTTTTATGGTTTTAATATATTATGAGTGAGTGATAACTACATTTAATCTATCCTTTGACTTATCTTCAGACTAAAATGTGTAGGGGAAATAGCTGAATCATGAAGAATTTTCAGGCACCTTTTTTTCACACCCAATGAATGTCATGTCTTGCTATTTTTCGTAGGAGTGCACATTTTTATTTTAGGAAACCAACTGTGCACTTGACTGCGCACTTCACGACAATCTTCCTGCATGCTTTCTAGTTACTGCACAACATCCTGACTGGAACATTGAGGCCATCTGGTACAAAGATTTTTTCTTAATTGTTTTTTCATCAATATGCAGGATTGAGCCGTTGTTCTCAATGCTTAGAGTTCTCAATGCTTGGAATTTTCAACACTTTTTATTTGTATTACATGATGGACAGGTAACATACTGGGTGTGGTCAGAGAGCATGCCAGGTTGATGAGGACCTTCCGTCTGGTGAGGAGGGCAGGCTACATCAGTGAGTTTGTCTCCATCTGCCCTAACCACGCCCAGAGGTGTGTCTACATTGCTTCTGATGGAGGGAGAGTGTGCAGGTGAGTTGTACATTGAGGTGTAGATAAGGTGGAAGATGATGATGGTGATGATGATGATGGTGATGTTGATGATGATGATGATGATGAGGATGATGATGATGATGATGAGGATGTTGATGATGATGGTGATGAGGATGGTGATGATGTTGATGATGATGATGTTGGTGATGATGATGATGATGATGGTGGTGGTGATGGTGATGGTGATGGTGATGGTGATGGTGATGGTGATGGTGATGATGATGATAATGGTGATGATGATGATAATGTTGGTGATGATGATGATGTTGGTGATGATGATGATGATGATGATGATGATGATTATGTTGGTGGTGGTGATGGTTTTGGTGTTGGTGGTGAAAATAATAATAATGGTGGTGATTATAGTCAGGGTTTGAAGTAGTGATGACTTGACGATGGTAGTGAAAACGGTGAAATAAATAAGGAGATAGGAATACATATATACAAGTACATCTGATAAAACCTCAATCCTATATGACAAGATTGTCTGAAAAAAAAAATACCATGTCAACATGAAATGGCATAATCTAAGTGTGCCTCAATTTTCTGTACCTTGTACAACACAGATAAGAGAATATGATTACTTGCTTAGAGGACTTTGTTACGCACAGACATTTTTTTTCTCACCTCCGCTTGCCATTCATTAATACACCTAAAAATGAGGCTGTGATTGACCGTGTCATATCGTCTGTTTGGAATCAGAAGGGCGTTAACTCTGTGTTTAATAAAGTATATGAGTTAACGCTCTTCTGGCTCGATATGATGGTTTTCAGAGTGATGGTGAATGCATGCATTATATCTTTGTTCTCTTTCTGTGCCCACCCTCCCAATCTCCAGGCCTTACATCATCGTTGAGAATTGTCAGCCGAGGGTGACAGACAAGCACATGGTAGAGCTCTCGCAAGGCTTCCGATGCTTTGAAGACTTTCTGCGAGAGGGGCTGGTGGAGTACCTTGATGTCAATGAAGAGAACGACAGCTTGGTGGCGCTCTACGAAGTACACATTACAAAGTGAGTCTTCACCATAGAGCTGTGTTTATATTGATAGAATGGCAACTTCCATTCCTGACGGGGGACAAATTGGAAGGAAGGTGATACGTTGATTTTCCATTTCTGTAGTTGGTATTTTAAATGATTCTGCACACCTCTCAAATGAACGTCGATTGTTGATTCTATCTTTCATGTTTTTTTGTCAGTGTTACAGAGCAAAACTACTCAATCATGTAAGATAGTCATTAATAATTCTGAAGAGTGTGCTGAACCATTTTAGAAATAACTTGAGATGTGATTATTCACCATTCTCCATTGTCAAGATACCTTGACTGGTGATCATATCTTTCATGTTTTTCATTGCATCAGAGAGAGAACTCACCTTTAGATAGAATCACCATTCTTGGTATGTGTGCCTTATAACTTGAGATGTGATTAGTTACCATTCTCCATTGTCATAATAACTTGTCTGGTGATCACATCTTTCATGTCTTTCTTCCTGACAGAGAGACAACACACCTTGAGATAGAGCCTTTCACCATTCTTGGAGTGTGTGCTGGACTGATCCCCTACCCCCATCATAACCAGTCTCCCAGGAACACCTACCAGTGTGCTATGGGCAAGCAAGCTATGGGTATGTTAACCTTTTTTTTTTAATTTAAATTTAAATTTCAAGACAATTGACCACATGTTGTGGTTTGGCTCAATAACATTTGATTCAGAGCTCTAAAAAACTTACCAGGTGCATGAGTAGAAAGAACAAAAATTTGTTCACACACTGTGTCCATTTTTGTTGCATGTCCATATTGTGCTTGATGCCAGGAATTTTCATAAGAATAAGCATGAAAATCCTTAAAGTAGAACACTCAAGAAAATCACAAATATGGCAATTAATGTATCACTAGAAATTGGGAAGCTTACAGATGGCAATCGTATAAGTTTTATGTCAACTGCGTATATGATGATTATAAAAACAACATAAATAAAAGCTCTTCTCAGCATGTGGAATATCCGAGGATTCGCCAGAAATATAGCGATGTTTTGATGTCGTCATACGAGGGATCGATCCTGCTTAAGCAGACGACGTCCTATAATGAATGAACGTAATTGCAATGCAATTATTTATCAAATTATAAAGAGTTTGGTACATTTAAACATGACCTTATTTCACACCATTCGAAAAGGGAAAGTGAACTGATTCTGATAACTAAAACCGTTTGATTGTAAATACACAGGAGAAGGGTCAATGATCAATGAAATAAACCCCATTTTCAAATTGAAAAGCCCTGCGAATAATAGCTGGATGGTATTCGTTCCCTCTTGAAACGCCGAACATGCCGCGGTGCAAGCAGCTGAAAATACAATGGCGTCTTATTTTGTTTACAAGTGACTGATTCCTTTATTTTTTTAACGCTGCATTTTTCATCAAAATAATACCATACACGAAGTTAAGAGTGAGGCAACAGACTAACATTAAGACTGACGCTAGTCAAGTAAGAGAAATAAGTGAAGAGGAGATGACAAAACAGGCACTGAAAAATGTGTATAATGTTATGGGACATCGTCTGCTTAGACAGGACTCGCCCCTCTTGTGTCGTCACACATCTCAGCAGCGTTCAAGGAGCTTTTCAGCTGCTATATCGGGGGCTGTATTTTACCGTTTTATAATTGATAATAATCATTAATTCAAATGTTTCCAAGCTTTAAATTTGGATAACCTTGTTTAATTTATGCCATCTATGCAATAATAAGTATTAAGCCAATATTTAAAATCATCAGTGTTCTACTTTAAATTGGCAACACATTGAGAGATTCAAAATCATTGTTTTTTTATCCAAATTGGCAATTTTTTCAACTTTTCGACAAAATTTATAACTATGTATATCGTTTCCAAAGACATTACACCTTATTAGAACCATGTAACACTAAAAGGAAAATATTATTGTTGCCAATTTGAAGAACCAAATGTGATCAGTTTAGCCTTTAAATAATTCCTGTCCTGAAAGGGTCAATCCCATCAACAAAGTATTTGGAATAATGCCTTTTCCTTGCCATTAAAAAAGCGCTAATGTCGTTTAACAGCCACCATGCCAAACTTGGCTGATCAGTACAAAATATAATCGTCAATTAATAATAGGATTAGCCCATTGCATGGGAAGGCAGCACCTATAAACAATCTAGTCATGGTCTTGAACTTCAACTACACTTTGAATATCACAATGTAGGAAATCTCAAAATAAGTGAAAAATATTTGTTGAATATTTAGAAAGATTTTTTTTTTAGGTAAAGATATAAAGATGATATGGCAAATGTACGGAGTTAAACCTTAACAGAACACTTTGAAAAAGAAATGCAGTCCATGCTTGAAAATGTTAATATTCCACAAGAAAGTTTGGAAAATGAGAATTCTGTTTGAGTACTATAATCAGAAATCCAAGAAAGATGTCAAATCTTGTATATTTTGATCATTACAGGTACCATAGCATATAACCAGAGGAACCGGATCGACACCCTGATGTACCTCCTGGCGTACCCCATGGCACCCCTCGTCAAGTCTAAGGTACCTTCAATTTTAGAGATATTTAGAATAAAAGGATTTTGTTTAAAAATATGGTGATAAATTTGTTCCCATTGGTCATGGAAATTATTTAGAGGTACTGTTGGAAAAAGCTAAACCGAATTCCTTGTGCTACTGTAAAATCCAAAGGTATAGGCATACAATTTATTATGTTTCAATTAATACACTTATCAATGTCTGTCTTCCCCCCCCCCCCCCCCCCCCCCCTCTCTCTCTCTCTCTCACTCACTCTCTCTCACTCTTTGTCTGTCTTTCTCTCTTCCCTCTTTCACTCTTTCTCTTTTCAATGCAGACGATAGATTTGATAGGCTTTGACAAGATTCCAGCGGGTCAGAATGCCGTGGTGGCTGTCATGAGTTACAGTGGCTATGACATAGAGGATGCGCTCATTCTCAATAAGGCTTCGGTTGACAGAGGTACCAATTAGGATGATGATGGTGATGGTGATGATGATGGTGATGGTGATGACGATGGTGATGGTGATGATGATGATGGTGGTGATGATGGTGGTGTTGATGATGGTGATGATGGTGATGGTGATGGTGATGATGGTGGTGGTGATGATGGTGATGGTGATGATGATGGTGGTGTTGATGATGATGGTGATGATGGTGATGATGATGGTGGTGATGATGGTGATGGTGATGATGATGGTGGTGTTGATGATGATGGTGATGATGGTGATGGTGATGACGATGGTGGTGATGATGGTGATGGTGATGATGATGATGGTGATAATGATGATGATTATGATGATGATGGTGATGGTGATGATGGTGATGATGATGATGGTGATGATGATGGTAGTGGTGGTGATGATGTTGATGGTGATGAGGATGATGATGAGGATGAGGAGGAGGAGGAGGAGATGGAGGACCTCGATGGTGATGTTGATTATCCCTCCAACAAGTATAGGCCAATTTTACATTATTATGAAAGCATCGTTCCTACAGAATTTGGTGTGTCACTTGAAGAAAAAAAAAATGCTGTATCAAAATGTGTAAATGAATGGCAAGGTTGGGTATAAAAAAAAATTTATCTGTGTCTTATATGATATGAAGGGCACTACACTTTTGTTATATCAGTTTGCTGCAGCATATTTGTTGTTTTTTTTCCGGCAATATGTAGACAAGTTCTAAATCTTTCCATGCTGCGCAAAATCATCTCTTGTGCTACTTAATTTTCAAAACATTGTGTATCTTCCAGGTTTAGGTAGATTTTAAAAAATAATTTTCACAAGTTTGTATTTCTTCCAGGTTTTGGACGATGTCTTGTGTATCGTAACACCAAGTGTACGTTGAAGCGCTATGCTAACCAGTCCTTTGATCGTCTGATGGGACCCAAGCTAGATTCGTCGTCAAGGCAACCCATCTGGAGACACCGCATCTTGGATGCTGATGGTGTATGTGCTCCAGGTCAGAAAGAGATTTATTTTTCCCTCTATATTTTCCTGCTTCCAGGGCCCTCTTGCATGAAAAGTTGATTTTTAATCGCAACTCAAAAAATTAAACCCAAGTCCCAAATACAAGTTCCTGATTGGTTGAAAATCAAGTTGTGTTTAATATGTTTGACTTTCGTTTAAACGCAACCTTTCATGCAGGAGGGCCCTGGAGAGAGGTATGCCTAACTGTATGGAATCATTCATTGTGTGAAAATGAGTTTTCCTTCTATTGTGTGAAAAGGAGTTATCATTCAATGTGTGAAAAGGAGTTTTCCTTCTATTGTCTTGCTTTGTTTTCTTCCATTGTCGAGTAAACAAGTTTAGTAAAATATGCACTGTTTAAAATTATCATAATCATCGTATGTGACCCTCAGCCTCACAACTCTCAATAAGTTGCTGGAATCGATGCTAATATTGTTGTGGTATTTTTTCTCAAGCAATGGATTCCAAAATTTCCAAAGAAATATCACACTTGCTCACTCCAGTAAAGCCCTCTTGATATTCAATAACAATTGATAACATCTTTTAAGAGAAAAACATTTTTTTTTTTGTTTCCTCTGATTTGCGACTAATTGGTGTATTAATACCGTGAGAAATGTTCCTCGTAATGTTAGTATTATTGGCTATCTTGCTGCCTAAAAATTCTGGCTTACAGGTACAGTTTATTAAAAGCGACTACAAAGAACAAGGTTGGGAATCTCAAGCAGTAATGATAACGTCTAGGGACAGCAGTATCCAACTTGCATTGGATTGAACTTTTCTTTATTTTGCTCCATGTGTAGGAGAGAGAGTGACCAATAAGCAGGTCTTACTCAACAAATCAATGCCCGTGGTCAACATGAACCCGCTCCAGGCTAGTCCTACTAACCAACCCCAGCAACAGGACTACAGGGAGGTTCCAATCACGTAAGTCCAGGCTCTCGTCCTTTCATCTTTGGTTATTTATAGTAAAATTATATGATAGCTAGCACAGCTATTTTTACTTTTTGATCATCTCCTTTACTTGAATTGTGCTTGATCATTTCTTTTTCTCTCGGCTCTCTCTCTTTTTATAAATTGGAAATTTCATGCATTGTGATTGTCATTTGTTGTGTTTTGTGTCCCTTATTTCACCAAAAACTTCTGTGTAATCTGCTCTTTCTTGATTATCTGATGTCGAGGTGTCGTAGTCGAGTGGTTTAAACACTGGACTGGAGGTGGGAAGGTCATGGGTTTGAACCCCGGCGCGGCACTACTGTTCTTTGGCAAGACATTAATCTACTTTTGCCACTCTCCACCCAGGTGTTAAAATGGGTACCGGCAGGAATTAATTCCTTGAATGCTCTGAGCACTGAAATCGGTAGCCTAGCTAGAGCCGGGGTAAAATTGGAGCGCCTTGAGCACCATTCATGGTAGATATGAGCGCTATATAAATATCCAATATTATTATCTTGTAACAATTTGGACTGTTGTATTATCTTAAAATGCTTTCCACTCTCATGAAACGTGTTTTCAGTCATATCGGAAAAGATCTACATGTATATTGGATTCAGTTGTGTTCATTATTACTATGTGATGACTCCCTCTTTTCCCCCCAAAGCCCCTAATTTGACCTGTGCAATTATAAAAAAAAACAAACGAATTTGTCCTCTGTAGGTACAAGGGAGCTGCCGACTCTTACATTGAGAAGGTATTGGTCACGTC
This sequence comes from Heliocidaris erythrogramma, assembly GCA_025617745.1. Lineage (NCBI taxonomy): Eukaryota > Metazoa > Echinodermata > Echinoidea > Camarodonta > Echinometridae > Heliocidaris > Heliocidaris erythrogramma. Next base: position 18,506,451 of record CM046863.1, on the reverse strand, counting down.
AAACCCGGAAGAAGCATTCCTCTTCAAGGTTCTCCTGAGGCAGACAAGAAGGCCGGAGATTGGAGATAAATTCAGCAGCAGGCATGGACAGAAAGGGTAAGCTGGGAGGATGAGGATGGTTGTTAGTGGCGGTAGTGGTGGTGATTAGTGGTAGTAGTGGTGGTGGTGGTGGTGATGGTGATGGTGATGATTATGAAGACCATGATGGTACAACAACAATGACGATGGTGATTTTTAATGGTGATGATGGTGGTGATGATGATGATGATGATGATGATGGAGTTGATGATAATTTAATTGATTATGGTGATGTTCGTAATGATGGTGGTGATGATGATGATGATGATGATGATAATTTAATTGATTATGATGATGTTCGTAATGAGTGATGATGATGATGATGATGATGATGATGATGATGATGGAGTTGATGATAATTTAATTGATTATGATGATGTTCGTAATGATGACATTGATGGTGGTGATGATGATGATGATGATGGAGTTGATGATAATTTAATTGATTATGATGATGTTCGTAATGATGACATTGATGGTGGTGATGATGATGATGATGATGATGATGATGGATTTGATGATGATAATTTAATTGATTATGGTGATGTTCGTAATGATGACAGTGAGGATGATGGTGGTGATTATGACGATGACGATAATTTAATTGATTATGATGATGTTCGTAATGATGACATTGATGATGGTGGTGATGATGATGATGGAGTTGATGATGATAATTTAATTGATTATGATGATGTTCTAAATGATGACATTCATGATGATGATGATGATGACGATGATGTTTGTAATACTGATAATGTGATGGTGAATATTATGCAACAATAAAATGGCAACTAACTATAGTTCTCATAGTAATTAGGATCAGACCTAGGGACTATTTTGTTTATCATGTTTCTTCACTCAATACAATGTTTTTGTTCCAGAGTGTGCGGCCTTATTGTGCAACAAGAAGACATGCCATTTGATGAGAGGGGAATCTGTCCAGATATCGTAAGTAGCATGGTCATCATTGTTTGCTGTAATCAATTTCCTTGAATGGCTACTGATATTTTATTTATTTTGAAAAATTCCCATTCAAATTGCCTCCTTTTTCTTTCCATCTCCTCCCTCTCTCCTCTCTCTCTCTCTGTCTCTCTCTCTTTCTCTCTTTCACGCACACTCTTTCCCATTTGTTCTCTTTTAGTCTGGGGATGGCTTTCAACATCTTTGTTGTAAAAGAAAAGAGTGCAGTATTGAAACCAATTGAGGCATATATTTAGCCTGTAAACCTTTTCCAGAAAATTTGATTTACGGTTGTAAATTTCATGTAAATATATGATGTTTATCTTCTAAAGCGAAATCATGAATGCATTTAATAATGAAAAAATAATATCCATTCATTTATTTTTCAATTTTTTTGTTTTCCCTCAGATCATGAATCCTCATGGCTTCCCCTCCCGTATGACAGTGGGCAAGCTCATTGAGTTCCTGGCAGGCAAGGCTGGTGTACTGGAAGGAAAGTTCCATTACGGCACAGGTAAGCAACATTAATTTTTTATAACAGTGTTAAAAATTTCATTTAAGACTAATAAACCTGTGCGTCATGGTATATACTATTGATGCTTATTCGTGAATAATGATTACAAAGCTGTCATGAGCATGATTCCGTAAATATCATAAGCCCTTATCCAGTATCTTTTGTCAGTTGGTTTTTCAGTTTGGAAAAGATAAGCTTTATCTCTAGTTCTCATGTGCAGATTGTACTAGTACATGTATCTCTGAAAGGGCTTGTTTCACACTTAATCTTTTAGTCACTAACCTGCCCAGGGGGGTGTTTCATAAAGTTGTTCGTAACACTACAGCAAATGTATTGTAGGGGCTATTGGGAGCTGAGATCTTGTGTGTGCTATCTTTACACATAAGCCATTTAGAATCCGCATTGAGGCGATGCATTTACTGCAGAAAGATTTTGTGTACGGCAGAGAGTCTATGCCGCAAGATGGTTTACTGAGACCGAGTTCAGTGAGTAAATGACTACAATACGCGTAATCCTCGGTGACTAAAACGTTTATGTCTTCTTCTTTCTTGAATGTAGCTTTTGGAGGAGACAAAGTTGTAGACATCTGTGAGGATCTGAGGAAACATGGATTCAACTACCTTGGCAAGGACTTCCTGACATCTGGCATCACAGGGTAAGGAGAGAGATTCATCATGTCAATTATTACGGCAGAAAGACTATGTGTAAGGTCATTGACGTATCATGCAATTAACCTTTTTAGTCACTGAGGATTGTAGTCATTTACTCACTCAACTCAGTCTCAGTAAACCATCTTTCGGCATAGACTCTCTGCTGTCCGCAAAATCTTTCAACAGTAAAGCATCGCTTCAATGCGGATTCTAAATGGCTTAGGTGTAGAGATAGCACACACAAAGTTTCAGCACCCAATATCCCATAAAATACATTTGCTGTAGTGTTACACAGGTCAAAGGGTGGTTCAGTGAGTAATAAGAAGGGCCGTCCCGGGCGGTTTAGTTGCTAAATGGTTAAGAAAGGTTAATAAAAGCGGTGACGATGCAAAAGTGATATTCTCACCAAAAGACAACAAAATGTTCATGGAATGTTATAAAATCATGAATAATTTGATTCCAATTGAGGTTCCTTCAAATAAGCTGTGATAAACCATGGAAGTTTGTGTTTTTTAAATATGTAAATATGTATGTAATGCCAAGTGGGAATGACAAAAAAGGAGCTGCACGCAACAAAGGTCCTACAGGTACTCAACTTATCTTTGTGTTATAAGATATACAACTGTGAAGCGCAGTACACCTTAAAAACTGCCTTTGTAAACCACCATGGTTTACCGCGGCCCGTGCTAATCTAGATTAGCCTTTCACTGATGTATGTGCAAATAAAAACTAAAATACAGTCAAAACTCGCTATAAAGAGCTCCGATACAACAAGATTCCTAATATAACAAGGTAATGTTCCTGGTCCCAGGGGTGGTATTCTGAGATTAATTTTATATTTATTTTATTGAAAAGATTTTAATTGTCACAACAAATTTCAAATTGCAAAATTTCATTGGTGTTTGCGCAGATGAATTCCACGTACGCAGCCACTTTTGGGCAGGTATTAACCAATGATGCGCCATAAGCGTACATTTTGTTATGACAATTAGAATATTTCACTAAAATCCAGATAAAATAAATCTCAGAATACCACCCCTGTGACCAGGAATATTACCTTGTTATAGTAGGAATCTTGTTTTGTTTTCATCCCTGTATAAAGAGTTTCCTGATATAACAAGGTAATTTTCATGGTCCCAAAGTCCTTGTTATAGTGAGTTTCTACTGTACATGGTTTGTCTTGATGTAGCACAGCAAAGTTGATACAGTATCTATTGTATAGTCTGTCAGTACCTACAGAGATCCTTTGACAGCCTACATCTACTTTGGCCCATTGTACCAGCAGAAGCTGAAACACATGGTTTTAGACAATTGAAATGCTTGCTGGAGCAAAAACAGTTACGGTTCATCTCAACAGAAGAGCGAAGTCGTCCACTTGTGGAGCAAGATCGTTTAATCGCTTCTCTTATTCCTTTGACACCTGCAGAGAGCCATTGACAGCTTACATCTATTTTGGCCCAATCTACTACCAGAAGCTGAAACACATGGTTTTAGAAAATTGAAACAGTTGCAGTTAATCTCAACAGAAGAGCGAAGTCGTCCACTTGTTGAGCAAGATCGTTTAATCGCTTCTCTTATTCCTTTGACACCTACAGAGAGCCTTTGACAGCTTACATCTATTTTGGGCCAGTCTACTACCAGAAGCTGAAACACATGGTCTTGGACAAGATGCATGCTAGAGCCAAAGGACCAAGAGCTGTCCTGACTAGGCAACCAACAGAAGGAAGAGCTAGGTATTAAAGGAAGATATTTCTTTTGTGTTTCAGTTTATGTGTCAGTTTGTTGGTATATGTTTCTGAAAGTCTGTATCAAAGGGTGTTCCCTACTCGAAAACCAGCTTATGATAGTGGTAGGTCAAGGCAGTTGTTCCCTCTGTGTAGTTTACTTGAAGATGTTAACAAACTTAGATGCGTCTCTTTTTAATAAGGAAGGTCTGATCTACATGTAGCTTATACTGAAACATGAAACAATCAAGCGCTTCGCAGAAAGAAATAGCAGCAATCATACTAATATGTAATACAAAAGGTTATCCTAGGCTATTAAATGAAATGCTGTATGAACAAACTGTTAACATCTGTCTGTTTCAAAAGATAATGGAGTTTTTTGTCAGTCCTTTATAATAGTTAACATGCTGCCCCTGCTGTAGCTGTATTATTTTGGAATTAAGCCTGTTGGCAGTTTTGGCTTTTACAACTGCAATCTTTGCCACTTATTTTCTGTGTCATATTGCAGAGATGGAGGTTTGCGATTGGGTGAGATGGAGCGCGACTGTCTGATTGGCTACGGAGCCAGCATGCTGCTCCTTGAGCGTCTCATGATCTCCAGCGACCAGTTCCAGGTGGACGTCTGCGGTGACTGCGGGCTGATTGGTCATTCAGGATGGTAAATGTAATAGATGGTGATGATGGTGAGGATGATCATGATGATGATGTCCTCATAATGATTGTGATGCTTGTGGTGGCCTGGTGGTGATGATGATGGTGATGATGGTAATGATGATGGTGATGATGGTAATGATGGTGATGATGATGATGATGGTGATGATGATGATGATGGTGATGATGATGGTAATGATGATGGTAATGATGATGATGAAAATGATGGTGATGAGGGTGAGCACAATGATGATGATCATGATGATGGTGCTAATCATCAGATTCATGACAGTAGCAATGAAACAGCTATTGAACAGTAGTGGATGAGAAGAGCTTATCATAAAACCTCTCATTTTTTTCCGCAGGTGCCCATATTGCCGATGCTCTCAGAATATTTCATCTTTGAGGATACCTTACGCATGCAAGCTGCTCTTCCAAGAACTCCAGTCCATGAACATTGTACCTCGACTGAAACTCAAGAAGTACACAGAATGAGATAGACATAGTGACTGGAGAACACAGATAAGGCAGAGACCGATCTTAATCAGGATTTTTCTGTGTCTTTGTCTTGGTCGCAACACCAAAACCTGATATGAAGGAATCATAAGTTCTCCTTCTGGTTCTGGTCTCGGGGGACCCCTGGTCTTAGACTACAACACTGCTTGAGGACATCAAGACATCATGCCAAGAATATCGACAAGAAGACGACTAATTAAAAGACAAAAAACTCGAGATAGACAGAGAAAGTACAAATGTGCAAGCTGCTCTTTCAAGAATTTCTTTCGATGAACATTATACCAAGACTAAACTTTGAGAAGTTATACAGAATGATGTGTATAGAGTTACGGGAGAACATTGAGGATACAGTTCCTTAACACCTTGCAGAGGTGTCGTAGTCGAGTGGTTTGAACACTTGACTGGAGATGGGAAGGTCGTGGGTTCGAACCCCGGCGCGGCACTACTGTTCTTTGGCAAGACATTAATCTACATTTGCCACTCTCCACCCAGGTGTTAAATGGGTACCGGCAGGAATTAATTCCTTGAATGCTGTGAGCACCGAAATCGGTAGCCTAGCTAGAGCCGGGGTAATATTGGAGCGCCTTGAGCACCATACATGGTGGATATGAGCGCTATATAAATATCCAATATTATTATTATTATTATACAATAGAGGATGAGAAGACTACTCGACAATCTAGAATACTTAACTGGTACAGCGAAACCTCGTTATAACAAACTCCTTGAGACCAAGGGAATTACCTCTATATATTGAAACCTTGTTATATCAGGGCTAAAAAACATTAAAATACAAAGAAGTGAGACCGGCAAAATCACCTTGTTATAATGAGAGATTGATATAACAGTGATTGATGTAACAGGGGTAATAATATGATTGCAGGGCCCTCAGGGAGAAGAGTATATAATACTGATGAGGCTACCCTGGGTAAACAAGACATATTATTATTATTATTCTTCTTCTTTCTAACGTGGTTCCACTGCACTGAGAATAAGATGAATTAGACATGTCACCATTATGAAGGATGCTCCTCTAAGTCCTTGAGTTCAGCTCCTAGACACCAATTAACCCTTTCGAAACAATTGACCACATTTTGTGGTTTGGCTCAATAACTTTTGATTCAGAGCTCTAAAAAATATACCAGATGCACGAGTAGAAAGAGCAAAAATTTCTGCACACACTGTATCCATTTTTGTTGCATTACCACATTGCGTTTGATGCCAGGAATTTTAAGAAAGAGAATAAGCTTTATTTATTAAAATCCTTAAATTGGCAACATATTGAGAGGTTCAAAATCATTGTTTGTTGATCGAAATTGGCAATTTTTTTCAACTTTTCGACAAAGTTCCTAACCATGTATATTGATTTCAAGACATTACATCTTATTAGAACCATGTAGCACTAAAAGAAAAATATTATTGTTGCCAATTTGAAGAAGAAAATGTGATAAATTTAGCCCTTAAATAATTCCTGTCCTAAAAGGGTTAACAAGTGATTGGAGATGTAGATGCGTTTCTTAAACTAGACTATGGAGAGAGAGAGAGGAGTCTTAACTGAAAGACTTAAAAACTCAAAAAGTACCATACTTAGAATGAGAAGAATTGGAGACAAAATAAGTCCCCACAAGACCCCATGATTACATTCTTTTAAAGGCTCTTTTCCAGCTTCTGTCAATACATGTTAACCCAAACAGTGAACAGTTTGGCAGGTTTCTGTCTACAACAAATTAAGAGATAAATATCTTTTAGATATTGTTTTATAATTCATTCATTTTAAAAACCGTTGTCTTCATTAGTATAACAATTGGTGGAAAACTTCCATTCTTGGAAATATTTTTTTCAAAAATGCCAGTAAAAAGTAATCCAGTATTATTTCATGGAGTTAATTTCAGTTGTGGTGTTCCAGAAAAAGATATTCTTCAAAGTACTGCATTTTTCTTTACTTTTTATACACAATGCAAGGCATGCGAAGAAAGTGTTAGATAAACCTAAGATGACAAGATTTGCACCTCGCAAAGAATCCAGCAAACGAGTTGTATTCCCCCCCAATTTTTTTTTCTTCATATGTCAGATTATGAAATTGTGATTAACAATAAAGATATATATTTATATCAAGTACATTTCCTATGCTGTTTGTTTCTAATTCATTTAGGGTACTCTTTCTTAGTCCTTAAACATAAATCATTACTTGAGTGGAAAATGTAGAAGAAAAAAAATTAATGGGATTAAAAGCAAACTCTTTTCGCACTGGACTACATTATACAGGATGCTCCCGAAAAAAAATGCAACACCTGAAATCTACAAATTTCAATGACATCTTTGACTTAATATAATTCGATTTTGTTTATTTGGGTAGAAAATTCTATTCAGATTAAAGCGACACCAAGATTTATCAATTTGGGGTGAAGCGTCTTGATTCTACACTTATTTTTGTGAGGCAATATTGTTTTCAAAATTGGCTACTTTTGCAACCGTAGTCATGCCCAAATTGTAAATACGACTGCTTCTCATAGAGTCAGCTTTGTTGACAAATGCAGGACTGCTCTCGCTTTGAAAACAAAGATTGTAAGGGAAGCTGCATGCATACATTCTCACTGCTTCAAGCATATGACTACAGCTGCAAAAGTAGTGATGTCATTGGCATTGCTGATCTCAGGTGTTGCATTCTTTCTGGGCCACCCTGTTTAATGGAAAGAAAGAAAACAGTTTGTCTTGCATGTATATCACTGAAGCACAGTCATTTTTATTTGAAAATTATAATTATTCAAACCAAACTAAAAAGGCAATACTAATTCTCCTTCCTTTAGATATCTTTAATCTGCCTTTCTTGCTTTTTAAAGTTAACCTTTCCCTATAAACTCATCTTCTTTTTGAAAATCTTCCTCTTTTGTTTTCATCACTCCATATACCTACAGCCCTGGAAAAAATTATTAGACCAAGCTTCTTTAATAAAGGTACTATAATATGCATTCAAACTAATGAAAATGATTTGTCTTTGAATTTCATTGAATGAATAACAAATTCTAGCAATTGTACCTTGCTTTTATGATATTTTATTTCCTTCTTACCGCAATATTTCAGTAACCATTCTTGGTCAAAATTTTTTGCATGGCTGCATTTCTCTTTTCCGTGTCGCTACATGCATCTCTGTATTCCTATCTTCTGTATGTCACTCTCTGTTCCTTTCTTGTACTGGTTTTTCTTGTTTCTCTCTCTCTGTTTTTCCTATACCAATCTCTCCCTATATGGGTCATTGCATGGGGTTGGGGCAAAGTTTCTAACATACCAGATGTGAGGAACTATGTCCCTTTGTTCCTTTCTTGTGCTTGTTTGTCCAGTTTCTCTCTCTCTCTCCGTTTTCCTATACCAATCTCTCCCTATATGGGTCATTGCATGGAGTTTCAAGTTATGTCTCAATAAGGCTGTTGCCTTTCTTTAATGAAGTATAATCATCACGATGCGTCATTATCGTGGTCGTCGTTACATGGCATGGTTCCATTACATTTGTCTCGATCACGTATGCTGAAGTATGGCAAGCCAAATGATACTTATCCCAACATCCCCTTTTTCATATAAAAGAATGTTGAAAGTGAATTCTAATCTCTCAACTCTTTTTGATTGAATCGTTTGGGTAGTCAAATGTGTTATTCTTTCCAATTCCCATGACACATACTTTTAGCAATAATTATTTTTCGCTCTTACCCAAACTGACATAATTTACGATTTGTTTCCTATCAGGAAACCTCAATTTCTATTTGGCTTGTGATGTAAAATCAATCTTTCATCCCTCTCTTCTTTTTTTTCTCTCTGTTTTTTGTGAGTTTTGTTTTAACATCAACCGAATAGCTATGATTTTGGGAGATCTTGCACTTCTGCACACAAATCAACTCAAATGTGTACATCGCGATAAACACACATATATATAGAACACCAATAAAACAATGTGCCTCAACTGATACTGGCAAAAAAACAAAATTATCCCAAATCAACTTGGGAAAAAAAAAAACAAACACATGCAAACCATCTTATAGTCCTTAAAAAAAAATAGTCATTGTCCGCGATAATTTTTTGTTTCATTATAATTTGTTTTAAATGTTCCGGTTAAGCTTAAGAATGTCAGGATGCTGTTTGTTCTGTAGTTCCAGTCATTTTTGTGTTTGAAACCTTTATATTTACCGGTATAATTATACAAAATCCTTGTAGCGACCTGGTGGCCTGATTGTTCGCGTGCGGGTGTGAGCCAAGACCGTTGGTGGTGGTGCTGCTCGTTGTTCCGATGTTGTGGTACGTGGTTGGTGGTCACTTCCAGGTGTGTTGCGATGTGGACTTGTCGGGCTTTTGGTGTGTCGTGTTGCAGATGTTGTATCCGTATCGCTTATTGATGGCATTTCAGTCCACATTTCTGGAGTTGCTGGTGAAGATTCATGTGTTGACCGAATGCGTTTGCGGTTTCGACGGTAGAGTTGCTTGTTGACTTTCACTACATAAGATCTAGATGAAAGCTTTCTCATGCAAACACCAAGCTGCCATGTTGGTTTTCCTTTGTTGAGAGCTAACTGTACTCTCACTACTTGACCAACTTTCAAGTCTGGAAGCTCTCTTGTTGACTGGTCAAAATGTGACTTTGCTCTCTTGCTTTTCTCTTCCTTCTTACGTTGAACTCCTGAGACCACCTTTGGCTTCAGTAGGTGTTGTGCTGTTGGTAATGTCGTCTGTGTCCGACGTGACATCAATCTCTGGACAGGACTGCTTTGCATCCCTTCTGTGGGGGTGTTCCTCCACTCTAAGATTGCTTTGTAGACATCTGTGCCAGACTTTGCACACTTTTTCATGATACTCTTAGCAATCTTTACCGCTGACTCTGCCTTCCCATTGGACTAGGGATGATGAGGGGAAGAGGTGGTATGATGTATCTCCCACTCATCCATGAATTGTTTGAACTCTTCACTGGAATATTGCGGACCATTGTCACTTATGACTTCCTTGGGAATGCCATACCTACCAAATTGTGATTTAAGGCATTTGATCACATCTGCACTTGTGGTTGTCTGTAGCTCATCTACTTCCCAGAAATCTGAATAGTAATCAACCGTTATCAGATAATCCTTCCCATTCAGTGTATATAGGTCTGTCCCGATTGTCTTCCATGCTCTGTCTGGGATTTCTCGAGGCTGTAGTGGTTGCTTTGCTTGTTGTGCTTGATACTCATTGCACACACTACACTGTCTAATGTTGTCTTTTATCTCATGACTCATGTTTGGCCAGAAAAGGACTTCTCTAGCCTTCCTCAGACTGGATTCAATGCCCTGGTGACTTGCATGTACACGCTGTAGCATTTCGGATCGTAGCTGCTTCGGGATGATGACTCTCGTGCCCTTGTAGAGTATTCCATCATGTGTAGTGATCTCCTCTCTATAGGCCCAATACTCTCGTATGGCCACTGGTGTGTTTTTTATTGTATCTGGCCAACCTTTCGTCACGACACCCTTGAGCACTTGTAGGACATCATCCTGTTGGGTCATCTCTTTGACTTGTTTGAAGCGCTTGTCAGTGAGTTTCAGCATCTCTGCTGGGTTGACTTCTTCGATGTCTGATATTGTCTTTCTGTGCTGTTGTACTGTGAAGATCTCGTAGTCTCTCTCCACTTGTGTCTGCAGGGGAAGTGCTGCCCTTGACAGCATGTCTGCAATATGCATCAGCTTTCCCTGTTTGTACGTTACGTTCACTTTGTACTTCTGCAGTCTCAACAGCATCCGTTGTAGACGTTTCGGAGCCGATAATAATGGTTTCCTGAAGATGGTCTGTAGCGGTTTATGATCGGACTCTATAGTGACCACTTCCTTGCCAAACAGGTACTGGTGGAAATGCTCACAGGCGAAGACTATTGCCAAACATTCCTTCTCTATTTGGGCATATCTCCTTTCAGTTTCCGTCAGAGACCTGGATGCAAATGCAACTGGTTGTGTATTTTGCATCAACGTCGCTCCTAGACCTGTGTCACTGGCATCACATTGGAGTGTCACTTCTTCATTCACATCATAGTAGCGGAGGACTGGAGCCGTAGTCACTAACTGTTTGATTCTGTTGTAGGCTTTTTCTTGCGCAGGACCCCAGAACCACACTGCATCTTTCACTGTCAGCTGTCGTAGAGGTTCACATTCTGCTGACAGGTGTGGTAGGAACTTGGCTAGGTAGTTCACAAAGCCTACAAAGCGTTGGACAGTCTTCACATCTTGTGGCCTTTCCAGTTCTGCAACTGCTCTGATTTTTTCTGGGTCTGGGCACAGTCCTCTGTCGGTCAGTACATGTCCAATGTACCTGACTTCTGTTTGTCTCAGTTGAATCTTGGTCTTGTTGAACTTGAGTCCCACTTGTCTTGCTCTCTTTAGCAGTCTGCTCAGGTTCTGATCATGATTGATGACTGCTTCTTCCATGGTTTCACCACAACCATACACCAACAGATCATCAACAATGGCTTCTACTCCTGGTAAACCTTGGACTACTTCATGTTGTCTGCGTTGGTACTCCTCTGGAGCAGTGGCAATGCCGAATGGCATTCTCAGCCATCGATAGCGACCAAACGGTGTCCAGAACGTTGTCAAGAAGCTACTCTGTTCGTCTAGCTTCACTTGCCAATATCCATCTTTTGCGTCGAGGATTGTGAACACCTTGGCTTGTGACAATTGGGGCAGGATCTCTTCTATGGTAGGCATCGGATAGTGAGATCTTTTCAGCGCTTTGTTTAGATCTTTCGGGTCTAAGCAAATTCTCAACTTTCCTGGTTTCTTCACTGCTACCATACTGCTGATCCACTCAGTAGGAGTTGTAACTTTCTTGATTACACCCTTCTGCTCAAGCTCATCTATCTTCTCTCTCAGACTTGGTTTTAGTGCTGCTGGTACTCTCCTTGGCATATGTTGAACAGGTTTCACTGTTTCGTCAGTCTCTAGGTGATATTCTCCTGGTAGACATCCCAGCCCTGTGAATACATCCTTGTATTCCTTCAATATCTGTTCTTTCGTCAGGGGCTGTACTGGTTCTTGAGTGATCACCTCTATCCGTTCCGGATTATTTCTTGTGACTAAACCTAAGTCTTCGCTTGAATCACCGGACAGGATTGGAACTTGATTTCCATTGACAATCTGAAATCTCAGCTTGTGTTCTGGGCCTTTCATGACCTGGACTGCAAGCTCTGTCTGACCCATTGGTTTTACCAGCTTCCCTTTAAATGGTTTCAGTCTGACCTTGCTGCGTTCCAACCTTGGATTTCCATCTTGCATGATGTCACATAAGTCAGTGTAACTCATGACGTTGACTGTTGCTCCAGTGTCTATCTGACAATTCATCTCCTTTTGACCAGATTCTTCAGCTCTGAATATTGCATTTGCCCTCCATCTTTTTTCTTTGGATGACACGCTGCTTATTCTCTCTATGGTGTACACAGATTCTTCGGACAGATAATCATGTTGATCATCAGCATCAAGCGACTGCACTGGCTTGTAGCCCTTTGAGAAACATTTTTTGGCAAAATGATTGCTCTTCTTGCAGTTACTGCACTGCTTTCCCCATGCTGGACAAGCCATTTTGTCTCGTTTGTGTTGTCCACCACAGTATTTGCAGTCTCCAGCTGGCTTTTGCGTATTCTGTGTTCCTTTGGCCTGTTTAATTTTACCCTGTCTGGTATTAGCCTTTCTTGGTTTTGCATTTCTTTTGTACACAGCATGTACTGCTTCTGTTTGGTTAGAGCTAGCACCTTCAATGCTTCTTAGTTGCTGCTTGGTTATCTCTGCACTCCGACACATATCTATCACTTTCTGGAGTGTCAGGTTTTCTCCTCGCAGTAACCGTGCTCTAACATCTGGATCATTGGTCCCAAGTACTATGCGGTCCCTTATCAGATCATCCCTTAGTCTGTCAAACTCGCATGTGTCCGACAAACTCCTCAATACTGTCACGTACTGATCGATAGTCTCTCTCTCACCTTGATTCCGAGTATTAAACTGATACCGTTCAAATATGACGTTAGTCGTAGGATCAAAATGCTTTTTCATTGCATCAAGGATTTGTGTGGTTGTCTTTTTCTGACTCTCTCCCATGGTGGTGTATAGCTTGTAGCATTCTTTACCAATGAGGGATACCAAGGTTGCTACCCTCACTTTGTCTGGTTTCTGATCTAGTTCTATAGCAATTTCATAGTTTTCCCATTGCGACTGAAAAAACTTCCAGTTTCCTCTTAAATCTCCTCTCATTTCCATGGGTGATGGTACTGGAAAATTGCTGAAAGCAGCCATGGTTTTACTAGAAATTTTGTTCTTTTTCTTTGTTTTTTTTTGTTTCTACTACTTCTTTCTAAATCTACGATCTTTCACAGTTCGCAAATCTTGGGCTGAAGTTTTCGACCCGGCTCCCGTGCTACTCAGCACTCAGGGTAAAAAGGCTTCTGTGGCTTCTTAACTACGCTGACCCACTCGTCCGCGGGGCGCGGCCAGGCCTTAGCAGGTCACTTCAGCCCACGAAATGTAATACCAAATCTACCGAACTTACTGACATCTCCCGAACTCTGGCTTTCTTACAGGCTCGATGTGTTGTCAAATCAATTGTCCAGTAGTCCACTTCTGACACCAAGTTTCAAGTTATGTCTCAATAAGGCTGTTGCCTTTCTTTAATGAAGTATAATCATCACGATGCGTCATTATCGTGGTCGTCGTTACATGGCATGGTTCCATTACATTTGTCTCGATCACGTATGCTGAAGTATCGCAAGCCAAATGATACTTATCCCAACACATGGGGTTGGGGCAAAGTTTCTAACATACCAGATGTGAGGAACTATGTCCCTTTGTTCCTTTCTTGTGCTTGTTTGTCCAGTTTCTCTCTCTCTCTCTCCGTTTTCCTATACCAATCTCTCCCTATATGGGTCATTCCATGGGGTTGGGGCAAAGTTTCTAACATACCAGATGTGAGGAACTATGTCCCTTTGTTCCTTTCTTGTGCTTGTTTTGTCCTGTTTCTCTCTCTCTCTCTACGTTTTCCTATACCAATCTCTCCCTATATGGGTCATTGCATGGGGTTGGGGCAAAAACATACCATATGTGAGGAACTGTCTCCCATCAACCATAACAATGTTTGCTATTCTCCAGTTCAGCGTAAAAAGCATATTCACGTATGTTGAGAAGTACATGTACTCTAACTTCATGGTGGATCAATATGGCAGACCAAAATTGTATGTAACGTTATATCAATGTGATGTCCATGTAACGGTGGTAAAAAACAGAAATGCATTTCAAGCAAAGCTTTGAAAGAGTACCAACTGAAACACGATTTTGGCTGGGCACTACTATACATATTCATTCAAGAGATTTCATCTTCTATGTGTAATAGAAGATCTCATACCACCATTACATCGACATCGTCATAATTTCTACCCCAACCTCGTGGAATGACCCATATCTCTCTTATCTCAACACACACATTCTACTCTTCTCCCCCTCTGATCTCTCGAATCTCTCCCTCTCCACTTCCCCTCTCTACATACACTTGCTTCTCACTCTCTCTCTCTTTCTGCATCTGTCTCTTTCTCTCTCTCTAATACATACTCTACCTTTTACCCCTAAAGCCCGGCGCACACTATACGATCCGACTGCGACCCAATTTCGAACAAATTGCAGTTTGCATTAAATGTGAAAGTTTAAAAAAGTGAAATTCTCATTTGAAGTTCGGAATAATGATACAAATACTAATATCGAAATTTTGGTTAACTGCAATTGTTCTGGTTAGAGTAAAGGCCAAATCGGCTTCAAATCTTAGTCGATGGCAAGATTGGTATGACGTCACTACGATTCGGAATTGAATTCGCTTTTATTCCTACACGGGGGCTAGCAGTAGCCCGGAATTTCGATTTTAGTATTCATACAACTACTCAGAATTTTGATCACAAAGATTTTACATGTTTGAAGGTTCATATCAAATGTTATAACAACTTTTCCCCCAAATCGCACCGTAGTCAGATCGTGCAGTGTGCGCCGGGGTTTAATGTGCTCTAGATCTCCTACATGTCATCTTTTTTTCTCCCCCTCCCCAAGTTAATCAGCAATGTCTATTTTATCAAATCCTTTTGTAATTATTCAAACAAAACTTAAACAGTAAAACTGTACTGTACGCTTGTATTTTCCAAGTACTTCTTTGTAAAGATTTTTTTCCAAAATTTATTTACATTTTTATCATACAATCTATTTCGTCTATACAAATGTCCTGTCATATGCAAATGTATGGAGACCGGCTTCAGTTGAGCCCACACTAATTAGCTGTTAAGCTAATCATTACATTTATCTTGTTGGGGAGGGAAGAGTTGGGGGGAGGCACATTTCCCGTATTTCCTATTCTCCCTGAAGTTAGATCCTCCAATGGTGGTCTTGACGCGAGTCTGTGACAAAAATTCCTCCTCCACATCTTTCTTGATTATGATTTTCCGATCTCCAATTTCTGTCCTCCCAGAGGAAATCATATTTCAATATTTTCATCCTCAGTTTGGATCACCATGAATGAGAAGATATAGCTCTTTCAGTTTGATGTTAGTCCATGCTGTACACGTCTGAAGTATTACCCTTGCTCCACAGTGGCCTACAGGAGAAAGAGGAAGAGGAAGGGGTGGAGGAAAGAAGAAAGAAGAAAGAAGAAAGAAGAAAGAAGAAAGAAGAAGAAGAAGAAGAAGAAGAAGAAGAAATGGGGGAGGAAGATGAAGAAAGAAGAAAGAAGAAAGAGGAAGAAAGAAGAAGAAAGAAGAAAGAAGAAGAAGAAAGAAGAAAGAAGAAAGAAGAAAGAAGAAGGAAGGAGGAAGAAGAAGAAGAAAGAAAAAGAAGAAGATGAAGAAAGGAGAAAGAAGAAGAAGAAAGAAGAAGAAGAAAGAAGAAGAAAGGAAGGAGGAAGAAGAAAGGAGAAAGGAGAAAGAAGAAGAAAGAAGAAAAAAGAAGAAGGAAGAAGGAAGAAGAAGAAAGAAGGAGGAGGAGGAGAAGAAGAAGAAGAAAACATGATTTCAATAATCCACTAGCCCACAAAATGCACAACTAGATTTTACTACATGTACAAGTAGATGACAAACCTTGTCGTGGTAATCTTAATTTCTATTTATTAGACAAAGAAAGTAAATTGCTGGGTTGCAGAATGATATAATCAGTCACTTGGGCTGACAACCCCCCCCCCCCCCCCCCCCCCCCCCCCCGGGTAAGTGATCAAACATCACAATATAGTTCATTTTATTTCCTTCTTTCACAAAAGTTTGTACATAGATTATCAAATAAGTAACAGGAATAACAAATCATCAACAAAACTGGATCAAAAAAAAACAAAATCATAATTTGAAGTGCAATATTTAGTCAATATACGACTCTTGTCATTAACAACAGAAGTTATTTTAACAGTTTTCAAGGGCCAAGAAAAAACATTACTAGTTTCATATGTTATGACATCACAATATCCATGTTCTACATTGTATCTTACACTTGTTATAGTAACACTCATACTGTCCTGAACTCTTTAAACAAGATCATTATTTTCCAGAGGATTTAAGGTCTGGAACTAGGAATCCCCCCGCTCAAGCTGTGACATCATCAAAATGATCCCCACTTTAAAGTCTTAGAATACAAAATTTACAGGAGAATATAAGCTTAACCATATTAAACTGCTGGGGCTAATTCCCACTGCTCCAACCCGATCCTCTTTTGCACCCTCTCAATTTTACTTCGACAGCATACCTTATACGCCCCCATCTCTCTCCTCAGTTCCTTGACGACTGATGCGAGAGCCTCAGGGTTAACGCCCAGCTCACACAGATGGACACAGATGGACAAGGTCTCAGGGTCGAGCCCCGTCTCTAACAGTTCTGATATCTGCTGAACAGCTAGAAAGTAGAAATATATCAAAGAAGAGGGTGTCTAGTGGTATGACACAAAATGATATTTCTTAACATTTACAAAATAAGATTTCTATGGCAACTATAGTGTAGTATATTACACTATTTTCCCAGAATTTTGCTGATTATACATATGGTTTTACCTAATTCAACTCAGAGATTAACTGGTGCCAAAATTGACAGAGTCACAGACCCACAGACCCACATCATAATTTATAGGCCTGGATCTGTGAGTGCATCAATGTGTTTTTATCATTACTTACCCAAAAATGTAGGGATAAAAATTGCAGGGGCATGTGTCCCCCCTCCCCCCCCCCCCCCAAAAAAAAAAAAAAATGGGGGCAGATATAATTTAGCTGATACCTACCCGAAAAATATGAGAACCTTTTATTTTTCCTTGTCATAAATGGAGATATTTTTTTTTACTTGTGGAGTTGTGCCCTAATAACAGTTAACCATGTAACGTAACAGCCTATCTGTTGTTGTTGTTGTTGGTTTAATAATGGCGATTTTCCTTTGGTGATTGGATGATATTCGCCCACCCCTCCTCCAAATGAATGTGGCGCTGATGCTCCTGTTTAAATTCCAAATTACAGACAAAACAAACATGATATAGCTCCAAACAGTACGAGAATAAACCAGACGGTGGCCCGTACTTATACTATAGCGAAGAAGAAGAAGAAAAGTTCTCCAAATTACCAAGTCAAGTCGCATGACCAACACAAAATAGTAAAAAATAATAATAACAAAAGTCAAAACTAAAGACCCAAGAAAGTCATTTATAAATCCAGGTGCGGCGGAAGGTCGGGCTCGGACAATGGAAGTGGGGGGGGGGGGGGCACTTTTTGTTTGGCGGACTAAAGGTACCCCCCCCCCCCCCCCACTTCCATTGTTGTCTGAGCCCAACGTTCCGCCACCTCCATCTGCATCCATGACGATGACCTCTGAATAAATCATTCATTATTCAACAATTCAAAGGTAAAACATGTAACATGGACCATGACACTGCCATTTTCACAAGATTCGAAAACATATCTAAAGTTAAACTTAGATCACAAAAATGTCAATTTCAAATGATTTCCTGCTCAAATCAAACCGTCACCCGCGCGCCCGTAAACTAAAAACAGTAACACCATTTCACTTCAGACCGATGCCGCTACCCCCGGCTGAAAAATTGTCAGCAAGGTCCTCCTGCTACTGGCTTGGCAGGACACCCAGACAGTCACACACAATCTCAATGAATTGTAAATTTTACACATTTCTACATTTTAAATCGAACGATACTCACTATCTAGTACATCTCGAGCAGATGCTACAGGCGTTGATCCAATTTTCTCTTCCATTGCCACAGTTGGATTTTAAAAATGCAAAGTTAAAACTTCGCCCGGGATTTTGGAAAGGAGTTGTGCCGTTTTTCTCATTGATTTGAATGCCGCCCTCTAACGTGCGTTTGACAGTGCAGTAGCGCCGCTTTCAAAATAATTGAATTCAAGAGC
The DNA here is from genome assembly GCA_025617745.1 of Heliocidaris erythrogramma. Classification (NCBI taxonomy): domain Eukaryota; kingdom Metazoa; phylum Echinodermata; class Echinoidea; order Camarodonta; family Echinometridae; genus Heliocidaris; species Heliocidaris erythrogramma. The sequence continues at coordinate 18,487,951 of CM046863.1, read as the reverse complement.
AGTAACGGAGGGTAAGTAACCAATTTTATCTTATTTTATATGACTTAATTTGTACTTTTGAGAGATCAAGTGAAATTTTGTGGGTGTGCTTTATTTAACTGATCACATCAAGAAATACATTTCGAAAACTTAAGTTATGAAATTATTATATAGAATCGGTGCCGGTAGGAAAGAAGACGAAAACTGACGGTGACAAGTCGGTCGGCATGCATCGGGACCACCGCGCCGCCGGTAGCTCAGGTGGAAATGGAATGGATATATTCATGATATTGTGAAGGCCGTAGGCCTACATGGCCTAACTTTGTTAGGCGTAAAGTGTCAATGTTAACTTAGACTCCAGGGAACTCCTACGCGTTGAAGCTCCCTGGAGTTAATTGGCTATAATACAAATAGCTAATATATGCCCAGTAATCCTCAATTTCTCAAAATCAAATTGGCAAAAAATCCTACCTAGGCCTAGGCCTACATCATGACATGTAGGAGTAGGAATAGGCCTAGGCCTAGTACTAGTAGGATATATCGAAAAAACTGAGCAGAAAAGAGGTACTGAATTTCTATAGCCTATGGCACAAGAACTAATTTCGCACATATTTAAGTTATCCAACGTAGCAGTCCATCAGAGACAGAGGTAAGATAATTGGGCAAACCCAGAGAATAGGGGCCGGTCTGCGCCTGCTGTATGTATTCATTTGTGTGCAAGCAAATGTAGCCCAGCGGCGGCGGCGGCGACGACGATCTTGCACCAGATTCAGCGATGAAACATTTGCGAGTTTGACTCCATTTCTGGCCAAAATTGTTATGATTTTCATCAAACAACTACAAATCTGAAACTGAAAGCCAAGAGGACAATATGATATAGGCCTAGGCCCTATCACAGCATTAATTACTTTTTAAAATACATTTGGAAGTTGTTGTGAACTTATATTATATTGATTATAATATGAACTTGTTAAATGTGTTCATTTTTGGCTGTCTCTGCCGATCCGCACTGTAAAACATGGCACGCGCACGCCGACCGGCCTCTATTCTCCGGGTTTGCCGATAATTGCATCATTTGCAAGACAAAGTATCAAACAATCACTTGGTACCACGTTTTACAAGTTTTAGTTTGGTGACATCTTCTCTCAAAATGAGGATTTCTACACCCTTGTGGGTAACTAGATATTTTTCGGAAACTGACACAAGAAGTGGCAAAATTTGCCGATCTTTTGTGAATATCTTCATAATTTCTCACCAAATTCAAAAGAAAATATTGTCCCTAAGTATGTAATTTGATCCTCATCTATCCATTGTTGCTATCAGAGTTTTGTAGTGTCTTGAGTGACAGCCAAGATAGACAAGGTGGTCCACCTAAGTCATTAACTGAGTTTGTTTGGTTACACCAACTCAGGAAGTAAGATGGCCACACAGCAAGCTGGCAAATAAACAAGTAGCTCTTTGTTAGGAAACCTGTATTGCTGTATACATGTCAGTCATTCTATTGTGTGACATGGATGGTCAAATGTACATGTATGTATACACAGGCTGGTGGGGACTTGGATGCCAGGCCTCAATAAAGAAACACACACCTCAAATCTGCTCTAAAACATTAGTCATTCTTCTTACTTAAATGAGTGCTTGAATGTGAATGGAGAATGCTACAAGTTTCAAAATCTTTCCTAGTTTTTGAGATATTGCCTGGTGGTCAAATGTGGTCACGCCAACGTAAAGTTATAAAAATTTCATCATGCCATCATAAATAAACAAATCCATTGCCTTCCTCAGCCTAAATAGTAGACTGTCCATTTCTATTCCTTTTACAGACTGTCAACGTCTAGATTTCAATTTGTTCCGGAACTTTCCATTGATCCGTCATCGCCATGGCAGAAGAGGAGGAAGGGCTTCTGTCGATGACATCATCTATGACATCAGCAGCAAACCTGACAGTGAATCCATTTGAGACTGCTAGCCTTGACAGCATGCATCTGCCTGCGTTCAGCCCATCAGTATTCAAGTCCACTCAGGACACGCCATGTAGCACAAAGGTGATTTCATACAGAAAATACTGGGTGTGTTCAGATGATGCATTTTACAGTCCAAGTCCATGTTTTGAAATACAGAGCTCTAGAATATATGAAATATTGGAAATGGCTAGATTGTGTGCCTAATTGAAGAAAAAAAAAACCTCTAAAGCAAGGCTTGACACCAACAGGGGAGTGTTTCATCAAGCGTTTTGTCAGTGATTTTTACAGACAACTGTTATAAGCTACTGAAATCTTTGCATCTGATTGGCTGAAAGCAAATTTGTCAATAAAAATCACTGACAAAGCGTTTGATGAATGCTCCCCAGATGTTGGCTCCACACTGATCCCAAACTGTTATAAGATACTGAAATCTTTGCATCTGATTGGCTGAGAGCAAATTTGTCAGTAAAAATCACTGACAAAACGCTTGATGAACGCTCCCCAGATGTTGGCTCCACACTGATCTCAAACATTGATTACCGAGGACTCCCAATATGTAAATGGGCATTGGGCATTCATGTGCAGACTTCGTGAATAAGATTAAGTTTAGAATCTTGTCTAAAGTAAGGTGTATACATTGTAGATGTTCATTAATCCAATTTCTTGTTTTGTAGTGATCATTGAATGAACGGCATTTACTTCTTATGTTTTATATTAATATTTTCACTTGGAATATATATAAACTAGTTAATGGAACGCATAGAATTACAAAAATTACTAATTGATTTGTCATTCCAGTTCTTTTTCAAATCTGGCAACTAATCTGCAACAGGAATTGTTTTGAACTGTATAACATTTGTAAAATAAACTACATATGTATTTCAATAATTTCATTTCATAAAAGTATCCAACCAGGATTGGCACGATTTGAATCACCTCAAACTTCTTTTTTTTTTAGATCACAGATTTAAATCAAAACTGAAGAGATACATAAGAAATTTTGTTGATACGATTAAAAAAAAAATCACTAAAAATTCATTTTTCTTTTTTATTGTTGAGCTAAAGAAAAAATCATCCAAGTGAAAGAGTTTTTGTATTCCAAATAATATCTGATATTAGATCTAACAAAATGATAATGTTTCTTTTCTGTAGGAACAACATGTAGGGCTGTAATTTGAAGAAAAAAAAATCAAATGAATCGTTTCAAATCAACTAAATCGCTATTTAAATCCAATAAATCAATATTTATGTTCATGACTTTTTTCCCCAATTCTGTAACCATCTACATGTACATGTAAATCATTCTTTTGGCTTTATGTTCTTTGTAAACAGAAGGGTGGATTCCGGTGGTCCATTGATCAGATGTCCCTGCTCTTCCCAGCTGAAATTGATGAGTTACCACAGCAACAAGATGCTTCCTTCCTCCCCAGGGAGAAAGAGGAACAAGTACAGGAGGCCATCAATCAGGTTAGACATTGTATCTTAAAGTTTTCAAAAAGTTGTCAAAAAGTTTTACCTTTCTACAGATCTAGCCTCAATTCAAAGAGCTGTGATTCTTTAAATGTAAGATATGATCTTTTTTTTATGAAGGCTTGCAATTTTCAACCAACATTAGCCTTTCCAGTACAAAGAATCGAGATCTACGGCGAGCATTTTAAAAAGGGGGTCAATAATGATGAAGCCCTTTGTCACATACATAATCTGTTTTCTAGACCAAGAGTTGCCTTGCAACACTGGTGATGTCATCACCCTGTACCCTTTGTTTTTTTCTCGACTTTATTTTGTAATATCATTTGTGGGATTGCTTTGATTGAAGGAAATATACATATAAAACTTGTATGCTAATGGTGTTCATCTGGTTTGAAGGTTGAAGATAGCTGCAGGGCAGAATTCATATTTAGGTCCTAGTTAGAAATGAAGGTACATTGCAGGACGCTGTTTTTCGAGAGAGGGAGAGAATGTTTCATCCTCTGTGTCAGATAGTAAAATACACTAATCTAATTCACTAATTACCTACAGCCATGGACAAAAAATTATTAGACCAAGACTGGTTTAACTGATAGTGTGATTTTTGTGGTAAGAATGAAATAAAATATCATAAAAGCAAGGTATAATTGCTGGAATTTGGTATTCATTCAATGAAATACAAAGACAAATCATTTTTATAATTTTTTATGCATATTACATGTATAGTACCCTTAAAGGAGAATGAAACCCTGGGGAAATATCAATTTTAATGAAAAGATAGTAAAGAGAGAAGCAATTTAAAAAAAGTTCCATCAAAATCGGTTAAGAAATGAAAAAGTTGTGAAAGTTTGAAAAGTCTCGATTTACTTTCTATGGCGATCCTCAAATTGGCTATTTGGTTCAGTGTGGCAGGTTTTTGTGGACAACTCTCCATATGTTTTGTACACAAAATTTCAGATTTTCTCCATTATCTCTCAAGGTACAGCTTGTCTCTTTTTTAGCTCTATGTATATCATGGTAAAATGTATTTTACACAACATATGTTGAGGTCACAAAGAGACAAGTAGCATCTTTAGAGATAATGGAGAAAATATGAAATTTTGTGTACAAAACATATGGAGAGTTGTCCACAAAAACCTGCCACATTGAAGCAAATAGCCAATTTGAGGATTGCCATAGAAAGTAAATCGAGACTTTTCAAACTTTCACAACTTTTTCATTTCTTAACCGATTTTGATGGAACTTTTTTTAAATTGCTTCTCTCTTTACTATCTTTTCATTAAAATGGATATTTCCCCAGGGTTTCATTCTCCTTTAATACAGAAGCTTGGTCTAATAATTTGTTCCAGGGCTGTATATGGCAATTAGTGAGTTACATATTAAGCTACATGTATAAAGATGAGAGTGCTATCTGGGAGTCAACATCATCTTTATATCATCTTTACTTCATTTTTGCTCTCCTATTTTTCACAGTTTTTTTCTCAGAAGGTGGTTGTGCCATCCCCTTGGTCTGAGTCTAAACCCATGAAACAAGTCACGTTCTCACCCAAACCTCCTTCAGTTAGCAGTAAGTATCCATTGGGTGATTCAATGTTTCAATTGACGTTTAGTATGCGTGTGTAATGTATTTGAAGCTGTTCAGACTGTCTAAGTCATTTTAATATTGAAATTATATGTACGTTCTGTGAATGGAATATCTATATATATGTGGAATCTGGATGAAGCCTTTCATGTCAGTCCACGCTATCTAAATGTTAACGCATTAAGCATGACACACTTTCTCCAAACTACAGGTACCAGCCACCCTGTGGAAAGAAAACAATGTTTCAATTTAAGCTTTGTGTGTGGGGTGGTGAAAGTGTTCAAATGTTTTCAGATGTCCACAGACTGCCACTGCTAGAATAAATTCAACAAGTCATCAGGCAATCTCAACAAACTGCTCTTTCTTTTTTTTTTACATTGAACTCTGCTTTTTATGGATGTCTTTATACATGTATATCATCTATTGTCCCTTTTCAGTTCTCAGCGAACATTCTGCGGAGAATTCCGTTTGCTCCTCAACGAATGTCTCATTCCTTGGTGGCTTATCTGGAAAAGTTGATGGTAAGAAATTTACTGATAAAAAAATAATTGTATTTTGATAATTGTACTTGTCTGGTGCATAGCAATGCCATAGTTTCTAAATATTCCACATGTTAACATGTGTTACTTCGGTTAATCGATTCAAGGTTGCACATAACTTGTACTTCGTAATTTCTTTTGTAGTAAATTTTCCTATACTCATTTTAATATCACAAAATAAAATCAGTTAAAGACATTGTTTTAGTGGTAGCAAAAGAGCAGAAAAGGTGAGACTTGAAATAGATTGTAATTCAAAGCTTTTGTAATGCACAGTGCAATCCTTCTGTTAATCGGTGCCTATTAGTTGCACCGCTTGGCACTCATCACACACCAATGAATGTACTGATCGGCATTCATGGCAAGTAAAGGGTTAAATGTTTGCTTGTTTTAATACCTGTCTACAGTATATACCCTCTTTCAGGATTCAAGAATAGACAAACTTGTAATCAATATAAGCCGCCGCCCACCCCCACCCCCCCTTTCCAAAAACAGAAAATTGCATCAAATTGTCAGTGTTTGCAGTGTTTTACCAAGAAGGTTCAAACAGATGAAGTCATAACAGACAGCTTTCCTTTGAAGCGAGCTTCGATGCCGCAACAAAAAACATGACAAGTATGCGCTCTCCGAAAAGATTCTTCCAAACGAGGAAACAAATCAAATTCCGTTTTCTTGCATAACCATGGATACGTACAATGGAGCATATTCTGTTATAATGATAATTAGTTTTTGCAGACCCAAATGTAACTTCCAAAAAGTACACATGAATGATATAACAGGTTTAAGCGAACATGTTTAGTGCTCAAAATACCAGAACTGCGATGAGAATTTCTTGACTGGCCGCGTGTGCCCACTGCTTTGGTTGGCTATATTTCCTAGAGCCATCTTTCACAATAGTAATATGTGAAATTTGATGATCGGAATTAAGCGGAAAGGTGTTAAAATTGCCCTTAAAAAGGCATACATTTGTGACACTTTTAAGGCTATATCTCAAAAACTTGTTCATCCTGAGGCAGGGGAATTTCAAAATGAAATCAAAATTATATGCATTAAAACTGCACATTCACTTTCTGTGTTTGTCGATTTATGAATTTAACTGTGCATCGTAAACATTCATGTCAAAACATCTCTAAATCTTTCCGGTTTACTTTGGCGGCATCAGACATTGCCATCAAAGAATCAAGGCAGTTTATTAATTCAACTGTATATCCTTTATTATCTGCCAGGGGCAGTATTCAAATCAAAACCCGCATTAAGTTAGCATTTTACTTAGCATTTGGATTGCCGAAGTAAACTGGCCTAACTCATATTCAGATCAGATTTAAGCACTTTACTTTAGCAAAATACTTACTGATATCCATTGTGATGTCACATATATATCCTGTCCAAAAACATGCGCAGTGAATGCATCACAGTAGATGTGCGCTTATAATATTTGCTTAACGCTTGTGCGCAGCTTACACTGCTCTGCATATGTATGAAAGCCACATGCCTGCCAATCAAGTAATTGGTTTAAGTCTGCTAGGGAGCTGTCTTAGACTTAGGGTAAAATACTTAGCCAAATGATTCAGTTGAATACCAAAATTGCTTAAGTATTTTATCTCAGCCGACAACTAAGTAAACTACTCATTTTCTTAAGTATTGAACTGAATATGGGCCCAGTTGTTTGCATTAATTATTGATAGTTGAGACTCCATCTGTTTGAACCTCCTTCAAGTTAGTTTTACGGTAACATTGAACTACTGATCCAATTTGTTTCATTCCCTAGTGAGTTGTCAGACTGCCATCACTCTACCTCTCAATTTTGATCTGGAGGCCTTCCTGGGTAAGTATTAAATGCAGCATTCAACCATTAGCCAATCAGATTACACCTTTCATTTATAGTGATTGCAGTAATCTTGATCATAACTGCCTACATGTATTTATGCAAAAGTTGCATTCAGTCAGTGGCAAAAAGGTCTATCCTAATACAGTGAAACCTGTATATAAAGACCACTCAAGGGAGACAAGAAAAGCGATCTTTATGAGCAGGTGGTCTTTATGGACAGGTTCCTTTAATGCACATTTCAATGAGAAACGTTGTTCAAGGGAAACAAAAATTGTGGTCTTTATATACAGGTGGTCACTAAAGCAGGTTTGACTGTACCAACTCCTGTGACCTGTTAAATAGGATTTGATTACAGTATAAAACACATTTTCCATATACCCCAGTCCAAGTATTCAATGGATTAAGAAATTGTGCTATTTAGTATATCAGTGTAGTATGATGGCATTTTAACATTTTGCCTCAAGAATTAGCAACTGTTAATGAAATCTTGATCATCAGGGCCCTGTTTCATAAAACTTGTCATCAATGACAAGTTGCAATAACTGTTATAAGCTACTGAAATCCTTGCATCCGATTGGCCGAGTGCAAATTTGTCGGTAAAAGTCATCGTCTAGAGTCTTGATGAGACGCCCCCCTGATTGCCAGTTGATAATTAGGCTTATGATATATAATATAGCATAAGGATGCCTGAAAGGACACCATAGTAATATACCAGTCTTTATCTCATTGAATGTGGAAATAAGTTATTGAACTTATTTGTCTTGATTCTACAATGTGCTGTTATTATATTGAGTTTCTTCCCCTACAACAGATCACTAATTGTTCCTTTCTAGCGTAAGATGTTTTCAGTCTAACTTACTTGAATTTAAGTCACAATCACTCACAATTATTTCCTGCCTGTCAGTAATCAGGGAACAGTTTTATTAAAAGTCATCAACAATCTTGATCCTGATATTTCAACCCGAGTTAATTCTCAAGTTTGATTTTCATTTTTGTCTGATTGACAGGGAAGGGTCGCTTCATGTACACCAAGTCCAGCGTGGAGTCTTTTCCTGTGGCTCCCCTGAGACGCAAGCTCTTCACGCAGAGTGAGTCCAGCGCCAGCCCTCTATCAGCAAGCAACAGAGAGAGCGGACCCTTCTCCCCCTCTATCTCACCGATCAAGTCGAGCCAGGAGAGTAGTCCAGCAGAGCACGGGCTTGTGCCACAGACACCAAATTCTATTGAGGTGAGACCAGGGCTGAGGTTTTTGGTGAAGTTGGTGGTTGGGTAGATGAAGTCAGTGTGGTGGTGGTGATGATGGTAATGGTGTTGACGATGATGACTGCAAACATGATGGTTGTGAAGAAAATTTAAATGGTTTAATATACTAATGATAATGAAGATGATGATTTATGGTTATGATGATAATTTGGTGATGATGATGGGGATGACGATGATGGTGATGGTGCTTGTGATGATGGTGATGATGTTGATGGTGATGATGGTGATGATGGTGGTGATGGCGATGGTGGTGATGATGATGGTGCATGTGCTGATGATGATGATGATGATGGTGATGATGGTGGTGCTGATATGATGATGATGGTGGTAGTGATGGTGATGATGATGGTGATGATGGTGGTGCTGATATGGTGATGATGATGATGATGGTGCATGTGGTGATGATGATGATGATTTTAATAGTGATGATCATAGTGATAAAGATGACAAATATGATCAATGATAGTTACTGTGAAAATGATAATTGGTTTGTAATATGGACTGCTTGTCAAGTTGATTGTAGTGCAAATTCTGGTTCGGAGGGGCTCTGTTTTTATGTTTTGTTACATGTATGTTTTGTTTTGTCTTTCATTGTTTTTGTTTTTAAGGTATGTACAAGTGATGACATTGAAGATTGCATTGACATTGGTGGAAAAATTCAAGATGAGACCTAATAAATCAGAATTCATCAAATTTGGGGCAATTTTTAGCTATTTTGATAGTTTAAGGCATTGGCTAGCATTGTTAGGAATTTAAAAATATCTCATTCTGTTACTTGAAATTTGTATAAAATGTGAGTTATAGTTTTCAAATATGGCTATGAGAGTCTCAAGTCATAAAACCTTTGGGAAGTATTTTAAAACAGTGAAAATCTAAGTCAATGTTTGGAAAGAAAATCTATCATTTTAACGGTCGGTTCTTGGAGTTTGAATTTATACTGAATAGCGATTTTATGCAATTTTCGTAGCGTGCGAATAATACATGTTGAATGCGAGTAGATTGACAGTCTCGTCATGTTCTCAAAAAAAAAATGCACACGATCTCAACGCAGAGTGAGCCAGACAAGTTATTTTTTTAACTCGAGAGTAACGGTCTCTTATTAAAACGTCTCAAAGACACGAAATTATAAAATCGCGGTTTGCGTTGTACTTACAGCTTTTCATTCCAAATAACAATTGTTTTCAGGGTTTTTGAGTACTAATACATGTACTCATACACATGTTTCATCTTGGTTTGAGAATTTTTAAATCAGCTGCTCACAAAGGTAGCCAATGCCTTTAATACCAATATAATTTTCAACCTGTTTTTCCCCTTGTATTTCTTTGTTCCCTCTACAGAGCCAGTTTTCTTCCAGTCCCATCGCCCGTTTCAGGACCACTCCACTCCGACCGGTCTCTCATGTGCAATACCAAGCATCACCCCTCTGCGGTAAAATGGAATCTCCCTTGATGTCACCTATTAGAGAAGTCCCTCAGGCTGCTGGTAAATATAATATTTATTTAACGTTTGTGTCTGTTATTATTACTAAGCCTGAGTCATATCGAATATTTCATAATCCGGGATTCAACGGCTTTGATTCGATCGAATACCGGTGCATCGATAAATGATGGGCGGTGAAAACAGAGTTGCACACAGTTGCACGCAGTGCATGCACCATGCACCGGTGACCGGTCCGCTGGCATCGCGGGCATATGTATGGGCTCTCGCTGCTCGACATTAACGATAGCCCGCTAGCCAATGGCTAGTAAAAATCACAGCGGACGAGCCAAAATCTTAAGTTTCTAGTCCGTATGGCTAGCCGAAATATCTCTCTAATGTCGCACGAAGCGATGCTCATTGTCGACACACCCGACAATGATTCAAATTCAAAGAATTAATAATCTTACTTTGTCTTTGGAGAGCTGAATGGAACACGTTTGTTCGATGCAAAAAAAAAAAAACAATACGAAATAAACTTTTCGTCGCTCATGACTCGACTTCATTCAGCTTCAGATATAGATCATTCAGAAGTAATTGCCAATTGGATGAGAGTGTGATATTAGTTATTGCGAATTAAGTAGGAACACTCGTACTCATGCCCGTATTTATCATGTTCAATTACAGTATACAATTGTCAAATTGACAATGCAGAGAGAGTCAAGAATATTATCGTAAACTTCAGTTCGTAACGACAAAACGATTTTTCCATAGAGAAAGCACAGGTAAAGCGTGACGTCCTCCGCGAGCGAATTAGCGAAAGTTAGCCAACAGTTTGAACTTTGAAGTCGCCTTCACGTTCTCTGCTAGTATATATGCTGTACGTTACGGAGTTTCTTTTTTTATTTGCTTTTTTCATGGTGGCTACGGTAGTCAAAAATCTGGCGGACTACAAATCGATGCACCGAATTTGCCAAAACGTATTCGGGATTCGATGTCTTCGATCGAACACCGGCTAACCAATCGATTCGACTCAGGCTTAATTATTACAATGATTATTGTAATATTGTATTGCTATAATTGTAATAGTATCTTTTATTTTAGTGCTATATCTCGCAACCCTCCAGTCTGGTCTAGTCTGGCAACTCATTAAGAAATACAGTTGAATCCATAATCAAAATGTTGGCACCACTATCTCGTCTGTTCCTCAGAAGAATTGATTCTGTTATGTTGCAGCACATGTTACAACACCTTAGACAGGCATTTAGACATAATTTTGGAGTCTAACCCTTTATGGGTGATTACAAGGGAGCATTTCATCAAGCGTTTGTCAGTGATTTTTACTGACAAATTTGCTCTCAGCCAATCAGATGCAAGGATTTCAGTACCTTATAACAGTTGTCAGTTAAAATCACTGACAAAACGTTTGTTGAAACGCTCCCCAGATCACAAATAATTAGGTTTTTCAAAACTTTTCTGCAGACTCCTGATATAAGTACTGTATTTGATTCCATATATAGTTGTAAGAGTGTTAAATGAACTATGTACAGTAAGTTTTGATGTGTATCTTTTTTTATTTTTTTTCTTAATTGTATACAGGTCTTCCACCCAGCCCTATCGGACACACCCCAGTAGAATCACTAAGTAATGGTGACCATATCTCACCCTTAATCATCAAAGGCAGCTCATTGTACAAACCACCAAGGCCATCAGAGAAGATGATGGATACCAGTCTTTCCAAGGCTGGTATTCTAGACTTCAGACCCCAGATGGCTGATGTAGGGAGGGAAGGAGACGTAAAAGAAGGGATGGAGGGAAGGACAAATTTCTCACCCGAGTCGAGAGGAACGTGTGAGAATGAACGACAGCGGGATGGAGAGATGGACAGAAGGGAGAAATCTTCTCCTGGGTTGATCAAAGTGTTAGATATGAGTGACAGAAAACAAGAATTTGATCATGGATCAATACAAGAATTCAGTGAAAACGATGGAGAAGAAGATGAGCTGGTGATGGAGGGAAGGAAGGATTTCACCCTGGGCTTGACAAGAGAGTTCAGCCCCATACAGAAGATTGGTGACCATATCTCAATGCTAGATGAACCAGGCTGCTCATCAAGATTACACGGCACTCAGGAAGAGAGCAGTATGGAAACCAGTCTCATGAGTAACAGGGGTAAGTGATTCTACTGTGAGGAATGTCCTAGTTAACGACCTACAGCTTGAAATACTGCTGTGTTGTTCTCTGAGGGTGTCTTCATTGGATATTTTCCATTTCCTGCAGTATAAATTTTGCTCTGTTAATCTTTTATTAAGGTTATCAATGATTTTTGATAATTCTTACAAAGTAATATGTACAGTATTGAACATTTACAGAGAATGCCAGTTATCAATTAGAATGGCAGATTAGCATTTGTGAAAGGGAAAACGTTTATCTTTTGCTTGTACAGATATCATGCATGCACATGTATGAGAAGAGTGTTTTGTACCTACAGTGCAAACTTAGTCCGATGCCATGCCATTACGTCTATCAGTCAACACTTGGTACATTCTCAAGATCAAAGTAAACTTTTTGTGATCTAACATTACAGCTCAAGTCAACCTGTCATGGAAATCTTCTTATTGGTTTGTTTCCAAAGCTGGAATAAATCATTTACTATACTATTTTCCTTTGATTATTTCGTTGCCTACAGGTCAGCTGAGGGAGAACATTCGTGCCAGCAGTCCGCCCAGGAAGAACGTCCCCTGCGACTTCTTGTTAGAAGCCAGCACCGCCCTGAGCCCCATCCCAAAGACTAGTGACCTACCCCTCTCTCTGCCACTCTCCCCAGTCAGAGCAGGACTAGACGAGACCAAAGACAGGGGGGACGTTCAGTCTTTCCGACCCAAAGGACGCCACAAGATGGTCTCCTTTCACATTGGTACGGAGTTCAGCCCCATCCGATGCGCAGACAGCGGTAGCGATCTCATCTCGGGGCAAACCATGCCCATCACTTCATCTAGGGTGCATGAGAGCAATACAGAGCTGTTGATGGAAACCAGTCTCTTTTCATTGGATGGACAAGATGACATTGAGCACGATCGATCAGAGAGAGTGGAGAATCTTGGGGCTGATGCGGATGATGTAAAGGAGCCAAATGCCTTGAGGACAGGTCCGCAGGAAAAGGGTACAGAGTCGGGGCTTGTGAACGACGTTTCAGTAGGAAATGAAGTGATCTGTGAGGAGCAGAAATATTTTGAATCAAGTGGTGAGGAATTACAACAAAAATTTGCTAAAACAACTCCCAAAGATGAAATGGAAAGGGATGATATGGATCAGTCCCTTGTCCATGGAAGCAAGAACGAATTTGTATCCACTGCGACGTCTGCTGATGTTTCCTCCCAGCATCCCCATTCGAATCTCAAGATGTTTTTGAGATCTTCAGGTATCCGGGACGGTGCCGCCTCGAGCTGCTGCAGGTCATTAGAGACATGTGATCATTCTAGTGCATGCTGGGTAGCGGAATCGCACTCCTTGTCGCTGAAGCAGGAGGCGCATCCAGGGGAGAGGTGGAATCCGCTCCACAGTCCTTTCACTCCGGCAACATGCCTGACATCGACTATGCGATACGGCACTCCATCAATTAATCCACCATTCGGACAACCAGCACAAAGCAACCAGAGTGCTACCCCAACAATGAACTTTAGCTCTGTGTCATTCATAGCAAACGCTTCTTCCACGAAGGAATCCTTGCAAAAATGCCAAGAGATTGATCGATCCCATGGCATGACTGATGGACAGTTGCAACAGGAGTTGTCCAAGAACCCGAGGTTTGACCAAGTGCAATTCTATGACAGGGTAGAGGACTGCAGAATGCAGACGTCTTTCAAGAAATCCATTCCATTTTCCATGACTCCCAGCCGGAGTTATGACTCCTTGCGGAAATACGCAGAGGAGAAAGAAAACATGAGTGTCCAAGAAGATTGGCTGATGACATCGCTCTCAGAGGCCGATCTGCAAAGTCATAGGTCTTCAGATGTTCAGGAGATGGTTGCTGGAAGGGACTCCATAGGAACCCCATCAGCAAGTTTGATGGTCCAACAGGGTGTAAGTGAACAGCTTGCTGCAGTGCAACACGGTCATAACTCCCATCCTGTCTTTCAGAGAAGTACCTCAGACCCGCGCCATCACCATGAGGCTGAAATGCAAGAAGGATCAAACTCCTTTGACATTCAATCAAGTCATCCCCTGAAGAACTTGCAAGAAGACTGCATGTCCAGCAATTTTGAAACTCCTGGTATAGATAGGGTCAAAGAAAATGATAGTGCATCACAGCATCATAAATTGTATCAAAACACACTCCTGCAAGAAGGTCACATCTCAGGGGACATGAGGAAAAAGGACCTAACTCCTCTAAGGCCGATTTCGGTAAATCTCCTCTCTCATGTTACTAGAACTGGAGTCGATAGTGGGTACAACACAAACAGTGCAAATGTTTCTATGGATGTAGGTGAAATGGAGAACAGCTCCTGAAGGAAATTGTGGATTGGTCATGATACATCATGTCTCTGTTATAATTACATACCTCTCATGTTTGTTTGTTCTTGCGGTTGGGGGGGGGGTTGTGAGGCAACATGTTATGAAGGAACAGGCTTTTTGGCAGAAAATAGTCTACGCCGTTGTCTAATTTGATAGAAATATGGCTTTACCGAATCGCAGGGGGGTGATCTGAGAGGACCAAAGCAATTTTGCAGTTTCAAAGTATGCATTGACACATTCAGTGGTCCATATTGAGTGAAATATGACCTTATGACATCCCAGGGAGGTGGTTTGGGAGGACCAAAACAACTTTGGAGATTAAAAGTAGGCATTGACTGATTTATTATCCTTGTCGGGTAGTTATTGTCGGGTACCATTGCTGAGAGAATCTACGCTATGGGTTTTCATTTTCCAAAATTCCTCACCCTTGGTATTAGCACCAAGGGTGGTTATGTTCTGGCGAGAAGGCTGCATGATCCATCATGTTTCCAACTGTAAATCTATGTTTATGTGAGGCGACAGGTTAGATGTTAAAAAGGAACCTTTGTACTGTATGTACACTCATGGAAAAAAATTATTAGACCAGGATTGGTTACTGAAAGTGTTATATTTGTGGTAAGAAGGAAATAAAATATCATAAAAACAAGGTATAATTGCTGGAATTTGGTATTCATTCAATGAAATACAAAGACAACCATTTTTATAATTTTGTATGCATATTATAGCACCCTTATTACAGAAGCTTGGTCTAATAATTTTTTCCAGGGTTGTATATATATTTTGATAACCGGACTGATCACTGGAATAGAACATGTTACTTTGTAGAAGTGTACTTTCTTGCAGGCTTTCTTAGGGTAAGCAGACATTTGTCTGATCGTGACAAACGTTACAAATGAATGTGCGCTTCACAAATAGAACTGTAAACTTCCGCAGCGTAAGAAATGAACATTTTTAATGAATAGTTTCACTCTGCAAAATGATGTGAAAATCTATTCTGCCAACAAAATACGTGCAAGTAGTACAATAGAAGCTCATTATAAAGAGCTCCTAAATAAAGACAGTCATGATATAACGAGGTAATTTTGCTCTTTAATTTTCTATCCTTATTTACCCTGATATAAGGAGATTCTTGATATAATAAGGTCATTTCATTGTCCCAAGGTCGTCGTTATAGCAACTTTCCACTGCATTTAACACGTTGACTACTGAATTCTTTAACACTCATAGGCTTAATACAGGAGCCAATAGTCTATGGGTTAATGAATCATAAAGGAGAACAAAATAATTCAATAAATGAAGGCCACACAGCATCTCCTTTTGGATGTTGTCGAGACAGTTTGCTCAGTTTGCAGACAAAATAAGGATTAACAATGGTCTAGTTGGACTGTTGGAGTTCCTATGGATGAATTTGTCTGTTCTTAATCTCAGGAATTTCTCTACAACCTTGAAGGGCAGATTTTTATTTTATTGAAATAATTGAAACCATGCACAAAACCTTGCTTTAAGATATGTACATGTATGGTAAATTTGGACAAAAAAGCCGAGACCCTTTCATTTGAAAAGTGTGTACACTGTGTGTATCTTTAATGTCATAATCAATAAAGCAATCCCTATAAATGGAGGGTGAACTGTAGGGAGAGGTCATGTAGCATCTTGCCAACCGTTCTGTTTTTGCCTTGTTTGTTACGTTTTTTATCTAAGAATACGACACTACGATTTTCCTTGAGAAAACTATGTTTTTTTGTAAATCCAATATTGTGTATACATACATACATTACATGTAGTATATTGAGTGGCTTTGGTGCCTGTACATTGTAGGGTACATGCACATGTGTGTTTTTTATATCTTTAGTAAGGGTTGTTGGTTTATGCATTATGACATAAAGAGTAAATATTGATCGTATCTTCCCACAATTATCGGTAATTGAATCTTCAAAAGACGATTGTACACATCTCCTCGCTTCAGTCAGTCATAATTTGTGGGAGTATTGTGGTGTAACAAGTTTGAGGTTCAAAGCTCTGCCCAGTGCATATATGCCCTTAGACAAGGCATTTTATCTCCAGTTGTCTCTCTCTATCCAGGTGTTAAATGGGTACCTGGCAGGATTTATTCCTTGAAATGGACCGTGCGCTTTAATATAAAATGGCTTCTGGAGCTAAAGCCAGGGTTATACATGTAAGTAATATCCCAATCTATGGAAGCGCATGAGAGGTTATATCATAATATGATACACGCTATTATCCATGTACTATTAATACGTGGTTGGGAGTGCGTTGCTTCGATCTGGCAACACAAAGGTTTTAAAAACCTGCGTGTTGCCGGATCGCACTAACGTGCGTTAGTACTTTGTTTTTGCACGGTCACGTGGTGTTATTTGACCAATCAGGATGGCTACATTCTTGAACCCGTTTTATAAACAAGAATGGTTTATTACTTTTTTTTCAAATTATTATTATTTTCTCCAGTTAATAGTAACTTAGAATCAAATTTGTGCTACAGAAAGAATGTAAGATTTACATGTAACTGATTGTAGTAAGAATTGGCATGTATTTACAATTAGATTATAATTACAATCGATCGTAAGTCAAGTTTTATGTTACAAGGCTCAGGTACTGTGACTGTTATCTTGATACATAGATGTTAGCAGTTAGTAGATTTTCTGAAGATATTGATTTGGATATCATGAAAAAAATTTGCTTTAAAATTTTTTCTTACTAAATGAATTACAATACAATATGTGATATTTTCCTTCTTCTCCGTACATCTTTTCCTCCTGTACATCTTTTTCTCCTTCATCTTGTTATTCTTTTTCTATTTCTTATTCTTCTTTGTCTCATATAATTTCTCAGGATATTGCAAATATATATGCAAATACATGTATCAGAATTATGACATCATTTTACGAGTTGCAATTCATATGAACTTACATTTTTCCCCAGGCCTTTTTTTTCCCCCTTAATATGCTTGGTGCAACATTTTGCGTTACATGCATGTAGGCCTACATGTTTATTACATCTAGATTGCAAATTACAATTTGCGCATGTGCAAATAAAGGACATTTGTACCTCGTACAACTGACCTCTGTATGCTTTCGTAGTGGGATTTTAGGTATGATTTTACGTGTTGAACAAGTAGAGCGTCCACCAAAACAGATAATAATAATAATAATAACGTTTTATTTACCCAGGGTAGCCACTTCAATTATCAAACTGCTCTTCCAGCGGGCCCTGCATAACATAATATGTTATTATTAAAGTAGAACGTTAATGATTTTAAATATTGGCTTAATACTTATTATTGCATAGATGGCATAAATTAAACAAGGTTATCCAAATTCAACGCTTGGAAACATTTGAATTAATGATTATTATCAATTATAAAACGGTAAAATACAGCCCCCGATATAGCAGCTGAAGAGCTCCTCGAACGCTGCTGAGATATGTGACGACACACCATGGACCAGTCCTGTCTAAGCAGACGATGTCCCATAACATCTTACACATTTTTCAGAGCCTATTTTGTCATCTCCTCTTCACTTATTTCTCTTCCTTCACTAGCGTCAGTCTTAATGTTAGTCTGTTGCCTCACTCTTAACTTCGTGTATGGTATTATTTTGATGAAAAATGCAGCGTTAAAAAAATAAAGGAATCAGTCACTTGTAAACAAAATAACACGCCATTGTATTTTCAGCTGCTTGCACCGGGCATGTTCGGCATTTCAAGAGGGAACGAATACCATCCTGCTATTATTCGGAGGGCTTTTCAATTTGAAAGTGGGGTTTATTTCATTGATCATTGACCCTTCTCCTGTGTATTTACAATCAAACGGTTTTAGCTATCAGAATCAGTTTCACTTTCCCTTTGTAATGGTGTGAAATAAGGTCATGTTTAAATACACCAAACTCTTTATAATTTGATAAATAATTGCATTGCAATTACGTTCATTCATTATAGGACGTCGTCTGCTTAAGCAGGATCGATCCCGAGTGTGACGACATCAAAACATCGCTATATTTCTGGCGAATCCTCGGATATTCCAGATGCTGAGAAGAGCTTTTATTTGTGTTGTTTTTATAATCATCAGATACGCAGTTGACATAAAACTTATACCATTACCATCTGTAAGCTTCCCAGTTTCTAGTGATACATTAATTGCCATATTTGTGATTTTCTTTGAATATCTACATTAACTTTAACTTTCTCCATTCTAATAATGCCGAGCGCCTGGCTAGAAAGCAGAAGGTCCCATTTTTTAAGTCTTTGTTATGACTCGGCCGGGTTTTGAACCCACGACCTCCCGTTCATGAGGCGGGCGCTCTAATCAACTGAGCCAACATGCCCGGTACGCCCAGATGTGCGTGGGCGTACAAATTGGGGTCATTTCAGGGTCAAGTGTACCATATTCTAATTACGAAATGGTTTATTCGTGATGATTAGCAACAATCCCCGTAAAACTAGTTTCTTTTTACTTTTATGCGATGTTTATGTCTCTTAACTACGGTGATGCGTGCGACTCTGAAAGAAAAGTATATTGAGTTAGCATAGGCCTACGTGTATATTATCTTACCCCATATATGTACCATATCGGAATAATTTACCTGGTATAGCATGGAAATTTGCTACGCATTTTGTTTATGATTACTGCTATACTGTGTAGCAGTAAGCTACATTAAACAAAGTATCTTTATGTTGACTGAAATTGCTATTCAAATATCAGTAGATTAATTATTCCCTGCGTACAGAACTATTTTTCTGCCAAACTTCAGCTGTATATTATAATATGTAGTATAATCCATTTTATCATTCATTTATATGCACTATACCGTCATTATTGAAAGTCATTGAATTTACATGTATATATACATTTTCCAGAATATGGACTGTTTCAAATAAAGTACATAAAATGAAATATAGAAACAGGAGTGATATTGCTTTGTTTGTAAAGAAAAATCATTTCCTTACCTTCTGACTATGATAACTCAAAATAACGCAAAATAATTAGTGCCCACCCCCAACCCCCTAAAAAAAACGCAAAAAGATGCATCTTCACAGTTGAAATTGCCCTGGTTGATCTAAGGTAGATGGCAACATACAGTATAGTCTGAGGCAACTCGACTGGGCATGAGCAGCATGTACATACATAGATGAAAAGGTCACCGGTTCAAACCGTAGACTACAAGATATGCCAAGGCTCAAGCAGACATGGCGATTTTATTTTTATGCCCTATGTTTACCGCCTATCAATATACTCAACCAAAACTTAACCCCCCCCCCCCCGACACTTTTCAGTATAACTCGAGAAATATTTGATGAAATAAAAAATTGATTACTTTCTTACCAACATTTTGATTTGTTATTTTTAAACAATCGATCATGTTTTATATAGAAATCATATATATATGTATATATATATATATATATATATTGCAGTTGGTAGCCTATACGAGTAAAAAACAACGTAGCACTTTGCGTTTTATTATATGTGCGGACTCGATTCAATTCTCTTGTTCACGTACAGGCACATGATCATAATTCAAATTTATATATCTGCTCCAGAAATCACGATTTTTCATTGCAGTTTTATGAATTCGAATCAAAATTTAGGCGTCTGTACTGGAAGAAAATATGACAAGAAACGAACGCAAATAGCAACTGTTTTTTTAGTTCCGAGTGCAATAAAATCTTTGAATTTAATATTGATGTATAATAATCGCAAAGACTTTCGAAAAATCAATTCAAGGGCAATTCCAATAAAATATTGTATATTGTTCGGATTACGTAATATATAATATAATATAATATATAATGTTTGCACATTTAAACAGGTGGTGGACAGAACTTTTAAAATCAATGCATGTCTCAAGGTTGATTTTGAGAAAGTCTTTGCTATCGTATTATTATATTATCAACTCTTCAAAAAAATTGTCTTTTTTTGTTTTTTTGTTTGTTTTTTTTTATTTGTTGTTTTTTTTTTTGGGGGGGGGGAGCATATTACAGTATGAGGTTGTGAGTGCGATATCTACTGTAAGTTAGACTGTTCAGTAGGCCTACACGCATGAATTATATTTTTTTGTTCGGGGTGGCCTAAAATCTTTTCTCATATAAATATGATTATTTCGCTAATTGGAATTTTATGAGCTAAAGTGAAAGAGTATATAGCCGAGGTACATAGCCCATGCGTCTCCCTCCAAGCCGCGTTATGTGGTTATATAATAATACATACTGATAAATGGAATCTGATGCCTTACCAAAATGTATAAGTGAACAAAAGGAACTGAATGCCCCCCTCCACTTTGAGAAGATCAGAAAGTATACTAATATTTAATTAAAGTTATTATCAGTGATTAAAGTCCCCAAAGTGGCCGCGTCGCTCATTGCAAGAATCTGCCAAACATTTCACCCCCCCCCCCCCCTCCATTGTTTTTCTTTTTGTGGCTAATTAGTGGCTATACGCTGACGGTTTTCAAACATTTCGACCTGTACCTCTTTCCCCATTTCTCCTCCTCGTCCTCGTAGCTTCGACTCTCATGTACATGCAATGAAAACGGAATCTTATCCAGTCGTTTCAAGAAGGTAGGTCTACAAGTCGCCTTTTTTTAAATATAGCCGTGACCATCTCAGCTTAGCTGATTATAAATTGCGGGGTTTCCAAACTCAATTTTCGACCTTCTTCAGTTGAACTGTTTGGACATTAGTATTTATCGATATTAAAATTTAATGCGTGCTTAGTTCTTATCATAAAAACACTCCCTGTGATCAGTGTTCCTCAGCTATGTCAGGCCCGGTCCAGTTCCTTTCGAAAATTGATATCTCTGCTGCAGTTAAATTAAAGCACCTGTCTTAAAATAGGTAATAAAAACATCTATAGGCTACCGCCATGGATGCTTTCAAAATACAACCCATCGACTCGATGTTATTGTTCCTGTGAAGCGTTTAATGTGTCGTTTGTTTAGCAAGGAATGAAACAACAACAGGTGACGAACTTTTTAATAAATGCGTGTTAAAAAAACCCAGCAAATCTCTGCCAGGTATCGTAGAAAAACATAAGGAGAGGATGAACATGGATAAAGTGATTGTGATGTAAGGAAAGAGAGAGAGAGATGTAAAGAAAAACAGGGAGATACTGTACAGAGAGAGAGAGATAGAGAGGGTGAAGGAGAGAAATAGAGTACTAGAGATGTAGAGAAAAGCAGGAATATACTGATACATTGTACAGAAAGAGAGACTGGGAGAAAGAGAGGGTGAGGGAGAGAGAGATACTGATATATTGTACACGAAGATAGAGAGAGAGAGAGAGGGAGAGAGAGAGAGGGGGGGACGGGCTGAAAGGGGCAGAGAAAGGAAATAAGGCCTACAAATAGGGAGAGAGAGAGAAGTACAGGGCGAGTGAATGTGTGAGCAACAGGGAGATACCATATCGTACAGGAAGAGAGAGAGAGTGAGAGAGAGTGAGAGAGCAGAAATAGGAAGGAGTGGGCGAGTGAAAAATCAATTATAAAAAGGTGAAAGAGAGAGAGTGGGTGGCTACAGTTAACGAGAGCGACATGCCGACAGCCCACGAGACTGACAATATCGGTCTCGTTGGCTGTCGGTCTGTTTGGATGTCTAGGAGATGTATACCAAACTGGAAAGAGTACCTAAATAGTGTGTGTGTGAGGTAGAGAGAGAGGGAGAAGAGGGGTGGGGCGAAATGGGGCGAGATGGGGAGAAAATAAAATAGGGCCTACAAAGAGAATGAAAAAAGAGCGAGAAAGAGAATAAAAAGTGATTTGAAGAAGAGAAAGCGTGATAGAGACAGAGACGGAAGAGAGAATGGGGAGAAAGAAAGAAAGAGAGGGAGGGAGAGAGGGAGAGAGAGAGAGAGAAATTAAGATGTTCACAGAAGAAAACAAGTGGGATGAACAAAAGTAATTTCTTGTCTAGCATGCAGTCAAACAATATCCTACAAAATTAAAACTTCAACGTAAACATCATTTGAAATCCACCATTCTAATTTCGACAATCTACTTCTCAGTCAATATAATTATAATATATTTTTCATTAAAACGGGCCCACCTGACGGCACTCAATACCCCGACCTTCGTTAACTCTATAAACACAATTTAAAATTTAATTAACAGTTGATTTTTTTGGTTAAATTTCAATAAAACCTTATTAAACTTATCAAAGCCACCCCCTTTTTTAAACCATTTTTTTTAACCGAAAAAAGTGTATAAATACTTACTGTCTTGGCCAGAAAATATCCATTCTCGGACTTTGTCCTAGGTTACGGTTCAAGTGTTCTGCAGAAGCGACTGGACCGGATTCTACGTAAAGATTCATTGCTTGGTAAGAAAATCGTCGATTTGTGTTCTTCTTTTATATCTAACAATAAAATATGTCATAAAATTAACCTTTTTTGATAGAAATTTCAGTAATATTTCATCTTAAGTTAACATTTCTTTGTCAAAGTTAGACAAAAGTTTATAATCATAACAAGACATCACAGTTCTTTCAATAACCATTTTAAATGTTGAAGAAAATATATATTTTGAAAGCCTTCGAACCCGGTGAATTAAGGGGGAGTGAGATTTTGTTTTTACCAGCACTCCAAGAATCCCCCAGGTCTCCAAAAGTCGCTCGGTGGGGGGGGGGGGGGGGGGGGGGGGTCGAAAGTTGTCAGGGGGCAGTCTCCCCCCCCCCCCCCCCTATTTGGGTACGCTATGATAGTTACCAGTTGTGCGTTAAAAGGGTAATTTTCTGGGATGTTCGCGAACATTGAAATGGTCGCGGATTTGGACGAAAAAAGAAAATCGGCATTTTTTTTTTTAAGAGGCATATTTTGTGGAAAATTTATTTGAAAGTATGCAAAATTGGGAGTAATTTTCCACCCGGCTAACGATCATGATTTGTGGCACCTTACATATGAAGTGACACCGTGCACCAGGAACTAATGTCACAGAGGCTAATAGCGGATTACCCGAAAGCATGGTCACGCGGTTAACCGATTCATTCTCTATTTGCACGTAGATACCCACCAGCAAACGGTATACACACCCACCCATCATCACCATGACAACCGTTCTCCCTTCGCTCATCCTCCTCCTGTGTCTGGGGGCTTCACTCTCTCGGGCTGCAGATAACGAGCTGGTAACGTGTCGACTTGATTGGCAGACGCTTTATCCAACCAGCGACACGTGTCTGGCGTATAAAAGCTTAAAAGTTACCTGGTATTATGCCAAGCAGTTGTGTTCCTATTGGGACTCCACTCTGTTCTATCCCGAAGATGATGCTGATTTTAACTCCACAGTGGACGAACTAAAGTGAGTTTTTGTTTTGTTTTGTTTGTTTGTTTGTTTGTTTTTTGTTTGTTTGTTTGTTTGTTGTTTGTTTGTTTGTTGTTGTTTTTTTTTTCGGGGGGGGGGGGTTCTCTCTCTCTCTCTTTATATGTTTTCATTCTTCGTCTCTTTTTACTCTTATTAAGATCTCTCCCGCCTTTCTCGACCCCCTCCCTCTCTGCATGTGTTTCTTTAACCCCTTATTCTCTCTCTCTCTCTCTCTTTGTCTCTTTGTATGCCTATCTGTTATTTTTCGCTCTCCCGATATTTTTCCTTCTCTCTCTCTCTCTCTCTCGCTTTCTCTTGGCTTTCATGCCTGTTCTCCATAAAGTGCTCAAGTTTCTCTAACTCTCTGTCTATACCCCTCCCCCCTCTCTCTCTTCTCAGTAGTGTCTTTATAAGCATAAGCACGATTAAACGAACCCTTTAAACAAATTAAATCAATTTAAAGTCACAAATAACGCGATCTAATAAAACGCAAGTCCCAAATAAGCAATTCTGATTGGTTGAAAATGAAGTTGCCTGTAATTATTTTGAGTTGCGTTTAATTGCACCTTTTTATGCAAGAGTGCCCAGATGATATATTTACAATATACTTTTCTGTAAATATGTTTCATCTGTATATATAAGAACTAATGCTATACATTTCCATAATGTCTTGTAATGCTCTGTTTAGGACCCCATTGTAAATAAGCTCTCGAGCTTTCATGGGTCATCCTGTCAAGCTTTCATGATTTTTTTTTTTATTTTATGTATGTGTATATTTGAACTTGACAAATGAATCAAATCAATTAAAAAAAATATTAGATGTGTTCAGTAACATATGGCAGTGGCGGATTTAGGGGGGGGGGGGGCAATTCCCACTCGTGCCCCCCCCCCCCTTGAAAGTAAAGTTTGCGCCCCTCTCTCTCCCCCCCCCCCCCCTTTAGGATTGTGCCCAACTTCTTCTTCTTTTTTTTTTTTTGCTTGCCAGAGATTTTTCGGACATTGTGTGACCCCCCCCCCTTACAAAATCCTGGATCCGCCCTGACGTATGGGACAAAAATAGCTTAGACTTGGCATCCTGAATCTACGGAAGCGTTAAAGTGCCATTCGACTTGACGACTTGTCGAGATATTTTATCTCGACAAGTCGACTTAATATCCATATTTTGTCGACTTGTAAAGATATTTATCTAACCATGTCGACTTAATAACTTTCATAAGTCGACATGGCGATATAAATTATCTTGCCAAGTCAACTTCCCAAAAATTATAAGTCGACATGGCGACATAAATTATCTTACCAAGTCGACTTAACAAAAATACATGTCGTCATGGCGAGATATATTATCTTGCCAAGTCGACTTCCCAAATATAATAAGTCAACATGGCGACATAAATTATCTTACCAAGTCGACTTAACAAATATACATGTCGTAATGGCGAGATATATTATCTTGCCAAGTCGACTTCCCAAAAATTATAAGTCAACATGGCAACATAAATTATCTTAGCAAGTCGACTTAACAAAAAAATTATGTCGTCATGGCGAGATATATTATCTTGCCAAGTCGACTTCCCAAAAATTGTAAGTCAACATGGCGACATAAATTATCTTACCAAGTCGACTTAACAAAAATACATGTCGTCATGGCGAGATATATTATCTTGCCAAGTCGACTTCCCAAAAATTATAAGTCAACATGGCAACATAAATTATCTTAGCAAGTCGACTTAAAGGAGAATCAACCCTTAATTACAAATTTACTTACTTTGGAAGGTGTAATATATTCCTACTTATTGGCCTAAATCATTTTCTAATAAGATATCAGAAAAAGGGAAAAATAAAGATATTCCAACAGCCGGTATCGTCTCCTACTCATTTCCATGGGGGCTGCCATTTTCTTGCTGATTTGGAGTTGTACATGAACCATTGAGAAATGTTCCAGTCAAGAAGATATATTGAATCCAATACCTAAATTGCTTTTCTTCATTAACTAAAATCCCATATGTGACGAAAAATATAAAGTGGGTGTTTACATGTATTATAAAAATTAAATCTTTATAATGATATTTTTAAATTGTCTGGTTTTGCTTAACAAAAATCTATTTTCTTGGGTTTGCCAAACAGAGCAGAACATAATATATGCAACATGCATTCTGACTTTTCAAATCCATTATCCGAAAGCAGGTGAATGCATAGCTTGCCGCTATAGATGCTCAGGGATGAAACATCCATAAATTTGAATTAATTTGCTCCGTCCCATACGTCACCGTATCGAGAAAATAGATTTCTATTAAGCGAATATCGATTTTCAACAGAAATATATAAAGAAATCTTCAGTTTAAAAATAAATTGACATATCTATTCAATATGTTTAATCTAAAACTGGTTTTTAATGTTGAAAAAGGCAATTGGGCATTTGGATTAAGAAAATCTTCATGTACACATAAAAAAAATGGCAGCCTCCATGTACTGCTAGCAGACGATACATATTGGGAGCAGATGATAAATTTTGCTCAGAAAATCTTGATTCGTATCGATCTCGTATATTTTGACGCGAAGCCATATAGTCCAACAAGTAGGAATAAATAACACCTTTGAACAATATCGTCTGTATTTTTGAGCGTAATTCTCCTTTAACAAAAAAAATATATCGTCATGGCGAGATATATTATCTTGCCAAGTCGACTTCCCAAAAATTGTAAGTCAACATGGCGACATAAATTATCTTAATGTGTAAACAAATCTTTCGGCATATTACTCCCAGTTTTAAAGATCGTATGCTCGATCTGTAATGAAAAACACAAGTCAGAAAAAATTGGAACCAGCGGGATTCGAACCTGTCATCTACTGCTTGCCGGGCAGCGACTTAACCACCAGGCTATTCTGGTTCACGGCCAAGTCACGACGAACTAGAATCAAATACCCAAGATCCTCTTCTTTCTGACTCATTAATATTCAAACGGTCCGCCGTAGACAATGGTTAGTAAATATGCCGAAAGATTTATTTACAAATTAAAAATTCCTCCCCAGTCAAGCTCCTTCGTTTACTAACCATTGTCTACGGCGGACCGTTTGAATATTAATGAGTCAGAAAGAAGAGGATCTTGGGTATTTGATTCTAGTTCGTCGTGACTTGGCCGTGAACCAGAATAGCCTGGTGGTTAAGTCGCTGCCCGGCAAGCAGTAGATGACAGGTTCGAATCCCGCTGGTTCCAATTTTTTCTGACTTGTGTTTTTCATTACAGATCGAGCATACGATCTTTAAAACTGGGAGTAATATGCCGAAAGATTTGTTTACAAATTAAAAATTCCTCCCCAGTCAAGCTCCTTCGTTTACTAACCATTGTCTACGGCGGACCGTTTGAATATTAATGAGTCAAAAAGAAGAGGATCTTGGGTATTTGATTCTAGTTCGTCGTGACTTGGCCGTGACTTGGCCGTGAACCAGAATAGCCTGGTTGTTAAGTCGCTGCCCGGCAAGCAGTAGATGACAGGTTCGAATCCCGCTGGTTCCAATTTTTTCTGACTTGTGTTTTTCATTACAGATCGAGCATACGATCTTTAAAACTGGGAGTAATATGCCGAAAGATTTGTTTACAAATTAAGATAATTTATGTCGCCATGTTGACTTACAATTTTTGGGAAGTCGACTTGGCAAGATAATATATCTCGCCATGACGACATAATTTTTTTGTTAAGTCGACTTGCTAAGATAATTTATGTTGCCATGTTGACTTATAATTTTTGGGAAGTCGACTTGGCAAGATAATATATCTCGCCATGACGACATGTATTTTTGTTAAGTCGACTTGGTAAGATAATTTATGTCGCCATGTTGACTTACAATTTTTGGGAAGTCGACTTGGCAAGATAATATATCTCGCCATGACGACATAATTTTTTTGTTAAGTCGACTTGCTAAGATAATTTATGTTGCCATGTTGACTTATAATTTTTGGGAAGTCGACTTGGCAAGATAATATATCTCGCCATGACGACATGTATTTTTGTTAAGTCGACTTGGTAAGATAATTTATGTCGCCATGTCGACTTATAATTTTTGGGAAGTCGACTTGGCAAGATAATATATCTCGCCATGACGACATAATTTTTTTGTTAAGTCGACTTGGTAAGATAATTTATGTCGCCATGTTGACTTATTATATTTGGGAAGTCGACTTGGCAAGATAATATATCTCGCCATGACGACATGTATTTTTGTTAAGTCGACTTGGTAAGATAATTTATGTCGCCATGTCGACTTATAATTTCTGGGAAGTTGACTTGGCAAGATAATTTATATCGCCATGTCGACTTATGAAAGTTATTAAGTCGACATGGTTCGATAAATATCTTTACAAGTCGACAAAATATGGATATTAAGTCGACTTGTCGAGATAAAATATCTCGACAAGTCGTCAAGTCGAATGGCACTTTAACGCTTCCGTATGTATCAATGTACCTACATTCTCATCTTCTTTTTCCCTGTACGTGATATATATATATATAGCGCCCACGAAGCTACCAGCGCTTGGCTGGGTGTGTGTAAACAAACCAACGGCAACTACATTACCTCCGACGGCCAGGACTTCTCCCCCATCTGGAACGGCGACCTCGGCCTGACGGACTCAGAAAACGATGTGGGTTTTCTGGAAGTCGGTCACACGGCGCCATACTTCGACTACGACCGCTACGACTATTACCAGTTTTGGGGTTGGTACTGGTTCCAGACAACGGCAAAGCGTCGTTTCATTTGCGGCGAGAGAGGCTGCCGTATCAATTGCGATCGCCTCTGTGCACTTATCGAAGCTCTGGAAGACCTGCTTGACTCTCTATAAGAAGACAATTGTGTTCTTTACGAGGTACTCGTTTTTCCGAAGGTTTATAATTCCGAAACACAAGTTTCCCATAGCAGGGGGTTCATAATTCCAACCATTTGATCATTTTGATGCATTCCTCCGAAGGTTCTTAGTTCCGAAAATGAAAAGGGGTTCAAAATTCCGAAGGTTCGTAATTCCAAAAATGCAATACAATCCTCCATAACTTTTCGGAATTACGACCCTTCGGAAATACGAACCTTTTTTCATTTTCGGAATTATGAACCCTATTTCATTTTCGGAATTAAGAACCGTCTGAGTAACGAACCTTCGAAAATACGACATGTAACCGTTCTTTACAGGTCAAAGGAATCGGCATTTCCTTTGATGGGGTGTCCAAATTTCTCATATTTTTCTCTTTTCTTGCAATGTGATATTTGA
Source organism: Heliocidaris erythrogramma (assembly GCA_025617745.1). Classification (NCBI taxonomy): domain Eukaryota; kingdom Metazoa; phylum Echinodermata; class Echinoidea; order Camarodonta; family Echinometridae; genus Heliocidaris; species Heliocidaris erythrogramma. The sequence continues at coordinate 18,458,838 of CM046863.1, read as the reverse complement.
CCCAACCGGATGAGTAATCAACTTATGGCAGATTCGTCAGCCTTTCCATCACCTTTTAAAATGTGTAAAACTTAGTCAGCCTTTCCATCACCTTTTAAAATGTGCAAACTTAGTAATGATATATTCAGTTTAATCCGAACATTATTTCCATAAGCAAAACAATTCGAACAGATTCGTCAGCCTTTCCATCACCTTTTAAAATGTGCAAACTTAGTAATGATATATTCAGTTTAATCCGAACATTATTTCCATAAGCAAAACAATTGGGTATTGAAATTTCCCTCGAATTGATTTTTTTGAAATTCTTCTACCAATTTCTATATAGCCTTTGTCGGTTAAATCGTATTGTTGTGACTGTCTGCCAGTAATTTTTACATTTTCAGGGCCTCGTGTTATAAAGAGTTACGATTGATTCGAATCGATCGAAAATTAAAATTAATAGCAACTTTGTACTTAAGAGATAGGAGTTGCTATTAATTTTCATTTTCGACCGATTCGAATCAATCATGACTCTTTATAAGACGGGGGTCCAGGATGTTTCGTAAATCGACAGGCCTTGATAATTCTCATGATAATTAAAGGGCACTCGGACCTATTGAACAGGTCGAATTCGGTGAAAACAGGAAAATCAAAGAAACATGTGGACCTTGAATAAAATTGGACAAATAATAAGAAAGAACACTGAAAAAATATATATATATCACGAAAATGTATGCAAATATCAAATTGGCGAAGTTGTTATTCGATTTTGATATATCTCTAGACAACTCTACCATTTACTGCACAGAGCATGCATGGTCGGCAGTAAAAATGCCCCCCCCCCCCCCACCCTTGGTGCCGCCACTGATGGTCGGTTAAGAGTGAGCATTTTTTCCTTCCGTGACACATTATATTTTATCATAAAATTAATTGAAAGAGTATCACTGCCATGAAATATACATCGAAAATTACTAGAAATGTGATTCTACAAAGAGTTCCAAGGTGCCAGAGTTCTTGGACCAAACTATTTTTACGCAGGGGTGTTGTCAAAAAATGACACTTTTAGCAAAACTTCCATATTTTGTGATGCACACATTTCACATCATTCTCTTGAATCTAAAGCTTGTTTTGAAATTCCAAATGTCTGATAGGGAAGCCAACTAACATTTGTAAGTGAAAGCATTAGACAAGATCATGTTGCTCTGATATTAATAGAAAAGAGTAATGAGAACTCAACACAAACTTTCTCCCACTCTAAAAAATGGAGTACTTTATTGATTCTCAGTGAAATAAGTAACCGTGACAACCAAATTTTATCATTTTTTTCAGTACACCTTGTGATACCCTCCAAAATAAATCATAAACCACTTATTTTTACAGGCCTCCCAACTTGGAAAATGTTAAAATGTCCGTCCGTAACGCGAACTGATCACACTCTGCATACTATAAAGTAGATCTCGTTTTCACTTTCAAAAAGTTCTGAAAAAAAATACATATTATGGCGAGCGTTTTGTTATTAATTCTCCACGAACAAAAAGACCAGCAGTAATTTTTTTAAAAATAATTTGGTGTGTTGGAACACATGGGAGAGTTGATGAATACTCCTAAATGTAACATCCCATTATGTATATAGGCCCTAAAGTGATTAAAACTTTCAGCGTTTCCTAACTTTTTGTTTGTTATATGTTTATCCGATTTGTTATATTATAACTGCCACCAATCTGTTTCTCTAAAGTGTCTGCCTTTGGCCATTAGTGGGTAAATACCAAATGGTTTCAAATTCCTCTTTGAATGAAAAAAACCCGATTGCACTTAAAGAGCAGTGTGTTTTGTCTTCTGTGAACTCTCCAATTAAAATTAAATTTCTGTGAAAGATTAATGACCTTTTGTTGTTCCAGAGTCTTATTTTTATATGTTTTAATTGTGTGATCCTTTATTCCAACATTTTCAGATGGTGACTCATCTGTTCAATGTGTCTCAAAGAGATTGTTTGTTATTAATTGGTTTCTTCCCCAAAATAAAAATATCTTCATAAGACCATTATTGTCTAATGGTTCTTTCTAGTTTTTATATAATTCGTCATTTCAACAAATTTTCGGGGGGGGGGGGGGGGGGAGGGATTGATAAAATGAATAAATACAATTCGTGGGATTGTATAGCAATTCGCCTATTTACCGGCACGGGTCTATTTTCAGATTTCTTTAAAAGTCGACTTTCGTTGACGGACCCTCTTGAAAATTTACACAAACAAAATTGAGTGTATAATGAGTGCTACACATATCTGTCGGGCAACTTCATGAGTATTTGTCTCTATCTGTACGGGCCCATTGTTCATTGCTACTCTGGCATGAACTCGGTTGAACCGAACAATAGTTGGTGTAATCGACGTTCTTGAAATAACGCCTCGTGTGAGCCGCGGGCTTTGAAAATGTTGCCTTATTGCCCAGGGTCTCGTAACACCAAAGAGTTATAACTCCTTGGTAAATAACACATGCAGAGGTTTGCAATAAACTTTAAATTTGACACAACAATTCTAATTGGTTAACGGTCTGCCTTTTGAACAAAATGTGCATGTAACGATGAACTTGATTGGCCCAAAATTGCCATAATTTGCAATTATTGCAAACCTCTGTGTTATGGGGCCTTGCATGATATAAGGTAGATCTTAACATAGTCCTTGCCAATATAGGGCTATCGCTGTTGGAATGAGCAGGGCCTAGTTTCATAAAACTTTTATCAATAACAACTGCCTCATTTCTATGACAAATTCACTCTCAGCCAATCAGATGCAAGGATTTCAGTAGTTTATAACAATTATTGTAGCTTCTTATTGATAAAAATGTTCATGAAACGGGGGCCCTGATGTATATGGAATGAAAAAAGAAAGGCCACATGGTTCATTATATTCGTGGCAAGCACATGTGTTTCATCATGTGTCTTAAGATTTTTACCGACAAATTTGCTCTCAGCGAATCGGATGCAAGCATTTCAGTAGCTTATAACAATTATTGTAACCTGTCATTGATGACAACTTTTATGAAACAGGGCCCAAATTTCATTGTTTTCCTTTGCCACCCCATCATAATGTATAGGCCTATAAAGCTTGGGCTAAACACTCTGAGTGTCGAGTGCTCAATCTGCTGCGTGATTCTGAATTCTGAATTTCTTGGCAATTAGTTTTCATTTTCACGGTTAGCCCCACGTAGATATATCTGTGTGTTTGGGGTGTTTCCGTTTGGCACCGAACCCAAAGGCTCGGTGCTTGTTCTTACGGTTTTTTGCTGTGAAAATTTGTTGTGCGTATCTCCCAAATTTTTGATATTTTTATCTGCACTCAGTTAAAGTATTTCATATTTTGGTTTACTTTATTGTCTGTTTTATTGCAGTGTTATGAATTCGGAAAAAGAAGCAGCTAGGTCGCGGAGATCTGCTTCTTCCGAAGAGTCGTCTAGCAAGACGACTCGGCCCTCCAGAACTCTCCCGAGTACTTCGGGGAGGGAGGAGGGCTGCAGGTAAGTTGCCTAGTGGTGTTTCCCTGCAGAGTTTGCCAGTCTCGGAGCTTGCGGCTTCGGGATGGGTGGCGTTAACTGTTCCTGGGACGTCAACTCCGAGGCCCGTGGCTTCGGGGTGGGTGGCGTCAGGCTCTAGTGGTTTGGATATCTCGAATCCAACCCCCCGGTCGTTAAGACCAGAGGGGGGGGGGGGGGGGGGGGCCGTTTCCCGCACGGTAGCGTTCACTCGCTTAAATCCGTTAGGGGAGACTCGTCCCACTACTGCCGTCAGGTTCAGGTGGTTTGGATATCTCGAATCCAATCCCCCGGTCGTCAAGACCAGAAGGGGGGGGGGGGGGGCGGCTGTTTCCCGCACGGTAGCGTTCACTCGCTTAAATCCGTTGGGGGAGACGCGTCCCACTACTGCAGGGCAGCCCACGGGCTTAGTCCATGTTGGTCTGGGTTCTCAAACCCTCAGCTCCCGGCCGATGCCATATGGGGGAACGAGTACTTCCCGGGCTGTCTACATTGCCAGCTGATGGGAATGCTCGAGCTAACAATTATGGACGCTCTTCGGAGCAACAGGTGTTTTCACCTGAGTGCGTGACTACTAGTGCTCTCCTATTGCCGCTCCCTAGCGGTTCAATAGCGGGTTCACACGCCTTTAGTAGTCAACGGGCACATACCGAGTCATCTCGGTCCGCCCCCGCACTGGGTGATTTCAGCACCCAGCCCATGGCTATCGCATCTTTTTGCTCAGCCAATATGGGTAATTTGTGCGAGACTTTGGGTTCATACCATACCCTCAGCGCACTACTCCCTTTGAGGGAGGTGAGCGTCCCTCCACGGAGGGTTCGGTTCGTGTTTCCGAAGCGGCTTCGGGGATCCGAACGAATCCGAATAAGCGCTCTAAGAAAAGGGTTTCGGCTACGACTCTTGTCGAGCCAGCCAAGAAGGCGGCCAAGAAAAAGGCAAAAAGGGGCAATGTTTTGCCGGCCTCTTGCCCGTCTGGCCTGGCTAACCCGGCTAGTTCCTCTCAAGCTGAAATGTTCAGCATGATGCGGGCTTTCGCTCAGAATCAGGGTTGGTCCCTTGTACCGGGTACTTCAACCCTTGCTTCTGCCCCTATTCCGGGGTCTGACTTTGAGACTATTCAACCTTTTGTGATTGAGTCTTCTTTGTCTGAGTCGGGTTCGCATGCGCCTCCTATTCCCGCGGCCCTCGGGGCTCCGCCGGGCGAGGAGACTTATGTTGATCCATGGAGGGTCCGCCTGCTGCGTCCTTTGTTGGCGGTCCTTTGTTCCATTCCACTCGGGTGGAACCAGAGTTTGAGGCGGCCTCTCGAGCTTCGGTTTCTGAATCGCTTGGGCAGGCGGAGCCTCAATCGCTCGCCCTGTGCGGGGTGGAAGCGATTGCTTTGTTGTCTAAATATCTCCCTGAATTTCAGTCACCCCGCGCACAGGGTTCGACTTCGCGTTTGTTCAGGCAGCAGGATTCCTCCGAGGGTATTTCTCTCGAGGAGGATTTTATGCTGGAGTATGACCCCATCGAGGCTGCGCTTTTGGTTAAGCGCCCTGTTACGGTTAAGGGTAAGGCTTTTGCCTTAGGTTCCCAAGATCAAGACAGCTTTTTCAAAGCTAAATCTCTTTCTCCGGACATTTTAGTGGTGAGTCGCCGTTTACGGACGGTCAATCCGCTGACCTCCGTCGCCTTTAAAGGGCGAGTCAATTAGAATCAACATTGGGGCTAAAAATGTAGTACATAGGTCCAATGACACAATTCTGACATTTTTACAGAAAAAAAATTGCCCAGTAACAAGAAATTGGTCAAAAAACTCACTAATTTGGGAACGCCCCCAAAAATTGACAGCTGATTGGCTAGAGCGATTTGACGTAGCATCGGGAAGTCCCCCGCGAAGCCACTAAGTTTGACTAATATGTTGGCAATGTAAATGAATGATAATGTATCCATTTTCATATCACTATTTATACAATTTCGACAATCTTTAAGTCCCCCAAAAGGATTTGAATAGGTTGTTTAGACATTTTAGTAGAGGTCAAATGACAAGTCTGGCATTTTTTCAAACACTTTACCCATGATAATTCCTCGTAATATTTTACAGACAAGTAGACGTGTGGACAGTCGCTTTACTGCTGACCGTACCTTGCGAATCTTTGTGTGCGTGCTTATGATAACAACCAAGTACACTGAAAGACTGGATGAAAGTCTAAATATATTACAACAAATACAGCAAAATCGTGTGCTGCAAGCTAGCTGCCTCCCGGGGGGTGGGGGGGGGGGGGGGGGGGGGGCACTCACATATATATGTGACACATGTATGTGCCGCTGTGACGTCCCCCATTTTCAACCTTCTCGGGTCGCTCCCATGATATGTGATTTTCAGATTTTCACTAACCGCACCTCGATTGGCTTCCGACTCGCTCCCTAGAATATGAGAAAACAATGCGCACAGCCCATTGTCCGGGAACGGTCGCTCCCTAGCCTCCCAGGCCAGCGCAGCGGGGAGCTGGGCGGCCTATAGTGCCCCCTAACTGAACGCGGTATTACTTAGTCTAGTGCTAGCGGCGGCTCAGCGAGATCAATCTGCATGCGACATCGAGCCAGTGCAGTGGCGCGGCATGTACAGCGTTAAAAACAGCGCTGCGACCGCTGACTCAGCTCATGCACCGTATGTGTACCAGAGTAGTGAGATCGCGAGCAGCTAAAATTAGCTCTGCCCATGAGCCCGTTCGCTCCTTAGACCCTCAAAAAATTAACCATTTAGCTCCTTAGCCCCCTGTTTTGAGATTGGCAGCGGCACACCAACATCCAAAAACAGGTTGAATGCCCCCCCCCCCCCCCCCCCCCCCCCCCGGGCTCTACGCTACTACGGTACGGTAGACCTACCCTCTTTTTCTCCAGTGACTCCAGCTTCAGAACTGCAGACCGACTCTTGTGTTTTTTTAGCTCCCTGTGTTTGGCTTCCAGTTCCACACAGCCCTCAGTTCCCAGTCTGATGACAGGGATAGCTGTCGGCCGCAGCATTTTATTCTTGGGCGCAAATCCTAGCTGGTCATACAGCCCCTGGCCTGAGGGCCTGACTATCGAAGTCCTCCTCCCTGAAGTGGTCACTGCAAACAGTACTGTGAGCGGAAGGGCCATCCCACTGAGCTAGCTCGCGTCAGCTTGATCCTTGAAATCCAAATTTTTCGAGTTGCATCATCTTTAGGAAAGGTGTGCAGACTGACACCATCGCTGGTGCCTTTGCTGCACCCAGCAACAACACATCTCCTCGGCATTTTCTTGAGATATGCACTCCTATCATGCCTATCCAAAATTCCCTGCACTGGATATACACAGACAAGCGTCGTCCGCTATAACTAGATGTTCCCGATGGTACGTCACAGGTCACCTGACAAGGCACGTGACTGGGCCCTATTTTTCGAGGGGCGTGACAGACTAGCTGATAAACGTGCGATTTAGGCAATTTCAACGAAGCTTAGAGAAGTACACAGATCTTTTTAATAAAAAGTATATGCGATTTCTAGCTATATTGACACAATACTTTGATATTATCATGAAATGTAATTCTAATTGACTCGCCCTTTAAGTCGGAGGATAAGCGTTGGAGCGGTGTTGAAAACCAGGTCAGAGCGGGTATGCGTCTGGCTGCTTTTTCAGGTTTTGTTTTTCTCCGACTTCAGGTCTAGGGCGGAGGAGTTGAATGTCACTGATGGTGACAAGCTGGTTATTGATGACCTGTTGCATACTCTCTTTAGTTTGCAGTGGTCACAGCTTTCTTCTGCGGCCGCTTCGGTTACGTACCGTCGCAGAGTCTTGGCTCTTTCGGCCCTTGGGGTTAAGGAGTCGGACATCGCGCAGCTTCTCCGGGATGTTCCGTCTCGGGGTCCCTCGCTTTTTGGTGGTCAATTTGCTACGGTTTTTCAGAGAGAGATTGATGCGCGTAAGCAGGTCTCTGACATGACTACGCAGTTTCACACTCACTCTAAGCCGACGCGGGCCCCTGTCCGTCGGAGGCCTGCTGGTCCTGCTTCGGGTCAACACAGCCGTGTTTCTGGGGTCCCGCCTACTGAGTCTCAGCCAGCTCCTTCTCGCGGGAGAGGTGGACGTGGCAGAGGCTCTTCGAGAGGTTCTCGTGTCAAGGCGACGGCTTCGCATAAGGCCAAGCCTAGGCTTTGATGGTCTTCTCCGAGCGCTTGTTCTTTCCGACATGATATGGCCGACTTCGTTTCTTTCTCCCCGCTTGGGAAGCCTTTTCCGGGGACGCTTTTGTGCTCTCCGTCGTGCGAGACGGATTCTTCATAGATCTATCCGCTTCGCTCCCCGGAGGGGCTATAAGAACTCGTTCACCTCCCATGTCTGCCCTGGCTCGATCTCATGCTTCAAAAGAGATCGAGTCTTTGTTGCAAAGGAGGGCTATAGAAAGGGTAAGAGACCGGCCGTCTCTTTCCCTTTCTCCAATCTTTGTCATTCCCAAGCGCTAGGGAAAACTTCGTTTGATACTGAATTTGAAAAGAATAAACAAATTCATTCCTTCGGTACATTTTCGGATGGAGACTCTCGCCTGCTCTCGTTGATCAAGAGGAAGGACTACGCAATCTCGATAGATCTCAAAGATGCGTATTTCCATATTCCCATTCATCGCGCTTCGCGCGATCTTCTAGGGTTTTCCTTCCTCTCAGAGACTTTTCGCTTTCGCGCTCTTCCCTTCGGGCTGCGCCCAGCCCCTCGGGTTTTTACTCGGGTTGTAGCCGTGCTGGCAGTCTCACTGAGGCGACGCGGCCTTCGGCTATTTTGCTACCTGGACGATTGGCTTCTCCTAGCGGAGTCGCGCGATCGTTTGTTGGACGAGACTCGTTTGCTCGTCAATCTTACTCAAGACTTGGGTTTCCTAATAATTTGGGAAAAGTCAGAGTTAGTTCCTACTCGCAGCCCAGTTTTTCTGGGGGCTGTGTTGGACATTTGGAATCAGTTGGCTCGGCCCAGTCGAGACAGGATTCTCACCATTGTCTCGGCAGCTCGCAAGCTCATGCTGGCCAGAAAGGTTCTTGCGCGAGGCAAGTCCTTCCGTACCCCCCCCCCCCCCCCTTCCGTCGATCTCGGTTTCGACGGACGCCTCTCGGTTGGGGTGGGGAGGACATTACAATGGCAGCACGGTCGCGGGGGATTGGTCTCATCTTGGGACTCTTCCCATATCAATGTCCTGGAGTTTATGGCAGTTCTTTTAACCCTGCTTCATTTCAGAAGTCGACTTTTCAGTTGTTCAGTTCTGATCCTCACGGACAATGTCACTGTGGCGGCTTATGTCAATCGGCAGGGAGGCACTCGTTCTGCTATCCTGAATGCCCTAGCAGCACAGCTGTGGAGGTGGTGTCGTCGCATGGCGATCACACCCGTGGCCTCTTTCATCCCCGGTCAGGAAAACCTCATTGCGGATTTTCTGTCTCGGGGCAGGTGTCTTCCATCGGAATGGATGCTCCATCCAGAGGTCTTTCGCCGCATTCGCAGTTGCCTGGGTCCACTGGAAGTGGATCTTTTTGCGTCGGTTCTAAACAACCTACTTCCTATATATTGCTCCTGTGCGCGCGATCGGGGAGCTTGGGCTCTCGATGCTTTCTCTCTCAGTTGGGAGAATCTTCGAGGATTTGCCTTTCCTCCCTTCCAGCTGATTCCGCGAGTCTTGCGGAAGATCAGGGAAGATCGGGCTCGGGTGCTTGTGATAGCTCCCTTTTGGCCCAGGAGGAGTTGGTTTCCGGAGCTAATGAGCCTTCTGGCGGCTCAACCGTTCCTTCTTCCGTTAAGAGCGGATCTGGTGTTGCAGCCCCTCTCGGGGATTCTTCACCACAATCCAGAGTCCCTTCATTTGACTGCTTGGCCCCTGTCAGGGAATCTGCAAGACAGTCGGGTCTCTCTGATAGAGCCGCGGACTTTTTAATGTCCAGTCGTAGGGTTTCTACTAGGGAAATTTATAATTCCCGTCTCTTGGTCTTTTTCCTTTGGTGTAAAGAGCGAAATCAAACCCCTTCTAAGGCTCCTATTGGTTCAATTGCGGATTTCCTAATCTCGTTATTTGACAAAGGGAGATCCATCTCTACTATCCGAGGCTACCGTTCGGCGATTTTTCTTTGTCCGCTTTCTGGGTTTTCGTCAGTGCGCGAGGACAAAGTTTGGTGTCCTGTTAGGGCTCTCAAATGGTATATTGATAAGACTAAGTCTTATCGTAAGGATGATCAGTTGTTCCTGATCACTAGAGAGCCTTTTTCTCCTGCTTCTCTTGATTCCATTTCTAGATGGATTGTCGAGGCTATTAGGGCTGCTGGCACAGAGGCTCTTTTATCTGACAGTAAGCCTCATGCTCATGACACTCGTAGTGTCAGCACTTCTTGGGCTCTGTTTCAAGGTGTGGCGCTTGATGATATTTTGAAGGCTGCTTATTGGCGTTCGTCCAATTCCTTCATTTCTTGCTTCCTTAGGGATGTTCCCGCAGGTGAGGCTATGTTTGCGTCAGCCACCTTGAAGGCCGCTGTGTCTTCTTTGTAATCTTCGGTGTAATCCTATTCCCTTCTGCTTGAAACATGCCTCCGGTCTTTGAGTTGGCGCTGGTCTGGCATAATAGGTAGGTATATATGATTTATTGCAGTAAATTTGTAAAATCAGCACTGATTTTCTTATTTACTATATAAATCTATATACCTACCTATGACCCTCCCTCCTTCCCCTCACCTTGCAAGCAACATGTTTCTACTTGGGGTTGCTCGCAAAAGAGGAAGATGGCCGTGGCGTGTTGACGCGCGTGAGTAGCGAAGGGGACAATAGGATTACGGGGGGTGCGCACAATATTGTGACTCATTTGTGTTAAATTCTCGAAGGGGTCCCGTAGTCAAGACTACTGGCATAATAGGTAGGTATATAGATTTATATAGTAAATAAGAAAATCAGTGCTGATTTTACAATTTCTCTTTACTTTGAATTTGCTCATAAAAATACTTTCTATAAGTTAATTGTACGTCATTATTTCCACTTCCTTGCCAAATTTAATATCTTCGTAACGAGAGCGGTATTGAAATAGTTCTATATTGCTTTCAAAGTATGACACATCGACAAGATGTTGTCCCTACTTGTGAAGCGGTGAATGATTCGTTTGATTAGCAAGGAAAAAATGAATCCATCTTGGTGACAAAGTTTGATCTAGCTCTCTCTCTCTCGCTCTCTTTCTCTCTCTTTTCAATGTTTTTATCTTATAATGGGGTGATTATACAAAATTGTGTGTGCATGTGTGTGTGTGTGTGAGAGAGAGAGAGAGACAGTGTTTTGGGATAGAACATGGACAAAAGTCAAAGGAGAGGAGAGAGAGACTACGAGAGAGAGAGTTCTAAGCAGAGAGATGGGGATAGAGAAAGGGAGAAGGGTGTGCGTAGAAAGATAGAATAAAGAGCAAGAAAGAAATCTGGGCCGTGGTGTCTTATGGTTTTATGTGCTAGGAGTAATATAGGACTTGTTAAGTGTCGTGTAGGATAAGAATGTATGTCTTTATTGTAAATAAACATATTTCAAAAAGACTGTGGTATAGTGTTTGCAGAAAATTTGTACATAAATATTGCAGTTTGAAAAGTATGAATATCAGGAATTTTCAAAGTCTTCAAATTGTAGAATATAGGATCCGTATGGGCTATAAAACGTGAATGAGTGCAGACACGCAGTGCTTTCTTTTGGAGGCGTAAAATTGTTTCTATTATCGTCGTATTACTATTTTCCCATACTATGTTACTTATCAACGCTAGTAAAAAAATATTGCACTGATGAAAATAATCCTATAGGATTCCAATATAGTCTTTATTTTGTTGTTTCTCTGCATGCAACGCCCACATTAACATATATAAATTTGATAATGCCACTAACTATAATATAATCTATCTGAATATTATTAAGATATACATGGATATATAATTTTATATAGAAACATACACATCACATCAATAAATTCAATAGCAATACACATGCACTATAAATGTGAACGATTCTCAACAATGGAATTGGTTAAATATGGCTAAAGTGTTGGTCAGACTTGACAGGTGTCGATAACATATTTATTTAAAGTTCTACCCTACTACACCTGCTACTTAAAGTGACAGTAAACTGAAGCTCCTAAATAGTGCCATCTTTGAACACGATTTGAAAAGTGTCTGTGCCTCTCATTTTCCCATCATGTCCCATTCTAGTTTGTAGAAGCTTAGACTGTAACTACAGGCAATTTTCCACATTGCATGTCAAAAATAATAGTTTGAAATATAAAATGTGCCTATTATCCAAACATGCTGTTTGTCAAAATTCAAAATAAAATGCAATTAATTTTCAGATTATAATCTTAATTTAGCAATCACTGCAAGATGGCGCTGTTCAAGTGCTACCACTTTAATGCCACTTTAAACATACATACAACATAGTACGGTGTATCGATATCAGTCAAGTCTGAACAGCCCTTCATACTAGTAATTATGAAAAAATAAAAAAGGAGATACAGAACATAGCATTCCGTTTTTGCTAATTTTCATAATACACTGCTTTATATTTTTGTACATATGGACAAATAGTTTTCAAAACTGCTGGGTGTTCAAATAGGACAAGTATGAATGCAATAACCTGAAATATACTTAATTCATTTCAATCAACAGTTTACTGTTTGACTATTGTTAACGAGTAACTGGTCAATTTGGTGTCAACTACTAGTATATCTGTAATAAGCCGTTGTTTTTCCTGAAAATGTACTTTTGTTTTCTCCAAAGTAGCCAAAATTAATGACCCTGTAATTTTTTTTTTTTTCTTTCAAAAATGAGGTTACAAGTGGATCATACACTATTCTGACATATGATCTGGAAACAACTTCTCCTTGCTTTATTTCGTGAAAGATATAAAGTTAGGGTTCTGAATAGGTTTTAAGTTGGGTTTAGGATTAGTGTTAGGGTAAGAAATAATGGTAGGTCCAGGGGTGAAGTGAGGTATTTGATTAGCCTTTACAGTGGACACTTAGGTATAATGAGGTTCTTGCACTGTGAACACGATGACAAAAGAGAGCGGACAAAATATACACCTCCTCATTGTACCCTCCACAATTGCTCTGGTAGACACAAGAACATCCCTTCATTGCTATTATGTACAATATGTAGAACAGCTGAATATGCATGTGACACCTGTTCTACATATTTCTACATATTAGCAATGCAGGGATGTTCTTTTGTCTACCACAGCAATTGTGGAAGGTACAATGAGGAGCTGTATATTTTGTCCGCTTCTTTGTTCGCCATGTTCATTGTGTTGGGACCATCAAAATTACCTTGTCATAGCAGGAATCTCGTTATATCAGGTTAAAAAAAATAATGGAATATAAAGAGCTGCGACCAGGAATATTACCTTGTTATATCAGGAATATTGTTATATCAGACCGCTTTATACTGAGTTTCCACAGTATACAAATGCCAGATTTGACACAAATCAGCTTTTCCTTTAACATACATTACACTGAGCCATAACATACAGGGTTAAGTTTTTTGCCTCACTTGCAGAAACTTTTTTTCAAAGAGAGAGAGAGAGAGAGAGAGAGAGCGAGAGAGAAACTAACCCTATCCCTAAACCCAACCTAAAACCAAATCATAATGCGAACTCTAATCCTATATCTTCAATGAAATAAAGCCCAGGGGTGGTATTCTGAGATTTATTTTATCTTGATTTTAGTGAAATAATTTTAATTGTCATAACAAAATGTACGCTTATGGCGCATCATTGGTTAATGACTGCGCAAAAGCGGCTGCGTACGCGGAATTCATCTGCGCAAACACCAATGAAATGTTGCAATTTAAAAGTTGTTATGACAATTAAAATCTTTTCACTAAAATCAAGATAAAATAAAACTCAGAATACCACCCCAGAGAAGTTGTTGATGGAGCATATGTCACAGCACATTGATACACTTGTAAAAAAAAATAATTACAAGGTCAATAATTTTGGCTACTTTCGAGAAAACAAAGAATAGCTTTCACACTGTGCAAATTTGAACTGCAGTGAAGTGAACAAGGCACTGAAGGCAGTATTGAACATTATAAAACTCAAAAGTATAACTGATTTCTTTGAAGACCCACTACATAAACTCGCAAATTTATGCAAAGCATTTCCCCAAAGTCAAATATGTGTCATTACCAAATGATAATGATATATGGACATTTGTATTATAAATTCTATCAGTAGTTCAATGAAAGTACATGTATACGGAAAGTTTAAAATACACATACATGTATATGAAAATTTATAGTATAAATTTGACCAGTAGCACTTTCTATACATGTATAATGAAAGTATATCTAAGAAAATACACATACACGTACATGTACAAATATTTACTGGCCATTGAAAGTATCAATGAGCTAGATGTTAAAGAGTTGTAAACACATGTATTTCATTTCAACATTGCAGACATATATTAATGTACAAGTAGAACAGGAAGATATTTTTTCTCTTCCCGAGTTGTAGGATAATTTTCTTCTGTCACTATAATGCACAATTCCAGTCTCCCGAAATAAGATTATAATATGAATAAAGCTCATCTAAGACAATATTACAACAATTAGCAAACAATGTAAAATACACAGGGCACAGTTTATATACGTATATATTCATTTTACTATATATTTTGGTCCGATTCCACCACAGAAATGCTTTGACCAATTTGAAAAACGGGCATTTGGTAGTTACCAAAATGTAATTTTTCTACAATGTAACAATAGGCCTATATATATGTGATATTATGCTTTTTTCCCCCGTAACAAACCACAATTTAGCACAACATAGGGACAAATATGCATATCACATGTACCTGGTATGTGACAGCAATGTGGAACGTTATCGAATCAAACTTTAATAGGAAAGAATATGATTTTGTCATGAAATGATGGTAACTTATTTAGAATGATAGTCTACCAAAACATACTTCTATGGTGCACTGTAATAGAAAATACAATATATAACTATTTTCTGTTGATACAGTATAACAGAAAAGATACATTGCCTTTATTTACCAAGATAAAAGCATTGACACTAAATAGTATGACATACATCAAGATAAATAACAACAATATCCATAGCATATAATGATGACGCACACCAAAGCCTTTTTGAACGAAGTGGACAAGAATTTAAAAAAATTTCTATATCTATTCTAGGGGAGACATACATTTGGAGGGTACTGTAAATATTTGTTTACAAACTTTTGCATCAAGCCCATTGAGTCCAAGATAATTTGTATATTGCCAGAAGACATAAATGTATTCCAAAAAATATACACTATACAATCGGTCTACAATCCGATTTTGAAAGAAAATATTATAGCATTAGATATAAACAGTTAAACATGTAAAATATGTTTTATTGCAGTTCTGATTGGTTACATATTGTAAAATTTAAATTACGGCCTATTACGAGCCGTCTAATCGGAGGAAAGGCCAAATCGGCTCCGAATCGTAGTGACGTCAGAGCAGTGCTGCGATCGTCTACGATTTGAAACTGATTTAGCCATTAATCCGGATACAAGGCTGGCATCGCACCAAGTTCCTTTGTCGAGTATTCATATTATTGTTCAGAACCTGAATCAGGTAGCTTTCACTTATCAAACTGCTTTTTGCGATTTACATCCAAAATCAGATCGTAGACCGATCATATAATGTGCGGTGGGCTTGAAGGGTACCAATCACAAAAAAACTATTTTGCTTTATATGTTAAGGGTTCCATGTCGCTATACTATATGTGACCCTCCACCACAAAACGACCAATAAGTCGGAAATTTTGTTTTTTTAATTTCAGCACAGTTTGAAAGCTTAGATTCTAAGCTTTAAAATGATATACATCTTGTCTTCTATAGACTAAGCAAACCCTTAAAAATTACAATGATATTGTCAGAGTGTCAGACAGGGTAATGACCAAAACAATAGAGAAAACGGGCTCTAAAGAAGCGTTACCATTAAGAGCGCCTAATCTGTGTCCTATTGTTTGTCGCACAAAAGGTTAAGTCAAAACTTCAAAGTATACACTATGAAGTACTCATTGGAGTGGGTTGAAACTTTCCATACCTTTAGAATAGATATATTTCTTTCCTTCTGTAGATTTTTAATATCAGGCAATGCAAACTTTCTGAGTTATACCAGAAAAGCGATGTGAAGTAAGATCCCAGTAAGCTGACTCACAAAGTTTGAAATGTCCATGAAAAAAATGTTCATTTTGAATGAGAGTAAAAACATATTTCAATATGTTTTTTTGTCAGATGGTAGATTAATATCTAATATTAATATTAATATTAATATACATTCAGAAAATACCAAAAACTTAAAATATATATTTCGACCCCAAAAAAATGTTTTCAGCGGTTTACTCTAGAACTCCCATTGTGACTTATTGGTCGTTATTTGGTGGAGGGTCACATATTCAACATAGGAGCTTCAAATGTTGATGCTAGAAAGAGATATTCCAAGTTTAAATGCACTCTAAATAGACAATTCAACGACTTGCGAGTACTCGACACACCCATGCACGCTCGCATAGAAAAGTGCTGGCCCAGAAACCAAGTCCAACTTGAGGTGGTTTTAGTTTTCCTTTATTGTCTTTATATTCCTTAATAGTTAACCTGTAGAAGGCCTAGTTAAAAGTTTTGAGGTCGATTTTATCCTTAATAAAGAAGTACATGGGATTGGTACACTTTAAGACCAGAAGGTTTGGAGAAAAGCCATTAAGAATTGAAACCTTCAAACCTCTCAGTGTTGGAATAATGGATGTTAAACCATGATGACGATGATGACGATGACGACGATGATGACGATGACGATGACGATGACGATGATGACGATGACAACAATGACGACGGTGGGTAGGTCCATGTCATTTACCGATTCAAGACGCAAATGATCCAGTGGATAAGTCCAAATTGCAAGCTTTATTCCGGGCTGAAAAAAAAAAGAAACAGAAAGAAAAGAAGGAAACAGAAGCTTTTCAAAGGCATTTTCACAAATTGGGAGTGTTCATTTTCGAGTAAAAGTGCTTGAATTGTACAGTATATGCATAAAATGTGTAAGACAAAACAAAACATAAATCCTAAAAATGTATGCCTTCAAGATCCTGGGAAGGGAATACAGTACTCCACATTTCAATGGGAAATCCAGTCAAAGTCACGCAAAAAGAAGAGAAAGCAGGTTTGACTGTATCGTATCCTGGTTTGAAACAGGCTGCCACATAACATGTACTACACCTAGGTAAAGGGACATTAATAAGAGACATTAATAATAACATAATAATATTCTGGATTTAGCTCCTAATACATCTCCAAAGTCTTTAAAGCTCACATGCAGTTTTGGTAGCAAAAAGGAAATTGGAAAGAAACGTGTTAAATCTAGTCTCATGTTGTTCCCCATGTAGCAAAAGATATATGTCCAGGGTCATTAGGTATTCCATCCATGATTTCTGGTGAGATTTAGTGTAATATCTGTTCTGGATGGGTCTTTTCGTGCCACTACATTTTGCGAAGATACCTTACCATCAAAGTACGTTGTGTCGGTTTCGTCATCAGGCGTAGGTACAAAGGGAGGCTCCATGTCTCTCACATGGTCCCAGTCCAGGTCACAGAGAAACTCATGTTGTTTCACATCTGTTAAATCAAAATCATACACAAAACACTATCGTCATGGATATACAAACTTATCAAATCATTACTGTAAACCAGAAACATTCGGGATGTCAAACTTTCACAATTTCTCAACGACAGCCATTTTTCACAGCAGGAAACATTCACTAGATGATCTTTGAATGTAGAGGTTTGCATGGTGGTACTGATAACGTGGAGAAGGTTTACGGTTCACCATGTGGTTAGTCCTGAAAAGGACTATTGAGTAAGAAGAAGAAAGGGGAGAAAAGTTGAAAGGAGAAGAAAAGGAAAGGCGAGATAGAATTTCAGAGTGTAGAAGTAATCTTTCTTCTGATGACGGACAGTCAAGCTGTCCGAAACGTCGAGTCTTCTCCACTCTCAGCCTTCTCATCTGGTTTACAGTCCTTTTCAGGACTTCACACTTTCAAGAAAGATTACTTCTACACTCTCTGAATTTCGATCTCGCCTTTCCATTTCTTCTCCTCTCAACTTTTCTCCCCTTTCTTCTTCTTACTCAATAGTCCTTTTCAGGACTAACCACATGGTGAACTGTAAACTTTCTGCACGTAAACTTTCACTAGTTGCAAAAATTCAGTGTTGTGTCAGTTGTAATGCAATCATTTCACAGCATGAAACTTTTGCGAGTATAAACTTTTCCTCTGAAATGTGCATATATTAACCCTTTCAGGACCATAGTCACAATACTGCGACAAGCGGCTTCTACCCCATCGGGACCATAGTCGCATTTCTGCGACGAAAACAAAGGCTTTATAAACAAGAGCCCCAGGGGGCACGACGCTCACCTGAGGTGGATCAATTCACATCTGGTGCATGTTCTCTCTAGCACATGAACAACTTTCATTCTTCATCTATAGAGGTATCTCTATACACAATACCAAGTCTGAGCTTCCTACCAAGTTCGGTTAAATTCCAATCATGGGTTTTGGAGAAGAAGCTGAAAATATAAAAAGTTTATGGATGGCGGACAACTTGCCCCACCCCCCCCCCCCCCCTCCAGTATGTTACCCCCACAGACCCCCTATAGGGCCACCTAGAAAGAATTCATGAACAACTTTCATTTTTCGGCTATAGAGGTATCTCCATACACAATACCAAGTCTGAGCTATTCCTGGTTCTGGAGAAGAAGATGTTTGAAATTTACATAGCTTTTACACTTGGGGGCCCTCCCCTGGGGGCCACATGTACCATTTTAGCAACTTTGGATCCCCTTCCCCTAAGGATGATTCCTACCAAGTTTGGTTGAATTCCGATCATGTGTTTTGAAGAAGATCAGAATGTACATTTTGCCTGGCAGCGCCCCCCCCCCCCCTCCAGTATGTTACCCCCACAGGGCCCCTATAGGGCCACTCAGAGAAATTTCATGAACAACATTCATTCTTCATCTATAGAGGTATCTCCATACACAATACCACGTCTGAGCTATGCCTGGTTCTGGAGAAGAAGATGTTTGAAATTTACATAGCTTTTACAATTGGGGGTCCTCCCCCTGGGCCCCCTGGGGGCCACATGTACCATTTTAGCAACTTTGGGTCCCCTACCCCTAAGGATGATTCCTACCAAGTTTGGTTGAATTCTGATCATGTGTTTTGGAGAAGAAGATCAGAATGTACATTTTGCCTGGCAGCGCCCGCCCCCCCCCCCCCCCCTCCAGTATGTTACCCCCACAGGGCCCCTATAGGGCCACTCAGAGAAATTTCATGAACAACATTCATTCTTCATCTATAGAGGTATCTCCATACACAATACCAAGTTTGAGCTATGCCTGGTTCTGGAGAAGAAGATGTTTGAAATTTACATAGCTTTTACAATTGGGGGCCCTCCCCCTGGGCCCCCCTGGGCCCCCCTGGGGGCCACATGTACCATTTTAGCAACTTTGGGTCCCCTACCCCTAAGGATGATTCCTACCAAGTTTGGTTGAATTCCGATCATGGGTTTTGGAGAAGAAGATGAAAATGTAAAAAGTTAACGGACGACGGACGACGGACAAATTTCCATCGCAATAGCTCACTCGAGCCTTAGGCTCAGGTGAGCTAAAATCTAGTGTACGTAGCTTGTCTTGTCTTTGTTTGTCGCCCTCTTGTGTCGAAACTTATACAGTTCGATTCCGTATTTTACGTGCTTTCCTATGGTGTATAATACTATAGGGGGTTGCATAGAAAAAAAAATCAGAAGTTCTCTTTCAAAGTTCTCGCGACGGCAAATTTTGCGAACCGGAAGTAGTCCCACATGCTCGCTCGGGCCGCATGCCTGGTGCTTATAACGTGTGAGTCTATGGAGAAACGTTTCTTCTCGTTTTCTTGCAAAGAATATGTAAGTTTGAACTCAATTTGCTCTTCCACAAATGTTTTACAGGACAAATCATTATTATCACATGAAAATATGGTTATTACTGAGTAACTTTCATGTGCAAAGTTTTTGCTAAAAGAGCTTCTAAGTCGATGTATTTGGGGATCAAAATGTACATACACAACACACGCGGCATGTCAAAAACAATGCGGTCCCGGGGGCAAGAGATTTTCGTAAGAAGTCGGTCCCGAAAGGGTTAAATGCGAAAGTTTCCGGTTTTACACCGTTTTTTTTTCTAGTTACGGAAAGAAAGAAAAATTTCATACCGGTTCATGTACTTAACCCTTTATTCACCAAGGATCATAACCCTGGACTGTCACATTGTTTGGAGTACTGTATATTACACATGTCCACTGTACATGATTGTGCTAAGAGTCGACTGAGGCAGTCCGCTGTTTGTTCCATTGGTCGACCAAAGCGAGTAAAGAGTTAAACTTTTCCTTCTTCAAATTGGCAACACTAATATTTTTTTTTAGTGCTACATGGTTCTAATAAGGTGTAATGTCTTTGAAAACAATATACAGGGCTACAAATTTTGTCGACAAGTTGAAAAAATAGCCAATTTTGATAAAAAAACAATGATTTTTGAACCTCTCAGTGTGTTGCCAATTTAAGGATTTTAAAGCTTATTTTCGTTTTTCAAATTCCTGGCATCAACCGAAGAATGGTCATGAAACAATATACGAGTACGGTATTTGGCAAAGGCATGTGGAAATCACCTTCGGCAGGGGCGAAGGGGTCGACAATGATTTGACACTATACTAAGCAATTTATAAATAGTGAGGTAATGACATCAAAAACCAAAGCTCGAGATAAAAGTTTGACTCCATCATTTCCAATGGACAGTGATCTTCATATTTTATTTTTTGATATTCCTCGCACTTTACCGGTAACCATGTTTCTATGATTTCTCTTCCTTTTCTGTCATTAAAATAGTCAAACAGAAGTTTTTTTTCCAATAATAGCTGCATACAGCACTATGAACACAGTGACAAAGAGAGCGGACAAAATATACAGCTCCTCATTGTACCCTCTACAACTGCTCTGGTACACAAAAGAACATCCCTTCTGACCCTTCATTGCTATTATGTAAAATAAGTAAAACAGGTGAATATGCGTGTGACACCTGTTCTACATATTTTTACATAATGGCAATGAAGGGATGTTCTTTTGTCTACCAGAGCAATTGTGGAAGGTACAATGAGGAGCTGTATATTTTGTCCGCTTCTTTGTTCGCCATGTTCATAGTGCAGTCCCCTACCCCCCCTGTTCAATAACGTACCAGTCTTCTTACCTATTGCGGTCGTTAGTCTGTTTTCGGAAGCCAATGTGAGATGTGAAATGTCCGCTTCTTTGTTCGCCATGTTCATAGTGCAGTCCCCTACCCCCTGTTCAATAACGTACCAGTCTTCTTACCTATTGCGGTCGTTAGTCTGTTTTCGGAAGCCAATGTGAGAAGTCATGCCCCCCTGTGAATACTTTTCTTACCTATTGCGGTCGTTAGTCTGTTTTCGGAAGCCAATGTGAGAAGTCATGCCCCCCTGTGAATACTTTTCTTACCTATTGCCGTTGGTCTGTTTTTCGGGAGCCAATGTGAGAAGTCATGCCTCCCTGTGAAGACATTTTTTACCTATTGCCGTTGGTCTGTTTTCGGGAGCCAATGTGAGAAGTCATGCCCCCTGTGAATACTTTTCTTACCTATTGCAGTTGGTCTGTTTTCAGGAGCCAATGTGAGAAGTTTCTCAATGAGATCCTGCGCTATCACAGATATCGCTTCATCGTCTTCAGGCCACGAGAGGTCTGCAAAGAAAAATCATACAAACATTATAATTTCTTACAATCAGGCCCAGCTCCACTACTATAATACCAGAAACGATTCGCGACATAATATTTTCGCAAATCGTTAATGACAGCGAATTTCGCAGCAAGAAACTTCCACACATTGCAATAATTTTATGTTATTTCAATTGTGATTTGATTAATCCGCAGCATTAATCAAATCAGAATGCTGTCAAACCAGAAATTTTCGCGAATTTCACGAAGATTCGCGAAAATTTCTGGTTTGACACCATTCTGAAAGATAATATTCTGTACATTTTATTGAAATTATTTTATTTGAGGAGGAAGTATACCCTGATATCATTTTCTATTTTTTGTCAAAGCAGAATTATGAAAGAAACAGAGAAGGATTTGATCATACCTCTACTGAGTATGTTCTGGAAGACAAGATCTAGTGAGTTATCGCAGAATGGTGGGATGCCGATCAAAAACTCATACAGGCATACTCCCAGGGCCCACCAGTCAACTCCAACCCCTAGAACACAAAAATACAAGACAATTTTATGATTTTAAAGACAGATACTGGTTAAAGAAAATATTCAGGGACGTCAACTCCAACACCTAGAACACAAAAATACAAGACAATTTTATGAGTTTAAAGACAGATACTGGTTAAAGAAAATATTCAGGGACGTCAACTTCAACACCTAGAACACAAAAATACAAGACAATTTTATGATTTTAAAGACAGATACTGGTTAAAGAACATATTCAGGGACGTCAACTCCAACACCTAGAACACAAAAATACAAGACAATTTTATCAGTTTAAATTCAGATACTGGTTAAAGAAAATATTCAGTGATGTCAACTCCAACACCTAGAACACAAAATAACGACAACTTTATCAGTTTAAATTTGCATATACAGATACTGGTTAAAGAAAATATTCAGTGACGTCAACTCCAACACCTAGAACACAAAATAACAAGACAACTTTATCAGTTTAAATTTGCATATACAGATATTGGTTAAAGAAACTATTCAGTGATGGTAGCAAATACAAAAATACAATATTAAGCAATGAAAAATCTTCTGTGTGTGGAATAAGCCAGAGGAATAGTTTGGCACTGGGGGATTCGTCGCAGGCACAATAGGGATTAGCACTGTGGCACTGGGGTTGGTACATGGGGGCAGATTGAGGGTTAATGTTTGGACCCACACTATGCTACTGCATCAAACAACATAGAGTACCGAAGTGTGCTGTCATACCGGCCAAGTTGTCAAGGTTGCTGGTTCCAAACAATTTTGTCCTAAACAATGGAGTGGTGATCACACCATCGCCAAACACTGATTTTGCCCTGCTCAAGCCCGCTGCTTGAATGCTTTCACGGTGAACCTCATGCGCAGGCTCTGATGTTGGGAACCAGTATCCCTGGACGACCAGCGAATATGACGTCAGCACTTCGGTACTCTATATATATTATATTAACAATTAAAAGTAGGATAGTCTATTTTGTTTGGAACTGTCAAAGTAAATCTGACATGCATATTTTACCATGCGGCTGTTGTAAGAGCAGTTCAGGAGCTAGGTAGTCCGGAGTGCCCAGGATCCTCTCCTCCTGCGGTTGGCCACAGGCAGCCTGTTGAGGGCGCCGCTTACAACTCTTTGGTGTCCGGAGAGGTGTGGGACCAGGGGTAATAAAGACACCTCGACCTGAAAGAGATGGGAAAATGATTGAGAAAGTGAGAGGGCAGGGAGAGAGAGAGAGAGAGAGATGACAAGAGGAAAAGAGAGAGGTGACGATACAGGGAAAGAGAAAGAGAGAGAGAAATTGGTTTTAGACCTATGATGTCTTTGTTCAATTGCTCAATTACTCTTCCATCGCCCTATACTGTAGTCAGGATCTCACAAAAAGTCTTTTGACAGATCCTAGCCAGGTCGACATTGGAAAACACAATTGGGGTGTCTGGTTAAACAACGTCCACTGTTTTCCAGAAACTGGTGTACCTAATACCAGGAGTCCTGTAATGGATTCTGGCATGGGTGACATAGGGAAGATGTCCAGGGGTATGGAATGTATCCTCAGAAGAGTGTGACAATCTTGAAACCACTGCTTCCTAGAAACTGTAGCAACCTACCTGGGGTTTTGTAGCGAATCCTAGCAGGGGTGACATAGGGAAGATGCCCAGGGGAGCGGAACGCTATTCTCAGAGGGGTGTGCTGGGTTCCTTGAGGTCCAGGAGTTGATGCATTTCTCTAAAGTTTCAAAAGAAAGGAAAATATACAAAACGATGAATATGAATAAGTCCTGATTAAGATGACATCTTCAAAGTTTTGTTCAGTCTTTCAGGGGGACCAAGCAAAGACAGATATATATGCATAACAGTTAGGCGGACATAGTCATGCAGTATATTGTTACAGCTCTAAACGAAATTATTTAGGGAAACATTAAAAAGGGAACGAGGTCCTGAATCAGATAACAGATAATAGACACAGATGACAATGAAAAGAGGACTCACTAATAAAGCAATTTTTTGCTGGATACAAAGCAATACTGTAGTTTCAAACTGAACGATTTATCACATCTTGAAGCAAATTCAATACAATATAAAACAAGAACAGAAGGTTTTAGCCAATTAGCCTTAAAAGATATCTGAACTTGTTGCAGTCCCATAAATTTTGTACAAAATGAAGCATGAAAAAGCCTGAAACGGGGAGGTGACAGGGTCCAAAATCAGACAAGGGCCTGAAGATTAGCATCCCCGATTTATTTAGCAATGAAGAGATCATTTCAAAAATACTTACAGGTTTGATGTTAAGCCTTGTGGTGTCATCAGGGGAAAAGTTTGTGAGTTCAGAAAGGGCACTCCGCTCTTGGTGATCACATGACTTTATACTGCTATCTGATTGGTGGCATAGAAGAGTTTGGCTCCTCCCATCCCCCGGTAGACTCTGCACCGACTGACCCTTCAGGTCCAGGTCATCGTCATGGCGACTGTCAGAAAGGTCACCTGACATTTTCACATCTGACTCCTCAGACTTGTAATCCACGCTGACATCAAGATTGAAGCTGACATTCTTTTTTCCAGATGACCTCCGAGATTTGACCCCAACCTTCTCTGCAAGGTCAGCTGCTGATGACCTTGACTCATCCAGATCCAGACCCGAAAGACTGCTATCGTTGTGCTCCTGACTAAATGAGGAACTGCATCCTGTTCTGTCAGTAGGAACTGGCCCTTCTTTAACAGTCTTACCGACAATATGATGGTCATCAGTGTCTCTTAATGCTTCATGATTTAATTTTGCCACATCATGGGGAAAATGTTCAATGTTAGCACCCTCTGTTGTCCATTCTGATGCTATTGAAGCTATACTTTTGTCTCCAGCTAGACCAGACTCTTCTGATGCGTGTCTTTTACGTCCAACCATCTCTTCCTTTCTCAGAGACTCATCATAGTTGCCCTCCTCAGCATGACCACTCGAGATTCTTGACCCACTGCCATAGCAACTGTCCCTGATGCTACCTCCTGCCAAATCAACATCAACTTTCTTTGATTCTTGTGAGTCTACTCCATCAAAACTCTTAGCTCTGCTCGACTCCATTTCCTCAATGCCAAGACTACTATCAAGGCTGTCTGCATCACTTAATCTGTTTCTACGGCAAACAGCATCTGATTCCTCATCACCCTCTCCATCTGCCACAAACAGTTTCAGGCTCAGTCCCTGTATCTCTGACGTCAGCCCACTGTGGGATCCGCAACTCAGCATCCTGACGCAACCTTTCATAGGCAGAAGCGAGTGTGGGCTCATCTCGACCTCTGAGAGGCGCCTCTTCCGGCCCCGGTTCTCCCGTCCCGA
Source organism: Heliocidaris erythrogramma (assembly GCA_025617745.1). Lineage (NCBI taxonomy): Eukaryota > Metazoa > Echinodermata > Echinoidea > Camarodonta > Echinometridae > Heliocidaris > Heliocidaris erythrogramma. Next base: position 18,433,665 of record CM046863.1, on the reverse strand, counting down.
TCCCAGCATGGGTACATCGTCAGTCGGTGACAACGTCACTGACTGCCCTCCATGCGATGTCTGTTGATCAGCCTCAGGCCCAGATTGCCTTCTTTCGTCACTGAAGCTCAGATGGATAAAGGGGCGACTTACAGGTGCCCTTCCTACTGGAGTCTCAAACACCACATCTCTTTCTCGACCTTGTCGCGTCACAGTCCTCCCAAATCGAGCTGACCTTTGACCTGATGATCCTGCATCTTCCGGGAGAAGCCCTCTATTGCTCGCTTGTGACCTTTCACTTGCGGCTGACAGTATCCTATCTGCAAGAGAAATGCTAATACTGTCCCTTCCGTCTAGAGCATCATCGTGGTGGGATGCTACGTGAGGACGTGTGTCACAGGTTATGTCAGGGAGACTGTCACCATGAGTACTGGGTCGGGGCACGCCTTGTCTGTTGATGGTTGTCCGGAGGGGTGACGAAAGTGGAGTGTGCTTCAGGTGGCGGAACTTCTCCTCCAGCACAGATCCAGATGTGTCCTGGATAAACATGAGCATCCGCAAGGAAAAACTGCTGAACTCATGAAACAGAACCTTACAATTATGTTCCTTTTTATATTAAATATTATTTCTACTATATAAACACTGTAATATAGTTTTACTAGGGAGAAAGTACTTAATGCCAAATATTATCACTATAATTATCATCATCCTCATCCTCAAAATTATTTTTACTAATATTAGGACCTGAAATGAGCTGCTTTATGAGACTGTACACTTTATGAAACCATCAGATTTGATTTTTCAAATGTCATGACCAGAGCTGCCAACCTCTGACCAGGCTTTTCCGTATACGCAAAGCTGAAAAACCGTATTTTTGCGATGAAATCCGTAATTTTTTGCAAGTCCCCAAATACCAAATTTTTAAACTGCAACTGCCACCAAAATTGTATAAGTTAGATCTAAAAATGTCATAAAATTACTCTTTATGACACCCCAATAATTATCAATGGGAATAATATAATTATCTAGATCCAGAAACATAAAAAAAAACAGCTAAAAACTCACGTTCCCTATTCATTCTTTCAATTCCACTACGGAGCAGCTCCACATACTGCCGCCTTACACCAAGCAGCAGCCGCATCGTGCCGCCCGCGGGCTAGGCTGGCTGGCTGCCTAACGCCTCGGTGTGTAAGAGCAGCCGCACCGCTAGCGCTTGAGCTACATGTAGAATTTTGCGTGTCCGGTGAAACTACGTTCGCAGTCTCCTTTCTGTATGCACTTTAGGTACGTACACAGTGCGGAGTTCCGGGAACAGCGAAAAATGGAGTGTGAAAGTATGAGTGATAACAAATACATGTGCGCAACGTATAATTAGATTTCTTCAAAGCCGTAATTTTGGGGGTACTTCCGTAATGATGGTTAATTTCCGTACCAATTACGGAAAATCCGTACTAGTTGGCAGCTCTGCATGACCAAAAATAAAAGATCATAAATTTTGAATGATGCAGATACAAAATTTCATCGCCCAATATCTTCTACCTACGCTTTTTTAAATGAACTTGAACTGAACTTACTGCATGTCAAAGTTTAGGGTCTAACCCAGGTCGGTCAGGAAGTAATAGGACCGCTGGTCTTGGGCATTTCAGGAAAGAAAGGTTCAATACAGTGGAAACTCGTTATAACAAACTCCTTGGGTCCAAGGAAATTACCTTGTTGCTTGGAAACCTTGTTGTAACAGGACAAAAAAACAATAAAATACGAAGGAGTGGGAGCAGGAAAATGACCTTGTTATAACAAGCGTTTGTTATAACAGTGTTCTTTTACAACGAAGTTCCACTGCATCATGCTCTTATCATTATTTTCAACTGCACCGTTATCAATGCTGTACAATGTTATCATATTTAAAAAATAGCATACATATTAGGAACTTACAAACGTGAGGTTGGTTGTTAGAGAGAGGACTTGACCTGGTGTCCGGTAGTATGAATCAGATCTTTGAGGTCTCACTACAGAGGGCGTCCCAATGATATCTGTTATGTTGATTTCTGTCGAAAGGAGAGAAAATGCTTGATGAAAGACCAACTTGAGATCTGGTCATGCAATTTCATTTTGAAAGAAACTGTCTCAAATCAAATGGGAATGGTTGATCATGTCTACATAAGAATTGGTGTATACTGTGTCTTTGTGACATTTTTGGAATCATCAAAATAATAAGAAATTGACCCAATCTCGATGAACAGCACATGCACTGCACACAGAAATGGGTATATGGGACTGCACACACAATGTGGATATAATGTTCAGCCCAAACATTTCAGCTATTTCTCGTCATATTTCGAATACGAGAGCATTTGAGGAAAAATCCTTTTCAGGGGACATTTCTACTGTGATATTCTTCCAAAATGACATAAAAAGAATGAGAAAGCTAGAAATCCAGAACTCAACCTTCTGTTTAAAATATTAGACAAAGAGAAGAAGAGAATACTTCAATTCACAACGATTCAGATTGCATTTAAGGAGTATTGTTTTCAATTCATCGATGAATTTCCATTATAACAATAGAATGAAGTGATGACTGCAGACATTTCTAGTCCATACAAGTTTAATAATTGAATGCAATAAAGTGAAACCTGTATATAAAGACCACTCAATGATGAGAAAAGCGGTGTTCACAGGCCGGAGGTCTGCATATACTTGTACTACAGATTTTATAAAGAAAAATTTAAGCCCACCGCACACTGTACGGTGAACTGCAACAACTTGTAGAGGTGTTGTGGATCAGTGGATAAGTCCCCGGATTGTGAACCACGAGGTCCAGGGTTCGAATCCCACCGCAGGACTAGCGTCCTTTGGCAAGACGTTAATCTACTTTTGCCACTCTCCACCCAGGTGTTAAATGGGTACCCAGTAGGATGCGAAATTTAATGTCGTTTGTTAGCAATGTGAGCGCCACAGCCCATTGTTGGAATACTCCCCAAGGAGCGGAGAATGTGCATACATTGTGTGTGGGCATGCCAGAATCCGATGACCGGGGTAATAATATATCTGTAAAGCGCTTTAGAGATATCACCCATGTATTAGGCGCTATATAAAAGTGGAATATTACTATTATTAACTGCGATCTGATTCTGAAAATAAATCCCAATAGCATTGAGTATGGGCATTTTAACAAATAAAATCTACCTAAATCAGGTTCTTAAGAATAATGATATGAACACATATCATAGGAAATCGGGGCGCTGTCAACCTTATACCCGAAATGAAGGCCAAATCGGTTTCAAATTGTAGACAATCGCAGGACTGCTCTGACATCACTACTACTCGGAGCCGTTTTGGCCTTTACTAAGATAGGAAGGCTCACAGTGGTCCGTAATTTCAAACTTACTATGACTATTCTGAACCTCAATCAAAAATATTTTGAATGTTCAAATGTTTATATCAAATGCTATTACATTTTCTTCCGAAATCGCGGTGGGCTTAAAGGGAAACGATGCAGTCTATATTGACAGATGGCCTTTCTATATAGCTAGCTGCTGAGCAGGAGAGCATTTCATCAAGTGTTTTGTCAGTGATTTTTACTGACAAATTTGCTCTCAGCCAATCAGATGCAAGGATTTCAGTAGCTTATAACAGTTGCTGGTAAAAAATCACTGACAAAATGCTTGTTGAAACGCTCCCCAGGTTTGACTGATTCAAGACGTAGATTTATTTCAAGGTAACTTACTGTGGTCCAGTGAGGTCTTTGAGAGTCCAAAATCAGTGAGTTTAATATGACCCTCGTTTGAGATGAGCATGTTGTCTGGCTTAAGATCCCTGCATGGAAAGAAAGATCATAAAAGAGTACTGTAAAACATTGATGTTTGCAAAGAAAAGAAAAGAAAAATATTCTACATCTATCTATCTATCTAGATGTCAAATAGCTTGGAGGCTGTTGGGTCAACAATGTGATGGATCTTAAAGACCTCAGCCTGACCCAAAACAACCATATATTGACGTAAAGCTTAGTAAACAAAGAATATAATTACCCTGGGTATTCATAAATTTTCGTCTCCGTTTATCCATAAAAAAAAAAAAAGGATAATTTTTTTTGGTCCGCCCCCTCCCTATTGCGTAACAAGAGAGGAAACTGCAGGGAGTCGCTAGACGTGTGACGACATGTCATGTATACAGCTCGGAATGCGTCTATTTCACCCCGCAAAGTAGCGTTCCTCAGAGACGGGGCCCTTGTCAGAAAAACCACCGGGGCTCAACATTCGGGACGCTGTTACTCATTCCACAGGAAACGGAATCTCATGAAGTTGGTTTCAATTTGTTCAGAAAATATATAGCTCCCCGTGGATGAATAAAGTGTATATTTCAAAATTCGTTCAGGCTGAGGTCTTTAAGACACAGGTTCTCCAGGTCTTCAGCTGTTCTAGTTAGCTGCCCAAAAGACTTTCATGTCCACTGCTTTATGTTACCAATCCAGAGACGGTATTCTGAAAACTACAGGTATGTTATCTTTTAAGTTTAAAGGAAACTATGTTAATTGTCATAACAAACTGAAATTGTGCGCAATAAACACTAATCATTGCGCAGATGTCTCTGTTAACTTTACGCGGGCCCAGCAATCTTTGCGCAATCATTAACAAATGACTTGTCCTGATTTTGTTTTGTAATAACAATTAACATCGTTTTACTAACATATTAAAAGATAACATACAGTGTAGTTTTCAGAATACCGCCCCAGGTCTTAGTCGGTCTGCCCCCCTTTTTCTACACCTAGAGAAGCATAACAAGTTTTGTTTATAATTCTTGATTATTATCACAAAAAGATATTGACCTAGTTCTTTAACAGTATTATTAAACACTGGGTACACAAGACAATATATAACCTTTAAAAGTCGGTGGATATACAGAAAATAATCATTTCAATTAGAGTTAGAGCTTTGTGCTGAAAAAAAATATTTTCTAAACTCAATATTGTCATATTCTATATAATCTCTATGCTAACATCGTAATTTCTGAAATAATAAAATTTTGCCTCTCGAAATATAGTTTGAGAGCACATCACTTACGCTGGCAAATATTTAGGAAACACAAAAATAACATAAAAATAAAGTAAAAGAGGAGTAAAAATAAAGTAAAAGAGGAGTAAAAGTAAAGTACAAGAGGAGTAAAAACAAAGGTCTGTAATTAGGCAAATGAAGCCAGTATGACTTGGACCCCGTTTCATAAAACATGTTATCAATAACAAATTGCAATAACTGTTATAAGCTACTGAAATCCTTGGACCTGATTGGCTGAGAGCAAATTTGTCATAGAAATGTGGCAGTTGTTACCGATAGCAAGTTTCATGAAACGGGGGCCCTGATCTGAACTAGATAACGAACCTGTGAATGATGTTGTGCTTATGTAAATACTCCAGAGCTAACACAACTTCAGCCGTATACATCAAGGCAGTGCGCTCATCAAAATAGCCACAAACATGGAGCAAAGATTTCACATCGCCGCCAATAAGGTATTCCATCACCTGTGAATTAAAAGGATGCTTTGTTAGAATGCAGATACAGATAAAATTAAGCAGTATTGCTATTCATGGATTAAATGACTGAATTATAAGAAGGCTTATTATAATAGTGTAAGGTAAAATAATAATCATTCAGAATTATTATCAAATTCCGAAGTACCGGTTGAATCAAAGTATGTTAAAGGGATTCAGTAACTTTGTGGAGGCTTGATTTAATAAATTGTTGAATTTTGATATCTGTCTTGTATAATGATGTTCAGAAGGATAAACAAATAGCCAGGCACAGAAAGGTTTTCAAATATAAATTACTATTATTAAGATATCTATGACTGAATACTCCCATTTATGAAAAAGTATGGCTATTCTTTCACACTGGTTCATTCAATGAACATTTTTTTTTAATTTTCAAACAATGTAGGAGTGGAAAAAAGGAATAATTGTTGCTAATTGAGGAGGGAAAGTGATTAAAATTGAACAATAAGAAAACTCTGAACTGCTATGGGTTCATTATTGGGAAAGGTTTATTATTTGGTACACAAGAAAAATTGTATGTCGTACTGTTACTGAATCATCAAACATGATAATAAACTGATCCAACCTTGCTGAAAAATTGCATACAGTGAAAAGGCATTGCAGAAAAATGAGTATATGGGACTACACACACATATGGAATAGAAATTTGGACCAAAGTTTGAAGCTATTTCTCGTCATATCTGGAATACGAGGGCATTTCAAGAGCATCCTTTTCAGGGGACAATTCTACTTTCACGTCGGAATAAAAAGAATGAGAAAGCTCACAATTTTTTTTTTTCACCTTTTACCAGAACTCATTATTCTCTTTAAAGCACACATCACATACCAGATAAATATATTTTGATGTCTGTATGGAGTAGTAGAGATGCACAATGAAGGGACTCTTGGACAAGGCTAGAGCGTCCCTCTCCGTCGTCACCTGAGCGGCCATATTCTTGTTGACCATCTCCGATTTCTTCATGGCCTTGATGGCAAAGAGCTTCTCTTTGTCCCTTCCTTTACGCTGGGCTAGGTACACCTTCCTTCGATGGTCAAAATATGAGGAATAAACACAACAAACAAACAAAAACAACTGAAGTTCTGAAATCAATTTTTCACTGGTGGGAGGGATGTCTTGAGTATCTCACAAAAGTTCAAACAATTATCTTCAGAATATATTAATAGTTGTGAAAATTATTTACACATTATTAGATATGCTGCAAATAAATTTGGAGTTCCACAGGAGGCAGTGTTAGGGTCAACTCTACTTCTGATTAAATACATAATGACTTGCCACCAGACAATGATTTCTTCTGCAGTTTGAAAGAATTTTGACAAATAATAAAAGGAGTGTAATTGCTGATATCCGAGATTGAGTTATTGAAATAAAATTTTCACTGGTGGGAAGGATGTCTTGAGTATCTCACAGAAGTTCAAAAATAATCTATGTACAGTATGAACTCTAAACAAAAGGTCCCCTAAAAAAAATAAGGTTCGTAAAAGAGTTATGGAGAAATGTAACACTTACCCAAATGCCCCTCTACTGATGGTCTTTAGGATGGTAAATTCATCAATAGTTGGGGCTTGGTGCATCTGCAATGAGAATAGAACAAGATTATAATTATATACGATAAGGGACTAGGGAGCATCATCAATTATCATGAAATAAAAATTAATTGAACACAGCATCAACAACATGCAACACTACAGGCAAACCCAGGGAATAGGGGCCGGTCTGCGCGTGCTGTATTCATTTGTGTGAAAGCAAATGTAGCCCAGCCGATCGTACGTATTTTTACCAAAAAATCCAAAAAAGATCGTAAGAAATTTCCGAAAACTCACCAGTGTTTGTGTGTATCCATTGTCATGCCTTATCTGCATGACAAGAGGAGGCATGGATTCACACAAACACTGGCGAGTATTCGGAAATTTCTTACGATCTTTTTCGGATTTTTTGGTAAAAATACGTACGATCAAGAAGACATTCTAATTCGAACTGTTAAACGTTTTCCTAGGAGAATACGCTGTGGCGAAGGAGCTGTCGGTCGCGGGAGTTATCAGAAAAGTGATATTTCAGGGCATTTTCCAGTCCTGCTAACCCGTGCGCAGTTAGATTGCTGGGTAAGAATGCCTGGCTTCGTGATGTAGAAGGCGTATAGCCACTCCCGGGTACATTTCTGTAAAATAGTTGGTATTTTCTGTCGCATGTACTAAAGGTATGGGGGGGAAAATAAGATAAATATTTTAAATACTTGCTTTCAAATTCAGCCCTTAAAAATCTCACTCCTACCTCAAATGGCCGTTAGGAAGAACTTTTGATATTTACAGCAAAATCCAAAGTCAAAATCTTGTCCAAAACCGGAGAAATCCCCGCCGATTTGTTTCGCGATCGCGTGTTGTTTACAAACTACCGATGTCTTAGACTAAAATCGGCCAATATAATTTTTGTCCACGAAGAAACTCGGGATCGCAAGGGCACATCGATCTTTACGATCGCGCACACAGAAAATCGGAACTTTTCCGTGTACGCCATAGCCATAGCTAGGGACCGAATTTTTGAGGACAAAACTCTTTTGGGGAGATGTCAGCGCCCGCGGCGACCAGGAAATGTACACAATGACTCCGATAGCTCGTTTCGCGAGAATCAACAGTAAATTGCGGATTTCATTTTTGTAAATATCTTTTCCAACATTGGTGAGTTGAATTTATTGTATTTCTTGGATATTTTGGGGTCGGTTTTTGAAAATTAAATGCCGATTTTGAGTGAATATTGGTGACTTTTGTGCAGTGGTGTTTTAAAAAGATGAGGTGTATGACTGCCTACATTATACACACGAAGTATAGGAATGTACCTATGAGTGCGTATAGCCATTTTTTTTTTTTTTTACATTCACGAAGCCAATCCTGGCTAATCCTGGCTACGCCGACCGGCCCCTATTCTCCGGGTTTGCCACACTACACGCATCGCAACGTATCGGACAATACACTCAACATACTGTAATTTGATGTACATTGTACGCGTAAAAAAATCCCAATTAAAGCATTAATTGTGCCAAAATTTATTTACATACCTTCGTTTCTGTCCTAGAAACATCGGTGCTTCTCTTTAGCAGTGACTGTGCCATCATATTCGCCATATTAAATGCTTGTTTCGCGATCACTTTACTTTGTTTTTATTGAATTTCAATTTTGCCGCTGTTGATTTTGCCCTGTCACAAGAGGGCGCTACACCAAATATCTCTCGCAAACTGTGTGATCAGGATAGGCGGCGGGAGAGACAAGGCCTACCAAATTATGATAATGATAATAATAATATTACAAAAGAAATGTGTACTTAATAGAGTTAAAAGAAACGTATCACTTATACAACCTCTATCGCGTGGATATGCAACAGTAAGAGTCAACCCAATTTTGTATAATGTTGTTCAAATGAGAGTTTAGAACAAATAGGCAAAGCTGCAAAGACTGACATTTTTTTTCAGTTCAGTTGGTTTATTTTATTCCATCGCATATTCTCATTAAAAAGAACATTTTTACATTTATAAAAACATACAATTCCACATAATAAAAATGTACAAAATTGGAATAATACATGTAGGCCTACAGGCATATTACCATAACACAGAATGAGGCACACCTGTTTAAAAAAAAAGAGAATAGGGTTTGTCTATAGATAGCTTCCTAAATAACTTTTAAAAAGGACAAAAAGAGTGTATATTAGAAACAAGAACAAAGTGAAGTCTTGGGTAGCATGACAGCATAATAAATTACACAGAATACCAGCAAAAGCTCTATACACACAAAAATACAAAACTAGAAATAGCAAAGGAGAAATTGAAGGATAAAGAGAACTATAGGGAAGGAAATAAAGAAAGAGTGAGAGAAAGAGTCTGACACATACATTGAATTATTAAAAAAAAAATATTAAAAAAAAATAAGAGGCAAACCCAAATGACAGGGGGCCAGATGCGTCGATTCGTTCGGTTATAGATAAAGCTTTGGAGGGGCAAGCATTGTTTGTGAACAATGCTCTGCCCCTCCAATGCTTTGTCTATTTCTAACGAATCGATGCCTCTGCAGGGGGCCATACGAAATGACAGTCCAGCATGTAAATTAAATTTTGAAATGAAAACTCTTTTGTAAAAAAGAAAACTCTTTTAATGAGCTTGATTAATGATTCAGCACACACCTGCTTATCCTTCAAAAGAATGTGAAAATGATGATGAAAAAAGGGGTCCGCTCGCTATTCATTTAACATGCCTTATGAATAGCGGTCCTTATGACTGGGGGTCGCTATATGGTTTGCGCCCTATTTAGAAGGACCGCTATTAATTAAAAATCAAAATGACGTCCCTTTATACGCATGTTTAAAGCATGTTTGAGAAAGCAAACCATTGAAAGGAATATTAAACTTGCAAGTTGAATGTGTAATTTTCTTCCTTGTGAAAATCACCAAAATAGGGTATAAAAGAATTCATTATGCGCTATTTAAGGTAAGAAGTAATTACGCTGGAGGCCAACGAAAAATGGCACCGCTTTATACCCAACTTTATACCTTGATGAAGCTTCACATTAACATTAAGACAAGTGAAAGTTCAGGGATATTTAGGAACTTACGTGTTCCTAATCATCATGAAAATACGTATAATATACTCGATTAGATCTATATAAAGTTAGTATTTTTAAAAATTAATTTTCAACAGTCTTGCCGAGAAGACTACAGGCCCTTGGGAGCCGGGGGTGCTGGGGTGCTGCAGCACCCCCTATAAGGCTGAGGATGATGGGGTGCTATAGGGGGTGTTGGGGTGCTAAAAGTAGTTAAAAACAGACCCTATAAAACGCTGAGGACCTTTTTTCTTCTTCTTTTTTTTTACTTGTCAGAGATTTTTGGACTTAAAGGAGACCCCAAAATTCCGAGGACCTTTTTTTTTCTTTGCTTGTCAGAGATTTTTTGACTTAAAAAGAGACCCTAAAATGCTGAGGACCATTTTTTTTGCTCACAGCACCCCCAGTAACAAAGGCGTTCCCAGGTGCCTGGACGACCACAATTGTTTGAAATGTTCGAGACAAAAAAATAAACGGCTGCCTGATAACACATGTTTTAGATGAAAAAAGAAGGAATTGAAGACAAAATTCAGTCCCCCTATCTGAACCCGATGTGAAGGAAAATACTCCTGGGCAATTCTCTCATTGCGTTTGCCTATGCCTTGTGTCCACTTTGCGCTCTCGAGAATACAGCAGAAATATTGCCCTATATAATTATATACCATTCAACTTATAACTTCACTTGTTCGAATCCAGAAATATGGAGTCACACGATTTGCCCTCCCATCCCACCTCTCTCTCTTGCCTATTCGATCTCCGTAAGAACACAAACAAAATACTATGTTTCGAAAAATGCTATGGCACGTCTCACCTTGACCTTGTTATGTCTGTTCGAGCATAAACAAGGCTATAAGTCATTTTAATATGGGCTTATGTATATTTATATCATACATCCTCATGAATATTGATGAGCCGTCATCATTGTCATGTTGGTTGCCCTCTTTGTTATGATAAGAGAAGATAGTTACATAGCTAGTCAGAACATCATGCATCCGAGTTGGGTTTAACAGGTAGGACACGGTGAATCGGACAAGCGAGTCTACTTTGAGATTTCACCATTTTAACCGGATACAGTATACATGTAAGTAATATATTCCATTATAAACAACCTGCAATATTCATAACCTGCTACAGGTAGTCTGGCGGTTCTAAACAATTCCTTATTTTAAAAGATTGAGGAGTTATGCTTGTACAGACATCTCTCGTAGCAAGGTCATGGGTAAGGCACGCTATTATTCGAAACATAGCATTTAATGTATGTTGTTCACCCATGGAATATTCTAGAGAGAGAGAGAGAGCCTGAGAAAGTGAGAGAGAAAGAGAGAGAGATAGAGTGTATGAGGGTGTGTGTGTGTGAGTGTGCGTTTGTTTAGCATTATGTCCGAGGACATTTTCGGACAGAGAACAAAAAAAAAAATCCTGACAACAATGGTCCTCGGAAGGCGGACAATAGTCCTCGAACGTCGAACAATGAATTTATGCCTTATTCCGTCGACTGTCCGAGGACGAGTAACAATAGAGGAACAATAGTTGTCCTCGGAAGTAAAGCCATGTAAACGTGTGTGTGTGTGTGTGTGTGTGCGGGGGGGGGGGGGCAAATTTATACCAATACATTCTGGATCCGAATAAGTGAACTTCTGTTACGGTTCTATAAAGAGAGACGACATGAATACATATGCAGGATTTAAGCTTGTATATACAGACATCTCTATTTGCAAGATCAAGGTGAGGCGTGCAATTATTCGAAACATAGTACTAAATTTATGTTGTTTACCCGGGAATAAGCAAGAGAGAGAGAGGGGGGTGGGGGCAAACTGTGTGATTTCTTACATTCTGGATTCGAACATTCAAGTGAACTTCTGTTACTGATAAGTTGAATGGCTTTTAAATGCTGCACGGTTCTATAAAGAGAGACGACATGAATACATATTTTCATGAGTCCGTTTCATGCGACGTGTTAAAATAACCATGGTTTTAGTCACAGTACAAAACAAGCTATACAAATAGGAAAATCAAGAAAACATTAATTCTACTGACTTAATATTTACAACCGACGTTGGGTTTAAAGTGTAACAGTCACCTAAATAAAATAACTTGTGTATAGCTAGAATGTATAAAATAATCTTAAACCACTTTATCTGACCTTCTATGCATGACAAGGGCGTCAATCGCTCCTCAAACGTGGGGGGGGGGGGACATATTTTTGTATTTTTGTTTTAATATATATCAATATATAAATATATATATATATATATATATATTCGTATAATATTTATATGTATATATATAAACGACTAACGGGTACATTAGGAGGACAGTTTTTGTTCTTTTTCTTTGTTCAACTGTCGACCTAATGTAGGGGTCGCTATTATGACGAAATAAACTGCATTGTTATCTGTTCACATATAATGTAACCTTTTGCAATATATATATATATATATATATATATATGTGTGTGTGTGTGTGTGTGTGTGTGTATGTATGTAAAATAGTGTGTGAGCCCCCCCCCACCCCCCCCCCTCCCCCTCCCCCATCTGCCGGCCCATGGTATATATGGCACTGATAATGTTCCCTGTTTGAATTTCATGGGGGGGGGGGGGGGGATGGGGAGAAACCGTTCCCTCCATGAGTACACCATACAGTGCATGAATTAGTCAATGTGCGTACATAAACATGGATGAAAACATTCTGACTAACTCGAAATAAATGCCAGAAATTGTGAGTCGCTATTGCTCAGTCTCACCGGTCGCACGTTAAATGTTAACAAACTAGTATCTTCATCCCTATTTCTCTCCCACATATTGTCAATGTTTGAAGCAACTGAATGTGTACATTCAGTACTTCTTCCTGGTCACTGGTGGTGGTAGACACTATAGTGACACTATAGTGACCACAATCTATAGTTAATTATTCTGTCACTTTTGCATTTTTTAAAATTTCGTTTGAGTACAGTCGTTTCCTTGGGTGTACAAATAGATCCTTGTTTTATTTAATTAGTAAATGAATCGGCAATAAATGAGAAATAAATAAAATTATACTTAACGCAAGCTGAACAATATTTTAAAACAGTCTATGCAACATTTGAAAAGTCAGCAAATTTATTTATGTAGAACTTCCATGCTTTATAAGTGATGCTTTCAGACTAGGCCATGTGTATCTCTAGATCTGCCGCACAACTCGAGTGTGCTTAAATGAGTTGCAGTGAACCATTGATTAGCATTCTGGATCCTTTGCATGTTATATACAAATATATATTGCCCTTTTCTGCAGCTAAATGCCGTCATGAATTTCCATACATTTCCTCTTATTTGAATGCCTTGTGAAAATTCTTCATTCATTGTTGCTAAGTAAATAAAGAAAATATAATTAGGAAATCAGTTTTCTCTGTATTATTCAGTAGAAAGTTGTTCATCAGTAAAAAAGTAAAACAGTGTCTACTATAAAACCAAGTCTCTTCATAATTATCATACAAAAGGGTGGGTACCGGGAGGGGAGGAGTCCCCCCCCCCCCCCTTCCAGCGCGAAGCGCGAAAGCTCTGACGTTTTAGCAAATTCGGAAAAAAGGAGAAAGATAAACGGCTCGTAGCAAGCAATTTTTGGAGGCGGAAAATGATAGTTCGACGCCCTGGCTGCTTTTCAGTTATTTTGGACGCAATACTCCACTGTATGTAACAGGGGTGGGTGCAGGGAGGGGGCGGGGGGGGGTTCCCCCCGCCCCCTTTCCGCGCGAAAGCTCTGGCGTTTTAGCAAAGTTGAAAGATAACAGCTTGTAACAAACAACTTTTTTAGGCGGAAAGTTATACTTCGACGCCAGGACTGCTTTTAATTATTTGGACGCAACATTTCACATGTGAGGGAGCGAAGCTAGTGGCGTATCTTGGGATTATGGCGCCCGGGGCAAACAATGAAGTTAGTGCCCCCCCCCCCCCCCCCACCCCCAGGTCCCGGTTATTGTAGAAGCGAGGGGGCAAAGCGACCGAGCTTAACCCTAAAAAACACATTTTATTGCGCATTTTACCCAGGAAATTTTGCATTTGACCACCGCAGTTGAGCGGTAGAGAAGCTCAATTTTAATGCATTGATAATAATAATAATAATATAAGATTTATAAGGCACCGAATCCACTTGATGATCAAATGATCAAGGCGCAACTTGTGCAAAAGATGAAATACAACACAAATAAGCAAAAGTGCAATAGGATATGTACGGACTTGAAAGGTAATGGTAATCAATTATAGGCCAAATTAAACAGATACTTTTTAAGATTATTTTTGAACACTTCAACGGAAATGCTAGCCTTTTGACAAGGCCCTCGTGACTTGGCTATTTTTCTCGGCAAGTAAGCTAGTAGTGGCTGCATAACAAGACTAGCCGCCCAGCCCGGTGAATGCGCGATCGAGCGACGTGAGTCGCGAGGGCCTTTTGGAACCTGGCCTGTATTTCTTATGCTATCCTTTGTTCCTAGCGAGGATCTGCTACCTTATAGGTAGGAGCCAATCAGCGAACGTATCTTCGCATGACGTCAGCATAAATTTGGTATGCAAATTCGCCTTCATCTCGAGCTAGCTCGCTCGGCACCCGGCACATGGAAAGCAAGCCCCGCAGATACCGTTGTGATTGGTCGATAATCCTCGGTAGGCGTGTTAGCATACGAATGTCAACTCGTGAATAATTCATATCGGACGATGGAAACCCAGGTTCCAAAAGGCCTCGCGACTAAAGTCGCTCGATCGCGCGTTCACCCGGGCCGTGTTGATTCTTTTCGTCGCCGGCTAGTCTCATCTCAGGCACAGCATGACGAGGAAAATAGCCAAGTCACGAGGCCTTGTCAAAAGGCTACAGAAATGCTATTTCTAATCCCTTGAGGAAGAGTATTCCATATCGACGGCCCAGCATGAGTGAAGGTTCGCTCCCCCCATTTTGTGTTAAGCCTAGGAATAATAAGTAAGCCAGAGTTTCGAGAACGTAACAGCTAGAGGGAATGTAATGCTTGATCCAACCAATGTTGTGCTGCGGAGCAGATCCATGTATACAGTGAAATAATAACAGAAGAATCTTGAAAACAATACGTTCTTCTACAGGCAACTAATGAAGTGATTTGAGAACTGGTGTAATGTGACACGAGCAGCGGCATTCTGTATTTTTTGTAATTTTTGCAAGTTGGTTGTGAGGCAAACGAAACAAGAGGCCATTACCAAGATCCAAGCAAGATGAGATTAAAGCATGAGTAATTTTCTCAGTGGCACTACGGTTAAGGTATTTCCGAATAAAACCTAAATTGCGTAACTGATAACGAACTGTTTTTCTATTCACTCACTTCTACAATCGGGAGCAGAACGAAAACCCTATAGGCTTGAGAAAGAGTCGAGAAATCAGCAAGGCGACCTGAAGTTGAGATTTCTTTCAAAAGTTGAACCCCTGCAAATGCTTTATACACTTTATCCTATATTGGGAGCGCAATATTTAGCAGGAGTATTATATCGTTATATAGCGAGCAAAGCAATTACATCTTTATTTGTTTTCAAACTTTTTGAACCCTTTAAGCTATTAAAGAACTATATACTGGCGGAGCGAAATTACGAGATCCTGAAAGAAAATAATTTGCGAGGGAGCAAAGCTTTTTTTCCCCCTCTTATTTATAATACTGTTATTTTCCATTTATTTAATTGTCATAATTATTGTATATCGTGTTATTTTGTTAAAATGCACTTTGATATGTACCTTTCTGTTGGAAATGAAAATAAAAATGAATTGAATTGAAAAAAAAGCGACCGAGCTTTGGAAAATTTTCGCATTTCAAACGATTTGTTTTCGTTTTCTTCGATATTTTCGCATTGAATTATTTTTTTTACTTCTAATCATTAATGAATGTGATGGTGTTTCAAGATCAAATATCATGAGTTTGGGTAATTATTAGTTTTAAGTACATGTATCATAATTCTTATCTTATCGACGCCCATGGTAACAGGGATGGGTGCAGGGAGAGGAGAGTTATTTCCCCCCTTCGCGTAAACTTTGACGTTTTAGCAAATTTTGAGAGTCAGATAACGGCTTGTAGCGCCTTTTAAGGCCCTTTTCTCTCACTTCCCCCGCTTTTTTGCTCTCGCTTTTTTATATTGGCTGAATAGGGGGGGGGGGGCATGGCCCCCGGTGCCCCCTGTCTACGCCAGTGTTCATATTCCTGTAACTCTTTCATGTTTCTTGCATTAGCCTACGACTTTATTACAAAACAAATAGAACAGTAGAAACTAATACTAAGTAATCTTCATGAATAGCCTCATGTACTTGGACTCCACCGTTAGTGGAAACATGAACATTTAAGTCAAATGATCACATGTTCACTTTACATTTTTAAGCAGTAGTGTTTTATATTCAAACACTTTCACATTCTGGCTTTCCATTTACATGCTAATTGCATAATGAATATATACCAGAAACTTAGTTATTGCAGTATGAAAATTTAAGGCAGTGAAAGTGCACGTGTTTTACAATCTTATATTTACTCCTCTTTTTCACAATTTCATTTTTCACTTTAGTACAAAACTAACCAGGCACTGGAAACATGTTCTATATTTCTTTAATGGGTAACAGAATTTTCTTCATGTCCAGATTTTACACAAAAATCCAGCATTGCATTGCACTATCCGTGGGTATTAAAATAAATCATAGCAGCATGAACATAGTAGACAATAAATATATGTAATGTACATACACACACAAACACACACACACACACACACACAGCTTTACATGGCTTTACTTCCGAGGACAAATATTGTTCCTCTATATTGTTCCTCCGTCCTCGGAAAGTCGACGGAATAAGGCACAAATTCATTGTTCGACGTTCGAGGACTATTGTCCGGCTTCCGAGGACCATTGTTCTCATGATTTTCTTTTGTTCTCTGTCCGAAAATGTCCTCGGACATACGGCTAAACACGCCCACACACACACACACCCACACATATAATATATATGGTAGGGTCAAAATGCTTTATATTTTAGGCACTACACATATAGGTATACACACACATTCACAAAATCATCAAATGGCAAAATACAATAATATGCCATGTGTGCAACACAAAATTACTGAGTATTTCAGATAACAATTAAACAAATAATTTCTTGGTACTACAAAATTTCAATATGGCACGAAAAAGAGATAACGAAGCTTTTCGACCTGCACTCATCAGGTTATCACGCAGGTATATAACAAATTACTTGAAATCAACTATATTATACTCGATGAACCCGGACGCAACCCAGACGTTGCAATTACAGAACAATCGCAAAGCTTGGACGAACTCCTTTTGTCTGCACAGAAGGGGTTCGTGCGATTGAATGTAGGCGGCTTCCAGAAAGCGTAAATGCGCTGCGCTTCTGGCCCGGGACATAACTGAGAATTGATCGTCGGCATAGCTTTGTGCGCAAGCTGGATTGTTCAGCAAGTGGAGACCAATCCCTGAATCGCATTTGGCTATCTTTGGTCTGTTAGCGGGCATTTCAGATTTGCAGGCACGGACGGGCTGCGTGCGCTGATTGGTTGTACGGTTCCGAATAGTCGAGGGGACGTGTTTTTGAACGCGATTTACGCTTTCTGGAAGCCGCCTACATTCAATCGCACGAACCCCTTCTGCGCAGACAAAAGGAGTTCGTCCAAGCTTTGCGATTGTTCTGAAATTATAACGTCTGGGTTGCGTCCGGGTTCATCGAGTATAATATACATGTATGTCAATGTTCTATGAATACAATACAAAGTACAGATACCTACTCCCTCACATGCGCACCTATAATGCTATGGGCCATTTGTTTCTGTAAGCAACATTGCTCTTTCGATAATAAAATGTGGACATACAATAAGAAAATGATCAATTGTTTCTGTCTCTTTACAGATATCACATAAACCAGTTGGATGTACAGTAATAAAATTCTACCCAGCTATTATTCTTTTAAGGATCAATAATAACGATTTCATGTACGAAATTGTCCTGCTGAAAAACAGCAGGAAAACTCGTACCGTCCACTAGCAATCCATTGCATTGTCGACGTTCGCACTTTCGACGAATCAAGCGAGCACCTTCTATCGCCTGTTCTCAAAAACAGTTAAAACTTCTTTTAAACCATTCAAAAGGCAAATATTTATTTAATGAAAATTGATTGCATGATTTTATTCAAAAGATAAACTTATTATTGTAATTTTTTGACGAGCAGCAAAAGCATGATTAGACATCGTTTTTAGACTATAAAAATAAAAAAACAGCAGTCCGTGGGCGACTACGTACGTGGTAAAAAATTCATTTTACAGAGATTGCTCGTATATCTATTGTTTTTCTCATTTATTGACACCAAAGCACATTATTTTGGCATTTTATATATCATATGACATGTTATACGTCAAATCTGTAGATATATAGCTTGTTTTCCTAAGTGATATATATGGATACATGTACACTATAAGTGATGTTGCGTGTATGTGCAAAAATTAAAATGGCCGCCGACCTGTCTATAGCGGCCACTTTTTCCGTTTACCTTTGGTGGCCGCTATAGACAGGTATGACTGTAGTTTTAAACGAAAAAGGTCTAAAAGTTAAGCCCAGTTATACCAAGACGAAGTCTATGTAGTAAACTTTCACAAACTCTGTTAAGATGACATTCATATAAAGAGTGGTGAACTCTCGGTTGTATCTGTCTCAAATTGCAGGTTGAAATCTTCCACCGGTTTTGCCATTCCTGTGTATATTTTAAAGTGATCAGATTCTTTACTTCATCAAAACTTAATTTGTTCTGGATTTCGATGTTTTTTGTTAATGCCAATTTTGCCTGAAAATCTGCTGCTTCCTTTCCACTTATGCCGCAATGGCTAGGTATCCACTCTAAATTGACTTCTTTACCTTGGTACTTGAGTTTAGTAGCTAAAGTCAATATTCCGGTTACGAAAGATATATCTCTTTGGTTCTTTATGGTTAACAAAGCACTTAGTGAGTCACAAAATATTACTGCTCCTACGTAGATATTAATATTTTCTAACCAAGTTAACACAAGTACTATTGCAGCCAATTCTGCTCTAAAAACTGAGGTATGGTTATTTGATCTTTTTGAAAGAAGCAGCAGATATACCTGTATTGGCAGGGGCGGATACATGATTTTCAGAAAGGGGGCCGGGGGCGCATTTCAGAAAGGGGGGCGCACACTGAGGAACCCTCCGTTTGACAAAGCCAAACGGCCATCTAGGGGGTCCGGGGGCATACTTTGTCAGACAAAACGGGGGGCGCACGCCCCTTGCGCTACCCCCTGGATCCGCGCCTAATTGGGTACTTTTGACCCATCTGTATATATATATATATATATATATATATATATATGTAGTTGATAAGACCATTTTTTGTTTATTAATTGAAGGCTTTCTTGATATAGATATGCCTGATTTTCTTGTTTATACTACTAAGTTCAACTGATACTTCCGGGGGATGAAAAACCAAGGTGGAAGATAATTTGGATTATATGTCTCAATATGATAATCCTTTTCCGTTCTACATCCAAAAGGTTGGTTTATCTTTTGAAGTTTAATATCATTTACAACTGGGTGGTTTTTATGCATTTCGATTTTTTGTCTAAAATTATCAGATAACATCTGTCTCCGTAAATCTAATAGTGGTAGTTCTCCAATTTCAACCTGAAAATCTTCTAAAGAGGTAAGTAGTAGTGCCCCCGCACATATTCTTAGGGCTTGATATTGAATTGAATCCCTGGGGGCCACTCAGATATATGGGTGTACACATGCGTGTCCATGGGTTTTCAAAATACCCCCTAAACAGGTTTTATACTTGGATGAAAAAAGACCCCTAAACGAGGATTTTTTGCGCGGTTTTTCATCATCCAACCCCCCTAAACAGGTTTGACTTAAATATTACCCCATAAACAGCGCGCGCTATAAGCAGCAACACATTTCAGAGGGGGAATTATTTCAGTGCACTATGGCTGCGTCGGTAGAACTCTCCGCTCCCGATTCGAATTCTCTTCTCTTTTTTGCATCCATCTGCATGCACTGCCGCGCGTCACTCCCTGAACTGAAATCGGGCTGTAAATCCCCATGAAAATCCCTGAAAATATCAGAAAATGTCCCATTTACATATTGGTGCCAAAGTGAAAAATATACCCCCTAAACGCGTTCGGCCAGATTAGTCAAAAGCAGAGTGTATGCTAGAGTGTATTCCCCATTGTTTATACTCTTTTGAATGTCATTTTCAAGATTGGTAATATTATCTGTTGTGCTTCTTCCTTTACGGAAGCCGCTCATAAACATTGGTAATTTTTCAATGAACCAGTCAAGTCTGTTTTTAATCATACGCTCAAACGTTTTTATGAAGCACGATGTAAGTGCTATAGGTCTGTATGAAGACAGAAAGGTTGGGTCTTTTTTGTATTTTGGAATAGGAATAAGGATTGAGTGTTTTAGCTCTGGGGGTATATTGCCAGTATCCCACATCATGTTCATTATTTTTAGCATAATTTCTTTGGTTGCGTGTGGGAGGTATTTGTATACTTCGTATGGGATTTTATCCTCCCCTGGAGCTGAGGTTTTGCAGGAATTCAGAGCCTTTTCCAGTTCAAAACGTTGGTATGGTTCATCAAGAATATTTCCAAAAACATGAGTTCGATCTGTGTTTAAATTCAGATCTTGAATGGTTTCATTTTGACTTGTTGACTGGAAAAATTTACCGAAGGCTTCAGCCTTTTCTTGGTCTTTAATAAGCTCTTTTTCTTCTCCTATGATTGGTATTTTGTTTCCTCTCTTTACTTGTATTCCATTCATTTGTTTGATAATCCACCATACAGTGGATTCGGGCATAAAGCGGTTTAATTTAAGGCAGAAATTGTGCCAGTAAGTACGTTCCGCTTGACGAAGCGTCTTTTGTGCTTGAGCTTTTTTCTTTTTAAATGTGTTTAATTGTTCTATTGAGATGTGTCTTTTCAATTTATTTCTAGCTTTATTTCTTTCCTTTATTATTTTCGAGCATTCTTTTGTCCACCATGGAATGGGATTATATTTCTTCTTGCCTCTTTTAGACATTATTTCCTTAATAACATTCTATATAGACGTTGTTTAAAATGTGAAAAGGCCTCTTGTGGATTAGAAGAAGAAATGTCTTTAATTTATAGTTCTTCACATCTTTTAGAAAATTTAACAGGTTCCATGTTCTTGAAAGACCAAGGTTCTTCACAGTTTTGGCGTTCAACCTCAAATCCCGCGTCTATGGCCCTTACACCTCTACTTTTATTGGGAAGTGGTCACTTCCAAGTGAGTTATCCAGGACTTCCCATGAACATTTATTGGATATGTCAGGAGAGGTGATGCTAAGGTCCAGGCATGACATCTTTCCAGTAAACGGATCGAGTCTTGTACCTGTTGTGCTGTTGAGGATGAATAGGTTATTTAAACTAATAAAATTTAAACTAATAAAACGGACTATACGTCCGTTTGTGTCATTCCTTTCACTACCCTACAAAGTGTTGTGTGAGTTGAAATCACCGAGTATTAAGAATTTATTAGTTTTTACCGATTTGACTAATTTACTAAGAATGTGTTCGTCTAATTTCTTACAAGGGTTATAAAAATTTACCACAGATATTTTGGATTGTGAGAAAATAAAAATCTAGTGATTGGAGTACAAGCTCCTCATCATAGTGAGGGTAATACTAATTAATTGAATTGTGCACGTATATAGCACACCCGCCCCTACTATGCATATTTCTGTTTCTGGGAAAACATGTGTATTCGGGGATGTAGAATGTTTTATCATCCGTGAACCAAGTTTCCTGTATACATATGATGTGGTATACTCTATTATTTTGTGAAGATATGTATTTTATTAATTCTTTTCCATGTGTATACATTCCCTGCGCATTCCATTGTAGAATAGTAAGCGCTGATAATATCGCCACTAGTTTACTACCCTTCATTAGTTTTTTTTTTTCATTGATCTAAGTTTTATAAGCCTTTCGGCTGCCGCTTTGACTAAAGCTTTGACTTCCTTTTCCGTGGTCCCAATTGTGAAAATAAGGCAGGAATTAAAGTCTGTTATACATTCGATCGTTATTCGCAGTTGCGAAATAATTTTCTGTACTGCTCGAGTTGTCACCTTCAGAGTGTTCTTCTCCGGGCCTATTCCCCCTATCCGTGGATGGACCGGGCAGTTCAGATGTCTGGACATGCTGGATTGGGACTTTAGAAAGTGGCACGTAATGACGAATTGGTTCAGGGTTATTGTTTTCAGTTTGAGGGGTTCTGTTGTTTACCGGATGGGTTTCATTGTTAGGAGGGAGGTTTTTTGATTGGTTAGATTCCGTAGGGTTATTCTCATTATTCTTTTCTCTGAAAACATTTGCGTGGCTTGTGCGTATGAGATGTTATTTTGGACCTTCAGTTGCTGTATTTTCCATGCATTTTTGGCCACTGTACAACCACTGAAAGCGGCAGAGTGTTTTCCGCCACAATTAACGCACTTTCGGTCCTCTTTTCTTTCACATTCCTCAAAAGTGTGGCTTTCTCCACATCTAACACATCTTATCTTAGATCTGCATTGTGCTATTCCATGACCATAGCGTTGACATTTGAAGCACATAGATACACGGGGTATATATTGTTTAACCTGAAAGACCTGAAAGTACAATTGTTATTTGATCTGGGAGGGATGGTCTGTTGAAATATAACAAACCAGAACGCAATGGTAGCGTTGTATGTGTATCATCTCCATTTGCTTGTTGGTCCTCATTCCTTACCCTTTTTGTCATTCTCTTAACAAAAGATACACCTTGTAATTTTACCTCGTCCATTATTTCCTTTTCAGTCATTTCAATTGGTACATTAGATATCACTCCTTTAATTCCCGTCGTTTTTTCCTCTGATTTTACATGGATTGTTCCTATAGTATTCAATTGTAGTATCGCTCTCATTTGTTTTAAGTTTCTACATTTCACAATAATTGCCTGACCCTGTCTTAGGCCTGTAGGCTTAATAAAGTCAACTGGATGTATAGCGACTGCCTTGATTGCATTACCTAAAATAACAGCGTTCATGTTCCGAAAGTTCTTATGTTTTTCGATAGGGGAGATAATAATGTCAAAATCTTTTTGTTTATGTGGCGACGCCATATTGGGATCCGATTCGGGTGATGACAATTCTTCGGTATGATTTAGATTTTCTAGACTAAAGTTACTAGTAAGTCTTGGCCTTTTCCCAGGTCTTTGTTTAGATCGAGAGTGTGATACCGTAATGAAATCGTCCTCGTCCAAATCGGGTCCATGGTCCTCCATGTTTTCTGGCGCCGATGCCGAGGCGGACGCCATCCAGCCTATTGGTGTAAGCCTAGACCAATGAGGCGAGAAATTCAAATGTGCGGCGGGTGTGCGTTATGTGCTGTGTCAGTTGTATGGGTGCGTCGCCTAATGTTTATTTAGAGGATATTTAGACTTGCAATATATCTTTATGGAATATAGTGTAGTGAGGCTGAACCTCTAACATACAGATCGAGTAAAATATATTTTGGTGATCGGTACCCTTTAAGCTCGGTCTATATAGTCGAATTTAACAAAGGAAGTTCTCCCTTGTCATTGTTCACTTAAGCGTCGCCAAGACCCAGTGTCAGGTTTAATGGAATTAGTAGAATGCGGTCCTTACTTAGTACATCACTTTTCATTCCCCTTACATCCGGGGAAAAATAGTTTTTAAAATATTATGTAACAAAACACTTTATCCAGACTGTCTGAGGGAACTGTTTAAAAACAGTTACTCAATTCCTACCAAGCTCTCTGTATGTATAATACGATAATTCTGTCGGTAAGATTGGGATTCATTATATACATGAACGTAAATTTGTTGTATACATACATATGGGTATATAAATACCTATATATATATATATATATATATATATATAAACGACTCGTGTGTTGAGAGCCAGAAGGGCGTTAACTCATATGCTTTAACACAGAGTTAACGCCCTTCTGGCTCTCAACACACGCGACTAATGGGTACATTAGGAGGACAGTTTTTGTTCTTTTTCTTTGTTCAAGTGTCGACCTAATGTAGGGGTCGCTATTATGACGGAATAAACTGCATTGTTAGGTGTCGACTTAATGTACCCGTAAGTCAAATATATATATATATATGTATGCACACATATATAGTGTAATTAATAAATATCGAAGAAAGAGTAAAAACTCAGTAAAAATAAAAACACCGCAGGAGCCCAAAATGTACAAGAAATACATTATAATGTAATGATTCCCAATAATTACAGCATTAATTTTGTGTGATAAAATTATATTGTGTGATGCGCAGTAGCACGAATTATAGTTAGAATGTAAACAAATTTGTTTCACTTGCATGACAAAAAGTACTCTCATGGAGATTTGTAATTAATAGATCTATATATGCCAAAAATACATTGTGTTTTTACAAGTATTTTAAAAATACTTTTTTTAAATAAGTACGGTAACTATTTCTGACTCATTGTTAGATTAATATTTGTCTTATTGAAAAAAAGCACTCTTCTTTTATTTTGTTAGTTAACAGTTTATTCAGTGTATTATAGCACTTTAATTTAATTCGTAGTCAATCCTTTCATTCCCAAATATAAAGAAGTGTATATTTATAGCACTTCATTGAATATACCTTTGTTGTGAATGATGTAAACAAAACTGGAGTCATGCTAAGTTCATATAGGCATTGCTCAATAATTTTTACCCATGTTTACTGATTTCAAGGGACAGGAAGTTCATTAATTTGCCGTCATGACCTTCATTATGTTGATATCAAAATATTCTCTAGGCCTACATGCACTATATGTTGTGTATACAACACATGTATGCATGCGCTGAATGTGTTTAGTGTGATATGTGCCAAGAGTTGACTGAAGCGGCAACACCATTGGTCCACGGATCGACTAGAACCGGAAATGGGTAAATTTTGTTTCACAACAATCGTGTCCCATAATGCATCCGGTGTTGTCTGCGCAGTTAGGTTCGTAGACACAATTCACTAAAATAGGTACATTGGAATCAGGGGCGGACCCCCTGGCAAATAAGACACACAAAACCCTGAGAACCCCCCCCCCCCCCCCTGTTTTTTTTACATGTCAGGTCATTTTGGAGTAAAAAGACAACAAAAAACGAAAAACGCCGATGTCCCTTTTTTATATATTCTTTTCGCTTGGCAGAAACATTTCAGAATATTGTGCCACCTCCTTCACACAAATACTGGATCCTCCACTGCTTAAAATGTCTGCTTTGAATGTAAAAGTTCATCATTTCAACATCATTTGTCGTTCGTATTACAGAGTTGAACTTTATTAAAATGATCTTTGCATTGATTAGTACATGGTTAAATATTTGAAGGAGAGACAGCGAATTATCGCGTAAGATGTGAAAAAGGGGGTGTTGGAGAATTGTACAATAAAAGGGAATTAAACAATAATTGTTAGATCACTCGTTCCTAAACCAAAGCCTCGGCTTTTGTAGAGTTAATGATTGGAAGAAAGGAAAAAGAAAAAGATCGCAACGTAAATTGTCCAAATCACTTCATACAGACTATATAATCTAAGACATACAGAAGCCTTTTATTTTTATTTTTTTTAGAAAAGCAGGCATTATTAAGTTTTCATTGATTTTGATAAACGTGCGTTCTTTGTTGAATCGTGTGTTTAATTGTACTTCATCCTTTCTCGGACTTACACATAATTCGTGAAACTTTACACAGGTTTCAGGGGCGGATACAGGGTTTTCAGAGAGGGGGGGGCATTTCAAAAGGGGGGGGGGCGCACACTGAGGAACCCTCCGTTTGACGAAGCCAAACGGCCATCTAGGGGGTCCGGGGGCATACTTTGTCAGACAAAACGGGGAGGGGGGCACGCCCCTTGCGCCCCCGGATCCGCGCCTGGGTTTAGTAGACATCCTGAAGATACTGCCTATGAAATTTCAAAAGTCACAAGTTCATTAACTCCTTTGTAAGAAATGAAAATCTTGCTTTTGTCGCAGAGGGAGCTATTCAGAAATCAACGCAAGGAGATATACATGTAGTCCTAACGGTCATAAATAATTTTTAAAATTACGCAATTTCTTTCGAGTCGAAAGAAATTAAGTGTTGCCAAATTGTTGTTATTACTTACTTAAAAGCAAATTGTAATCCTGTTCACATCCGCACAAGCTTTCCAATTATAATTCTTTTGTAATTTATCGCGTCACACAACTTCAAAATTTAGGGCTGCAAAAGGGATGAAGCACCTTAAAGACATGATCGCAAGTCCAATACTGTCTTGTGTCCATTTTCTACCTCATCAATTTGTTTTCCTTCGTTCTTTGTCTTGTATTATAATATTATAATATTCTTTATTTATTTTACATTGCATTTTAGTTGTATTATGTAATATATAACTCTCTTGCAAATACCTAAAATAGAAAGCTAGATATAAAATAAAGAAATCATGTCAAGAGCGGTATTTAGTTCAATTTGTTAAAGGGGAATAAAAGGCAACAAACATTAGCCTATAATCATGTAGATAATTGTCAGCCTATTACAAATATCTTGAAATTACTCGTTTTTGATTATTTAAGAAGGAGAACAGTGTCTCCAAAAGTTGCAGTTTCCTTGCTTGACATTATCCCATGGGGGCTGCCATTTTCTTTACAAAGTAATGTCAGAACAGTTCTATTTGTGAGATACCCACTGACCTATACACTAGCTACCGTGACACTCATGATCAGCTGTGGAATGCATGACACTGAATTTTCTCATAATAAACCATTTTTGTAGTCATGTACATTCAAATAAAGATACTTTTATCCTGTCATATAACCTATTTGTGTCAAGATATTTGGTTCAGCTGTTTCTTCTGTTAAGCTCGATTTGGTATGCAATTGTAAGTTGCTTGGTCTGACAAAGGTTTGTGAATTCTTTAAAGAAGTGACAAAGATCTACAACTGCTCTTAGATATCACCTGTGGGAGACAATGGGGGTACCAAAATGGCTGCCATTTTGCATGGGTGGCTTTTGTTGTACAATAGCTATTCATTATGCAACATATTATCCATTGTGTACAGGTAAATGGACATGTACCGCAATGACATCACAGTTTCTTCAAAATGGCAGCCCCCATGGGATAATATCTAGCAAGAAATCTGCAAACTTTAGAGAGACTGTTCTCCTTACTGAGTAATTAAATCAGAGTATTTTCAAGATATTTTGAACAGGCTGACAATTTTCCACATGATTATCAGCTAATGTATGTTGAGTTTCATTCTCCTTTAAGTGGTATATCATTGATGTTTACTGCTTATTTGAACGTAACCAAGACCTGGGCGCTGTTTCATAAAACTTGTTATCAATAACAACTGCCCCATTTCTATGACACATTTGTTCTCACCTAATCAGATTCAAGGATTTCCGTAGCTTATAACAATAATTGTAACTTGTTGTTGATAACAAGTTTTATGAAACGGGACCCTAGTGAATGCTCTTATTAGGGGCAATAAGTGACAAGCCATGCGAATAGACCTGTTTACTAAGTGATTCAAATTTTCTTTCCTGGGGACTTAGTAACGAGGTATTCCATTAACCTGTTATTAATGAATGAACTACAACACTTGGAATCCAGTTTGCATACATTACTTGTTGCTATATCTAACAAGCCTCTGGCAAGCTTTCAGGTTTTCAAGAACAACCTTTGTTTCAAAAGTATGCATAAAATTTGAATCACTTAGTAAACAGGTCTATTGGATTGCAATGAATAGTTCTTTTGTCAATATTCTTGAAAAAAATTCTTCTCTGACATATTAACACACACACACACACACACACACACCCACAACACACACTGGAGCACATGAAAAATGTAACGCGTTTACACTAACTTGAGACTGTGACAATATGGCTGATTATAATGACAATTTAGAGGACGCAATACATTGGAAACTGACCGTATAGATGAAATAAAATGAAATCTGTATTATTACTGTTTGAGGGGTTATTATATTTGGGTCCGCTCGCTAGTCATAAGGACCGCTATTCATAATGACAGCTAGTAATGAATGAATAGCGGTCTTTATGAATAATGACCCCTTTCCGTTTTAGGAGTAGCGGACCTTCAGGTATAGGAACTTACACGTTATGAATAGCGGTCCTTATGAATAACGGTCATTATTATATTCATCACGATAATGTCACATTACATTATTACATTATAACACAGGTAAGCGAAAAAGGAGTGTTTCTATTATCCGAGAAGAAAATTATTACTCCATTTATGCAACTTGGTCTTACTTCTACTGTTTTTCATGAGTTTCGACCTATTTTTCGTTTACCTCGTTTTACATAACATTTTCTCCCCCAGGTACAACAATGATGTCTAGAACCAAAGAGCTCATCGGCATAGTCGTCCTTATCTTTGTGTTTAATGATTTGACGTGTAGTTCATCTGAGCTGCAGTCAGTATGTAAATTCAATGTCACGTGAGTATAACATGTGCAGTTTTGTTCTCATTGGCCAAAAATATTTGCTGAGAAAAAGGGAAATAATTCTGAAGGGAAGTCAATAAATTTTGTGAATTAGGAAGTGGGTAAAAGGCTTTTGTTCCAGAACTGTTAGCATAAGTATATCATTTTCTGCAGGAAAAATTTAATTGATCAATATACTTGTCACCCCTTTTGAGAGGTAATGTAATATTTCAGAAATAATGAAACTAGACGAGGTTGTTATAGTAAATCAATACAAGAAAAAAATAGTGGTCAATCAGTACAAAAAAAAAGTTGTGAAATAGGTAACCGGTACTCATCCATTCCTTGATCATGTTGATTTGTAAACTTGTTCAATTCGCCTAGACCGTTTTCCTGGTAGAGCGTTTCCTCCCTTCATATGTTTCATAACGTGGCCTCCTAATATGGGTGGATGATTATTGTTTAATATCTCATGACCACAAATTTGAAGCAAAAAAACCCCACAACATTTACCGTGATATTAATTGTTATGAATGATGACTAGGGAGAGCACCCAGGCCGTTTGACGGACAAAAGGCACCTCCTTAACATCATGCCTATCGTGTTTTATTCTTTCAACAACGAATTTTGCATAAAATATTCGAGACAATGGTATTCAGTGGAGCATGACCCTGCGAAAATAACAAAGGTATCACTGGAAAGCATGGAAACTATTCTTTCATTTGATATGAAGTTCATTGTTGCTTAACATATAGCCTATTTACGACAACTTTTCAAATTTGGGTTTTTTATGGCGACGCTCTGTATAAACACACGTACATAATGCGTTTGATTTTCATTTACCAGTACGCCGATGAATATATCTATGACGAGAAAGATTTGGATTTTGGAGACCACACCAGACGGCCAACAAAGGTAAGGAATAAAAAGAGTAAATTAAAATAAATTCTTCCTTGTTACTTCCTCTTTATAGAGTACCGAAGTGTGACGTCATACCGGCCAAGTTGTCAAGGTTGCTGGTCCTAAACAATTTTGTGCTAAACAATGGCGTGGTGATCACACCAGCGCCAAACACTGAAATTGCCCTGCTCCAGCCCGTTGCTCGAATGACTTCGCGGTGAACCTCATGCGCGGGCTCTGTTGTTTGGAACCAGTATCCTAGACGACGAGCGAATATGACGTCAGCACTTCGGTACTCTATCTCCCCTCCCCCATATCACTTTCCACCTTTCATTCTTTCCCTTCTTCTTCCCCCTTTATTTCTTTTTCTTTTTCATCTATTTTTTTTCTTTCACGTTCCCCCTTTTTTTTAACGTTCCTTTAATTCATGGACTGTTACTATTTCTATTGTTTAGACACTCTATGAGGTACAAGCCATGCTTTCTTAATTGACTCCTCTATATGCTCATTTTTTTTCCTTTACATTGTTTACATCATACCAATAGACCTGTTTACTAATGTATTTCAATTTATGCATGTTTCTCTCCAGAATCCTTAGTTACCAACTATTTGGTGCACCTGCTATGCATAATTGCGTCTCTGTAGATGGAATCCATTTTGCATACATTAGTTGTTGCTATGTCGGGCAAGCCTCTGGCAAGCTTTCGAGTCGTCAAGAGAAACTTTTGTTCAAAAAGTATGCATAAAATTAGTAAACAGGTCTATTGCTTTATCAGTGTAAATCATACCAAAGTCTATGTCAATGTATACATTTGTTATGTTCTTGCTCTTAATTTTGATATGCCCTGTTAAAAAAATATAAAAGACATATGTGGCAATCAATAAACGTTGAAACTTCAATTCAAACTTTGCAAATGGGGAAGGGATATACGTGGATGCCATGTTTGCCAACACTAGTGACCAATAGACCGCTTCGGTATTGTATGCAAATCTTATGGATACCTTTCAAACAAAGGTTCTTCTTGACAACCTGAAAGCTTGCCGGAGGCTTTCCGGACATAGCTACAAATAATGTATGCAAACTGGATTCCAAGCATTGAGGCTCATTTATAAAAAGAAAAACAGGTTC
The DNA here is from genome assembly GCA_025617745.1 of Heliocidaris erythrogramma. Classification (NCBI taxonomy): domain Eukaryota; kingdom Metazoa; phylum Echinodermata; class Echinoidea; order Camarodonta; family Echinometridae; genus Heliocidaris; species Heliocidaris erythrogramma. The sequence continues at coordinate 18,403,041 of CM046863.1, read as the reverse complement.
ATGGAATAGCTCGTCACTAGGTGCTCAGAGTCAGAGAATATATTGCATAAATTTGTATACATTACAGAAGCGGTCTACTGTTGCAAAACATACGACTGTGCTTTGGCATTATTAGGATCTATAATGTTTCAGTGGAAATTCAAGAACGTACATGATGGTTCAATCAATACTTGAACAAAGCTCTCCGCCCAGATAAAATGGGTACCCGCTAGGAAGAAATTCCTTCAATGCCTTAGCGCCTTCATGGTGGCTTGGCTAAAGCCGGGGTAATGATACTTTGTATTAAGCGCAGTACGTATATTACATAAGTAGCTGCGCTATGTACATGGACTTATCGTTATTTTGATGGTAAGTGGTCACATGACTATTTCAATCCTATTCATGTTCTTTGAACAGATCCATTTCAGTTTCAGTTTTTTGCAAGTTTTTTTTTTTTGTGCTGTTGATGTCCAGGGATGCATACAACTAATATTCTGTTATTCAAACATCTAGATAATTTCATAGATTTTTATATGTTTTTTGAAATATTTTTTCCAACCTCCTAATCTCCAGCCTAAAAAAGCTCCAGAGCTCATTCCTGCAATCATCTACAGTGTTGTCAGCGACAAAATACGATTCTGCTAGGGAGTAGCAAAAATTCTGCTAGAATTGGCAAAAATTCTCCCGTTGAAAAGGGGCACATTTTCCTTAAGAAACGTGCTTTTCATGACAAAATCCTCTGACAAGAAAAAAAAAGAAAGAAAAAAAAAAGGTCATCACCCATTTTCCGGTACATTTTCCTCAAAAAATTCTCTGACAAGCAATAAAAAAAGGTCATCACACATTTTCAGGTACATTTTCCCGGAAAAACTTCTCTGCCGAGCAACCCCCCCCCCCCCAAAAAAAAGAAGAAAACTCCCAAATTTCAGAATTCTTCTAGAGTCTGCTACAATTCTGCTAAAAATGCCAAATTCTGCCAAGCATAATGCTAGATGCTACAGCGGTCAAAATTCTGCCAAAAAGCTTAGCATCTTTGAGAAAATGATTTCAAAAAATATTTAAAACTCTATGACACATATTTCGATGTTTGAATAACAAAATATTAGTTGTATGCATCCCTGCACATCAACAGAAATCAACTTGCATTTGGGTTGTAGGGGACCTTTGACCATATAGTGAAGAAATCTTCTTACCAATAGGCGGCTATATGAAATTACACCTGACGATCATTCCTAAATTAAGATTATAATTAGAGATAAGTAACATTTCATTTTGAATTTCAGCTAAAGTCAACTGGCTTGGAGAATATAAGGATTATTTTTATTTCAAACTATTACCATAGACTTAATTGCAAACAAAGAAAATTGTCTGAACGTACATTGTAAACTCTACTAAGGATAATGGTGCCCCCCCCCCCCCCCCCCCCACTCGGAGGTCGAAGGGACCGCATGCGTGTTCCCAAAATCTCCGGTAAAGGGGTATTTTTGGGGCGACACAATCCGGCCAGTGAATTGTAAAAAAAGGGGGTGTTTTTTATCTTTCACTCGGAGATTTCATTAAAAAAGGGGGTGTTTTTCTTTCTCTCTCTCTTCGACACCTGAGAAATTAAAAAAAGGGGATTATGAAATATCTTGAAAAATTGATCAAATCCCAGGATCAAATTCCTGAAATTCCTGCTAGTTTTGATAGCTCATTCAGCCAGGATTATTTCATTTTGAAAAGTAGAAAAAACCCATCTCTTCCAAGGTACTGTAATGACAGCTTACTTGGGAGAGGGGTTGGTGTCTGTCCTGAGATATGGGGTTGGAATGAGAGCTCACCTGAGATAGGGGGGTACATTGAGCAGTGTTCTGAATTTAGGGGGGTCTCCAAGGCAGGAAAAGCCCGCGCAAAGCCCGCGATAGGGGGGGGGGGGGGGGGGTTCAGAAATTTTGGCAGCCCTGAGATAGGCGGGTGCTTTCAAAGGGAGGGAACAAGCATACGCGTACCCTAAATAATACTGAGGGGAGGGGGGGGGGGGGCGGGAATGGTGCATGATAGGAAAATAAGATGCACGGACATTTTCCAAATCCTGTTACAGATGGCGCTATTTAGGATGGCTCTGGGTCCAGTTGATGGATTCCCATGTTTTCATTTATATATTTTTACCGATAGGTTATTGTACAATATCCAGATGGTGTACATGATACAAAATGTTACCGAAGTCCAGGACGGTTGCTGCCCTGGTTTCAAACAAGATGGAGATGAATGCCTGGGTAAGTTTTATCCCCAACCCCTCCTAAAAAGAAAGAAAGAAAAATAATTCATATCACATCTGTATCTTTAATAAACAAATTTGATAAGATCGAAAAATATTGTACTTCTGTTATACACTCTAAATTATTTGTGTTATAAATACCTGTATGATAATACTTTGTTATATGTTCATGAACAGAATATTGATGTAAATCAATGATGTTTTGTCAAATTCAATTCAAAATGCAATTCACATGACAGTGATTTCAAATTATCCAATACCAATAATGACCTGTTATAAAAAAAAGGCATTTGTGAATGAATGTTATTATCCAAATGATAGCTATACCATTCCCATTTTCTAGAAAATGATATGATACTGCAAGATTTACTAAAAGTTTGAAGTGTGTATTTATGTAAGTAAACCTTGAAGTTCACATCTTGCTTGATTTCGCTTTCCTATCATTAATTTCGTACGATTTTTGATTTTGATAGATGTGACATTGACCCCTCGGCCTGCACAAGCCGCACTGAGCCCCACGCGAGCCGCATCGACCACGCCTGACCCTCTGTCGAGTGGGAGCCCGACTATCTCTTCATTTTCTCCAGTTCTTCTTCGAACCCTCTTCATCGCCATCCTCCTCGTCGCCCTCTATTAAAGCCACTTCGAGATGTTTACCTATACTTCAGAGTTATACAGATTCTTTGTGTACATAAACGGATATATTATGCGAATACCGAGGCGAATACAAAAGTGGAAATTTAGCGGTCAATCGTTTACGGATATCTTACATAAAATTTTCTACAGCCTCCGTCACACAATTAAGAAGTAGAAAATAAAAGTACCATCATATTTGTTCAAAACGCCTTACAAATAACACCAAATGGAGGAGAAAATAGAAGTTTACCTCATCCTAACCTCCCTCTTTCTACTATCTCCCTAAAGAACTAGAAATGTATCACGATGGTAACAAAGGAAAACCCGAACCCTGCCTGACGTGTAGCAGACCACATAAACATATATCTGATCCGTTAAAAATAAAACGAAATCAGCTATGAGAAATTACATGATAATATAGAATTTAGCTTTCACTGTTGTATCATTTATATATCTCCTAGAAATTAGCAAGAACGGTTATTGTGTGACATAGAAATAAAATCATGATAATAATTATAAGCTAAAACTGTGATCCGTCATTTTTTTAAAGACTACTTTAATTGTCATCTACACTGCACAATATATGTTTTGTTTACTTGTAACTATAATGACACATTTCATTTTTCTGTAGTTCAAAGGATATAGGCCATGAATGAATTTAAAACTTACAAATACCCAGTATAATAGTACAGCTATTTACATAATACATAATAGAGACGTATACATGAGCGTATATAATACCCTAGTCACATCAACGAGGCCCACACCAGACCGATAACGGACCGAACAAGAAATTACATTACTCAGAATGGAAAAGTATCGGTCGGTTTGCAACCAGTGTGGAGTCTGTTTAGCGGTGTGACTTAGCTTTAACAGTCGTTTGTTTGTTCTCTTGTCGGTCTAGCGAGCGTTTCATCGAGCGTTTCATCAGTGATTTTTACCGACAACTGAAAGCTACCGAAATCCTCGCTTTGATTGGTTGAGAACAAATTTGTCAGTAAAAATCACAGACAAGACACTTGATGAAACGCTCCCCTACAGTCGGTCTTATTGGTCTGACAGCAGTTTAATGTGTATATCATTTGATAGATAACAAAACCATTCAATTTTATTTATTGTAATAGCATGCTATTGCATTTGTTTTATTAAAAACACCGTGGCAACGCAGTAAAATGAAAATCAATAAATTTGTATTCTAAGAATGCTTAGTATAATGCAGCTATACTTGTATTTACATGTTATGATCGTGTTTAGTATATTCTCTTGATATAGGTAACAAAACTGTGAAACTTATTTTGCTGTTTTTTGTTTTGCTTTTTGTTTTTGTTTTTGTTGTGGTTTTTGCATCTCATTACAAAAATATGTCAAAACTATTGTGTCTTATAAGAAACAAAAAAAAACAATTCAATTGAAATCTCATTTACAGTGAGTAAAGTACAGATATTTACATATTTCAAGCGTGTATAAATGATAAACAAAACCGTACAACTTATATCAAAATCGAAATCCGATCTTTCAAATATACAATGCTGCTATTTACATGATGAGGGCGTGTTCAATATGAATATAGGGTCTACATAAAAACCGTATCATTTATTTCATTGTTATTGCCTTTTTTCACTCAAAAATACATCAAAGATGAATCCATACTGTACGCGCATTCCAAGTCTTGCGCATCTTTTCACATCAAGTTTACAAAAATCGGTCAAACCGTTACCGAGTCACGTGACCTTTTGTGACCTCATGTCAGCCCCAAAACGGAGAATGTCTGAGTTGTGTGTACAAAAGAATGGGGAACTGCATTTCCTCATGTTCCTCCTTTATCACCTATAATTTCTTCTTTTGTCTTTATTTATCATCTATTCTAACTGAATATTAGTTCAGATAGCACTCTGAAACAGCAGACTTAAAAAGACGATAAAAAAGTTAAAGCTGAAAACCAAAGAAATACATAAGAAATTCGTTTATTATTAGATTATTTTCAATTCTTTTTCTTATGTAAAAATGTGTTTGAGGTAAAGAAAAAACTACTTGCATTGTAATTTTATCTCCAAACCCCTTCTTTGTTTGATTATCAATTGAAATGTATATTAATTTATGCAGATAATTTGCATAAAGTTTTAAAAAATACAGATTTACATGAAAATAACGATGGATTTGTGTTCTTTACGTGATTCTCGATGTCCGAAATCTCTGATTTTTAGAAAATTTAAGAGAAAGGTAAACGGCTCGTAGCAAACAATTTTTTTATGGGGAAAGTTATTTCGACGTCCGGACTGCTTTCAATTTATTTGGACACAATACTGCACTGTATGTGACAGGGGTTGGTGCAGGGAGGGGAGAGTAGGCCTACTGTTTCCCCCTTCCCCCGCGAAGCGCGAAAACTTTGACGTTTTAGCAAATTTTGAGAGAAATATAACGGCTTGAAGCGTCTTTTAGGCCTGTTTCTCTCACTTCCCCCGCTTTTTCGCTCTCGCTTTTTTTAGTGGCTGAAGGGGGGGGGGGGGCGGCATGGCTCCCTTGTGCCACCCCCTGTCTACACCATTGAGTGCAGTATTAGGTCCAAATAACAATTTGAAACAATTTTATTTTCCCTGGGAGATCCACAAATTACAAGCACTGCTTTTTAGAGGATCCCTACATTTCCTCAAAAATTAAGAATTTCTATATGCACAGTGTATTTCTACACTTATTAAGGAACCTATTAAGGAAAATGAATTTGTAGATATATTTTTCATATTTTCTGTCACAATATCTGTAATGCCATTGTATTTTCTTTCTGTTGGAAATGAAATAAATACGAATTTGAATTTGAATTCTGAAGAGGGAAATTCCCCCTCCCTGCACCCCCCCCCCCCCCCTGTTACATACAGTGCAGTATTGCGTCCAAAATAACTGAAAAGCAGCAAGGGCGTCGAACCAATATTCGGCTTAAAAACAAGGTGCTAAAACGTCAGTTTCGCGCTTCGCGTGGGAAGGGAGAAACTCCCCCCCCCCCTCCCTGCGGGCACACCCCTGTTACATACAGAGCAGTATTGCGTCCAGAATAACTGAAAAACAGCCAGGGCGTCGAACTAACATTCGGCCTGAAAAAAGGGCGCTAAAACATCAGAGCTTTCACGCTTCCCACGGGAAGGGGGAACTCCCCCGGAACCCCCCCCCCCCTCCCTGCACCCACCCTTGTTACATATAGTGCAGTATCATCGTTCAAATAACTGAAAAGCAGTCAGAGCGTCGAACTATAACTTTCCGCCTAAAAAAATAGATTGCTACGAGCCGTTTATCTTTCTCTCAAATTTGCTGTGAAACATCAGAAGCTTTATGGCTTCGTGTGGGCAGAGGAAAATTTACTCCCCCTCTATGCACCCATCCCCTGGGGAGCATGCTTTGCGTGCTCATCACCAATTATTTCGCATTCTTCGTGCGCTCACAACCGCCCCCAAAAATGAAATCCTGGCTGTGCGGTTGGATCCTTCACGTCTGCCCCCAAATTTTTTTTTTCGCCAAACCTTCAAAAACCTTCAAAAATCGCTCAGTAAGGAGTTATGGGGTCCTGTTTCCCTCCATAATTCCCTGACAAGTAAAAAAAAAAAAAAAAAAAAAAAAAAAAAAAGTATTCGCGACTCGTGAGTTCCATCGTGAATAGGTTCGCAAATATTCACAAATGATTCTGCAAAGTCTGGATCCGCCTATGCCCCCCCCCCCCCCCAATTGAAAAATCATGATTGTGTTTATAACCTAGAAATATTGGCCTACTTATTTTTACAATAAAAATACTTTTAACTTTACAATATTCTTTCTACTTTGTGTCATGATGTGCTGATATGCATATTAAACTAAGCCAGATTGCTATGTATTTTAATATCCCGGGTTTAATATTTCTCTAAGTATTATTTTTCGACCAAACAGCAAGTTAGTATTCAACGCCTATTTGTTGTTATTAGCGTATGAGCTAAGCCTGCCGCACTAATAATTATATACGACCGGTCTGCGATCCGATATCACACCCGATACCCAGACCCTGCTGCATGCCCCTCAAATTGGCAACGTGCCTGGACTGATTCGACTCATTTGGATCAAATGATCTAACTTCAGCCTGGTGCAAGAGTGTGAAGTGAATCTGGTCTATTTATCAGAATTCTACCCGAAGATGACAGATATCAGGATTGTGCCTTTAGGTACGAATGTTATGTGCCTATTAATCCGTATTTCATGAAAAGTAATCACGTTTGGAAACCGCAATTCTGTGGTAATCGGTCGATATTTTTTAAAACGGTCCCATATATTGTTTTTTATGCTGTGTGCAAATTGTATGTAGAAGATGAACTAAAAAGTTAGAAAGTTGTGAACAATAAAAAACGAAGATGAAAAACTGGTGGCCCTGAACTCTGAAGGGACATCCTAAATGGCAAATATATTCACCTATATTTACAACTAACAGCGATATCATACATTCAGTTGCGAATATCTGTACTAATATTCATGAGGATTATGTTTGCCAGTATTCGCGACTCGTGAGTTCCATCGTGAACACTCATAGGTACATTCCTATACTTCGTGTGTATAATGTAGGCAGTCATACACCTCATCTTTTTAAAACACCACTGCACAAAAGTCACCAATATTCACTCAAAATCGGCATTTAATTTTCAAAAACCGACCCCAAAATATCCAAGAAATACAATAAATTCAACTCACCAATGTTGGAAAAGATATTTACAAAAATGAAATCCGCAATTTACTGTTGATTCTCGCGAAACGAGCTATCGGAGTCATTGTGTACATTTCCTGGTCGCCGCGGGCGCTGACATCTCCCCAAAAGAGTTTTGTCCTCAAAAATTCGGTCCCTATGGCGTACACGGAAAAGTTCCGATTTTCTGTGTGCGCGATCGTAAAGATCGATGTGCCCTTGCGATCCCGAGTTTCTTCGTGGACAAAAATTATATTGGCCGATTTTAGTCTAAGACATCGGCAGTTTGTAAACAACACGCGATCGCGAAACAAATCGGCGGGGATTTCTCCGGTTTTGGACAAGATTTTGACTTTGGATTTTGCTGTAAATATCAAAAGTTCTTCCTAACGGCCATTTGAGGTAGGAGTGAGATTTTTAAGGGCTGAATTTGAAAGCAAGTATTTAAAATATTTATCTTATTTTCCCCCCCATACCTTTAGTACATGCGACAGAAAATACCAACTATTTTACAGAAATGTACCCGGGAGTGATCGTGAATAGGTTCGCAAATATTCACAAATGATTCTGCAAAGTCGCAAATTTCATTGTGAATATGTTCGCAATATTCACGTCTAAATTCATGACGAGTAGTGAATATTGTTTACTAAATAAATGTGCAATATGGCAGAGTTAGTCCTGCATATTGCCAAAGATATTCACGATTTAAGATGTCCCTTCACGGGATGGGGTAATCAAAATGGCCGTGCCACCTCCCCTCCTCCCCCCCCCCCCCCCCAACACACCTCTCGGTGATGATGTGCTTTCAAACTATAAAGTCTTTTTACGCTTAAACCTGTGGCTGTAGGTCATTTAGAGTTACCTCACAGTTGCAGTCATATTGTTTTACTTTTAGTATCAACTATGGGACCAGTGATAAGTTTCCTACCTACTGTTTTGAGACTGTTATTCATGTTTATTTCATTGTTTTGTTTGTTTTAGGGGCTGGCCAAGATGTAGGACGGAGTTGTATCCTCCTGACAATAGGAAGTAAGAACATCATGTTGGATTGTGGGATGCATATGGGCTTCAATGATGAAGTGAGTATAGAGTTAACCTCGTCCTTCCTCCTCCTCCTGCTCCTCCTCCTCCTCCTCCTCCTGCTCCTCCTCCTCCTCCTCCTCCTGCTCCTCCTCCTCCTCCTCCTCCTCCTCCTCCTCCTCCTCCTCCTGCTCCTCCTCCTCCTCCTCCTGCTCCCCCTCCTCCTCCTGCTCTTCCTCCTCCTCTTCTTTTTCGAACTTCTTCTTCAAACTTCTTCTTCTTGCTCTTTTTCTTGTTCTTTTTCTTCTTTTTCTTCTTCTTTTTCTTCTTGTTCTTCTTGTTCTTCTTGTTCTTGTTCTTCTCCTTCTCCTTTCTTATTCCTTGTCTGATTTCTTTAAAACTGTCACCATCCTGTTTTTCTTATTTTTCTACTTGTATACAAAGCATCTTATTATCAATGTTGGATTGCTCTTTAGCTTTTATAAACCCAGGGCCTGCCTAACTTGAGTAACAAATACAGTGAAAACGGAATGAAGAAAGTAGGCAGGTGATCTTTCTTCTTCCCATATAAAGATTTCTACTTTATCATGGTTTAGGAAACCACTCAGAGTGTATGGAGGGAAGAGGTACACCAGTGAGTGTGACGAAATAAAGTTCTACTTTGTGGAGTGAATGGGGATTTCCTATTTCACAATAATGCCAAGATTTTAATGACACACACAGTTTGAGGGAAACAAAACAACAGCAGAAGAAGATGTGGTTTTTCTAGACAACCTTTCTTTAAAAGTGGTTTGACTATGTATGCAGGATTTCAGCAAACAGAAGAAATTTGTTAATAAATAGCGGAATGGAATAAGGCATTATAGTATATGTTTACAGTAAATGATATATATTTAATTGTTTCAGGTCTTTAAAATACATTAGGCTTCATGGTTATGATATTTTTATCAATAATATCCAAGAAAATGTTTGATAAAATAACAACTCTTTCTGCGATTTAAGAAGGTGAGTTATGCTGTGATTAATGGGTATTTGCATGCACCTATTTTACTTTTATCAGAGGAGATTTCCAGACTTTTCGTACATCAACAAGAACGGCAGATTAACAGATCATTTAGACGCTGTCATCATCAGGTATGTAAGACCTTAACCCTTTCAGGACAGAAATTATTTAAAGGGCTAAATTGACCACATTTTGTTCTTCTAATCGGGAACAATAATATTTTTCCTTTTACTTCTCCATGGTTCGAATAAGGTGTAATGTCTTTGAAAACAATATACATGGTGAGAACTTTTGTCGAAAAGTTGAAAAATTGCCAATTTTGATAAAACACAATGATTTTGAACCTTTCAATGTTTTTGCCAACTTAAGAATTTTAAAGCTTATTCTTGTTTTTGAAATTCCTGGCATCAAACGCGATACGGTCATGTAACAAAAATGGACAGTGTGTGCAGAAATTTTTGCTTTTTCTTCTCATGCATATGGTATATTGTTCAGAGCTCTGAATCAAAAGTTATTGAGCCAAACCACAAAATGTGGTCAAGTGTCTCGAAAGGGTTAAAGAAATAAAACTGACAACATTTAATGATCATATCCTCCCAAGACCTTCCAATATAGATATAAAATCATTCAATATTTCAAGTTCTGAGATTGTGTTTTCATAGGAGGTCTCATCTTTCAAATTTTTCACACCCATTTAAATCAAATTTTAATGGCACATCAGGCTTTAAAGTAGAACAGTATTGATATGAATAAGGTTAAATTTCATATCATTGTAAAGGTTATGGTTCATAGAACCGTCTTAAACTATTGTTCAGTTTGGAAAAGTAGTTGGGACGCCATAAATTACTTATACAAATTGATAAAATCTCACCGCGATATTGTATCTGAAACACTAATCTGAAATGCGTGTTTGATGATGACATCATCGTTGGGTCGTTCAACAATGTGCTGGCGCGCGCGGGTGGTGAGAAAGCTGTACAAACGCTAGGCATACGCTATTTGGATATATGTGCTCGATCAGTATCACCACAAATATGGACGAGATTCAGTTAGATTTAGACTTTGAAATCGAAAGCGACCAAGAGGAAGAAGGAGATGTTGATAGTGTATCAGACAGTGACAATGATAGTGGTGAATTAGGCGAGGGCGAGGAGATAGAAGGAGAAGAAGTTGCCGAGCATGAGCGTGGCCACTACAAACTGAAATTCGTTTCTACGTACGTCTTTGCGTATTTTGTGTCAAAAACCCTTCTCCGGGCTATAAAGTCTATCCAGGCCTTTTGATTGGTGTTGAATCTCTCTGTCTCTGATGGCATCTTTCCGGGCATATGATACACTGTGAATCCATCTTTGTTGTATGTGTTGCTACACCCACCAACAAGGCAGCGATAGCCCCGTTTCTTCCACTTTTTACGGGGAGGTGGGTCCGTGCTTGTCGCCGCTACTTCACTGTCAGACGACCTCGACCGCTCAGCCATATTCCCTTCCCTCTACTTCACCAACGTCCAACAAACTCTTGATTCGATTCACACACTCACAAAATTAAATATATAACTGAAATATGTAAGAATTAGCCACCCTAAATCGCAATTCCGGAGACGAAACAGCAGCACCAGCATTCAGCAATTCCGTCAGTCATGCATGCACGTACATAAACAAGAGGTCATTGCATGCACGCTATCCACGTACGAGCTGAGTGATAGCGAGATCTGCACCTGAGCTGAGACGACATTTATTTTTGTACCGGAAATGTTCACATTTCTTTACTATAATTTCACCTTGCGTTCTTTTAAAAATTATATGCAATATAAATATTTTTAAATAGAATCTGACATTGACATTTGCAGTAAATAAGTGCGTTAAAAACACAAATAAATCTCGTTTGCAGGAACAAATCAGTGACGAACAATTCTTCACCGGTACGGTCCCCGTACACGGAACTATATACATATGCGCGAAATTCGATTTCTGCTGAAATCAAATAAGTTTCTTCGACACTTCATCCAGAGAGAATGTGAGTTATATCAGTTTTCAGAAGAAGCAATTATAGATGACAATATGCCACCATACACGTAGCTTTATCAAATAAGGGGAATTTAGAAGTAAGGCCCAGTATAACAAAATCAAACTCAGTATCGACACGTCTGGAGCTCGGGCCGTGTCTGGAGATGAAGTCTCAGCTCGTGACTTTGGACATTCTTTTTCTTCAAACAATTACACTCCAAAAGTATAAGAAATGTGTGAATCGTTTCTTTTAAGTAGTTATGCCATTAGTAGTTTCATAATTAGAGATCTAACAAGCTATATCACCCCGATGATCTACACTCTCACGCCCATCCAATATAAGCGCTGGCATGCGCGCCGTCCAAACGACCCAACGATGACGTCATCAATAAACACTCCGTTCGCAAACGCCAATTCGCAATTCGTCGCCGTCTGAGACGGGCTGATAAAATGTGTTTTTACATTGATATAATGATATTTATATTGGCAGTAATGAACACCAACGTATTCAACACACATCCTGCTTTACATTCATATGTAAATCACCATATTTCGTGATCGGCAATACTGTTCTACTTTAAATGCATAACTTCTATTCTAATCCAATACAGCAATTCCTTTTCTACCCCCCCCCCCTTCTTCAAAATCTGGTCATGGTCCTGCAATAATCTCAAAGGTCATCTTTGGTCCAAGTGTAAATTGTTTTTGCTACTTCAAAAACAAAAAAATTAGAGAAGTTTAAATCTGAGGAAAATCTGGCAGCTGATAAGAAAGTTATGCAATTTTTAACCCCTACCATGCCGTGGGCGGCAAATCCCGCCCAAAATTTGAGTGTTGAACATTTTTTTTAAGGCTCAGAATGGCTTGAAAATTCTTCCTCATACAGAAACCTATGACTTCAGGGTAATGTTTATTCCTATTGCTATGCAATGTATCTTTACCCAGTTTGCTTTAAAAAAAAAAATCCTTGAAAGTTAATATTTAACTCTTAAAAATTAATTTTTGACAATTGCTCAAAACTCTGGTGGCATGGAAGGGGTTAAATTAAAAAAACTGTATCTCGCCTTGTGTTTACATTACCCTCTCTGTGATCCCTGTTCTCTGTTTTTGTTTTTGTAATTGTGTTTTGTCGTTTTGCCTCTCTAAACCTGTCCTCCGTCTTCAGTCATTTCCATCTAGATCATTGTGGAGCCCTTCCACATATGTCTGAGATTGTCGGCTATGATGGACCCATCTACATGACACAACCCACCAAAGCCATCTGCCCCATTCTCTTGGTAAGTATCCAATGATAGCGATGATGGCTATAGATCTCATCGGGCCATTATTCCTGCAGTGAAGCAAAAGTCATGCATATGATCACCTACATTTTTTTCTTATTGGCGAAAACCCCCTTCCCTCTCTCCCCCACCCCCCTCCCTATTTTGTCCATCTTTGTCTTTCCCTCTTTGTCTTTTTTTTTGTACATTCAAAAAAGGAGATATGATAGATAGACGGATACATGCACGTGTACATTCATTTGCAGAATGCAGATGTACGTGCTGAACTTGTTAGAAATTGCATCTATAGATTGTTTGTTATTCAGTATATTTCAATACACACATATCCAAGTATGTTTATGCGCTGGTACATCTTACTAATTATTATATACTACTAGTAATTTTGCAATAATGTACCATTTTATTTTTCTTCACATAGGAGGACTATAGGAAAATTACCGTCGAGAAGAAAGGAGAAACCAATTTCTTCACTTCAGCTGTAAGTTAATTTGTAAAACTAGATGGAGAGATTTATTTTGTTGAGTGATGTAGCACCAGCAGTGGTAGAGGGCGATATTTTTTAGATCTTTTGTTATTGTAATGACAAATTTTGTAGAAAATATCAGTGCTTTGTTATATTAAAAAAATAAAGATTTTGGATGAATATGTCAAAGATAGCCCCAAGGACATTCAAATTCCAGCTGAAAATTTGCTCTCAGCCAATCAGATGCAAGTATTTCAGTAGCTTATAACTGTTAATGTAACTTGTCATAGATATCAAGTTTTCAATATGGCACGAAAAAGAGACATAATAACGAAGCTTTTCGACCTGCACTCATCAGGTTATCACGCAGTTATATAACAAATTACTTGAAATCAACTATATTATACTCGGTGAACCCGGACGCAACCTAGACGCCGTAATTTCAGAACAATCGCAAAGCTTGGACAAACTCCTTTTGTCTGTGTCACATTGTGTTTGGATGTGAACTTGACTCATTCGTCTAACAGGCTGTTTGACCACCTAAGAATTACTCTTATGAGAAAGAATGTACGTTTCAAATCAAACTTGATTTATTACAGAACAAAATATAGCTTCAATGATGGTTTACAAGCTCTCAACAAGTTATATCAACTTTGATAGACAATCTGTTTCACTTTTAGTCTAATTATGGAATAGTATACCGACTTTATATTATGGGGATATTGTAGAAAGTCCGTCTCTTCAAGTGTTCACTCATCATACAGTATCAGACGTCATATGTCACTGCCCAAGATGAATGTCCCTTAAGATGAAGAAGCTTCATACACGATGAACGAAGACAAAACGGTGCGGAGATATCTCTAAACAGGGATACTCAGAGCGATGAAACCGGATAACCGGGAACAGGACACGCCGTAAACGTAGTAAAGTGCAGAATATAAACGTCACGGGCAACCCAGAATCATGAAACGGGAAAACCCGTAATGGGAAACAGGAAAACGGCTGTAGTTTGGACCTCTGAACTGCTCCAATGAACCAAACACTGCTGGCTTACATGCCACTATACATGCTGAAGGCGTGGCACCAAAATGGCGACTTTACCAGCATGAGAGCTGCTGCCAGTGCTGCTGCACCCTATGCTTGCTTGTTGCAGTCTGCTGAGCTATAGCTACATGCATTGCCCTGTGCAGTGCACACAGTACACACAATAACAACCAAACACCAGTTAGGGGTTGCCTGTTATAGCAGCAAGGGTTTAGTCTTTTCAAATGCAAATGAATACAGAATGAGACTCACCCATCCATATACTGGGATAAAGGGTCCCCTTCAGACTCAAGAAATGGCTGGTTTAAATAAGTTCTTCACAGTCTGCACAGAAGAGGTTCATGCGATTGAATGTAAGCGGCTTCCAGAAAGCGTAAATGCGCTGAGCTTCTGGCCCGGGACATAACTGAGAATTGATCGTCGGCATAGCTTTGTGCGCAAGCTGGATTGTTCAGCAAGTGGAGACCAATCGCTGAATCGCATTTGGCTATCTTTGGTCTGTTAGCGTGCATTTCAGATTTGCAGGCACGAACGGGCTGCGTGCGCTGATTGCTTGTACAGTTCCGGGTTCACCGTCCGGGTTCACCGAGTATAATATAGTTGATTTCAAGTAATTTGTTATATACCTGCATGATAACCTGATGAGTGCAGGTTGAAAAGCTTCGTTATCATGTCTCTTTTTCGTGCCATATTGAAATTTTGCAGTACCAAGAAATTATTTGTATATCAAGTTTTATGAAACAGGGCCGAAAGATTTGTTTACAAATTAAAAATTCCTCCCCAGTCAAGCTTCTTCGTTTACTAACCATTGTCTACGGCGGACCATTTGAATATTAATGAGTCAGAAAGAAGAGGATCTTGGGTATTTGATTCTAGTTCGTCGTGACTTGGCCGTGAACCAGAATAGCCTGGTGGTTAAGTCGCTGCCCGGCAAGCAGTAGATGAATCCCGCTGGTTCCAATTTTTTCTGACTTGTGTTTTTCATTACAGATCGAGCATACGATCTTTAACACTGGGAGTAATATGCCGAAAGATTTGTTTACAAATTAAAAATTCCTCCCCAGTCAAGCTTCTTCGTTTAGGGCCCAGATTATTTTTTTTTTAATTGGTGGTGAGAGACGATGTCATCTCCTTTTAAATTGTACTGCCCATGAATTCAAACTTGAGTTATCTTGTATTCTGAATTATTGTTTTTTTTTTCTTTTAGTTTTTATTAATCAAATTAAGAAAAAACAATTACAGAATCATGACAAAACTATATACATAATTGCACAAAGCAGCATATAAAAGGTAAAGAAATAATAAGAAATAAATCTATAATTAAAGAAATAAATCTATTATTCGTTAAAATCAATTCTCCACTTTTTGAAATGTAAAGAAATTATTTGTAAAGCATGTTCTTTGTCTTGTTTGTTTCTCCTACTCCTTGTCTTCTTACCAATGGCTCCTTTCTGTTCTCATCTTTTTTGTCAATCTATCTTTCAATCCTCAGATGATCAAAGACTGTATGAAGAAGGTCATTGTGGTGAATCTACATCAAATTATCCAGGTTAGTCTCTCAAATGAAAAAAAAAAGATAAAAGATAAAATCATCAATTGGATATTTGTAAGAAATTGTACAAATTTGATGTTCCCATCCATGTGATTTACCCATTTAAAAATATAGATCAAATGTGTATGTATATGTCCTTTAAAGGAAGTTATGATGATAGTTGATTGAAAAATAAAAAGATATTGTGATTCATTGTCATTAGAAATTTTTTATATCAGACCTGTATTGGAAACCCATTTGGTGCGTATAATATTTTAATGATCTATCGTGCAAACCTATATAATGTCATATCATTCATCTTCATATCTATAACTTATATCGAAATCAGGGTTTCTTTGGTCAAAAGAATATCAATATTCCTGGTTTTTTATTTTTTAAAGCAGTTTTCAATTAATCTATATAGCAAGACAAACTTTTTTGACATCAAAATGATTTATTTGATTAATATCGGTAGCATCTTTAAATGTTTGATTGCTCTATGACTGCAGGTAGACGATGAGTTAGAGATCAAAGCGTACTACGCTGGTCATGTCCTGGGAGCGGGCATGTTTCACATCAAAGTTGGGCAACAGTCCGTTGTCTACACGGTAAGTGGAATATGCATTTTAAAGCAGCCGTAGTTTTAATGATTGAATTGCATTTTCAGAAAAACTGGCTAAAGGAACTTCTAAAGTGTTGATCATGTGCTTCTCATTTGCTTTTTTTCCTGGGTTTTCTGGAAACTCTGATCTAGAACTCTTGATTTTACCATTGTTTCTGCTTTCTGTCATACAGGGGGACTACAATATGACACCCGATAGGCATTTAGGGTAAGTGTTTAATTTTTATCTTGGCCAAAGAAATCATTAAAATTTGTGTAGACCCACATATGCAAATCTGAGTGAAGCACTTTTCATTGTGTGTGATTAGTAAGTCAGTTAGTCAATAGATTTGTTATAATATAGATAATATCGAAACCTTATGAAAGACCTTTTTACCAATTAAAGCATAATCAACGGTGGTTTGAATATTCATAAGGGGATGTGGGAGGGAGGGGATTTTAGATAATCTGTTACATGTATGTAACAGGGTGGTCCACAAATAAATATTCAAACATGTTAAAATCGCAACTGGGAAGAAGTATAAACTGATGTATGCCAAGTGCATAGTCTCTTGCTGCTGGAGTCCAGAGCCTGCTTGAGGGCGCTGGAAGTTCTGTGGTTCTCTGAAGCTTTCTGGTGCAATATCAGGCATTTTTGGAAGCATTTTGAAACAAATTCTATGACTAATATTTCATAAATAATTTGGTTTGAGATTGATTATGTAAGAAGTCTTAACCTTTCGCTGATTTTCAAACCTGTAGTTTCAAAATTCAGACCTGTCGCTGTTACATATTAAAACCCCTTGTGGACCACCCTGTGTACAATAGATAACGTTTTATTAGTGATAATCAGCTATTCAGAAAGGTGTTCTTAACTAGTTTTTTTTAATCTTCACAAAGCTATTGCAGGACCAATACTAATAACATCACCTTGTAAATCCAATCTGCTGGTAAACATTATTCAAGTTCTAGTTAACGAAATTTGAACCTGGGGAGCGTTTCATCAAGTGTTTTGTCAGTACTGTTTACAGACAAATTTGCTCACAGCCAATCAGATGCAAGGATTTCAGTAGCTTATAACAGTTGTCTGTAAAATCACTGACAAAACACTTGATGAAATGCTCCCCTGGCATGTACAACACTTTGCTTTCAGTGCTGCCTGGATAGACAAGTGTAGACCAAACGTCCTCATCACAGAATCCACCTACGCTACAACCATAAGAGACTCTAAAAGGTATGAAATGTGTCTATTACCTTGCTTTTTACAGGTGTCAAGTGTGTTGGGGGCAAGTAGCCCAATTTGTTTCTTGCTTATTAAGCCTAAGTCTCCCGATAGGAACAGCCGATCGCCCACCAACGACAGTTAGTTCATTGTCTGTGGTCATTTTAATTTCCTGCCTCATTGTTTTTCAGGTATCATTTCTTTGTAGTTATAAACATTTTAGTGAGATTTTATTTTTTGTTCTGTAAGAATATATTTCCATCATTACCAATACTCAATATTACCTTTAATTTTAATGTTTCTGTTTTCATGATTTATTTTGATAGGTGTAGGGAGAGAGATTTCTTGAAGAAGGTCCATGATTGCATAACAAACGGAGGCAAGGTCCTCATACCGGTGTTTGCGCTGGGCAGGGCACAGGAGCTGTGTATTCTACTGGAATCGTACTGGTGAGGATGATGCTAGTGATGGTGATGATGATGATGATGACTGTTGGTGATGCCAATGATGATGGTGATGATGGTGATGATGGTGATGATGATGATGGTGATGATGATGGTGAGGATAATGATGATGATGATGATGGTGGTGGTGATGATGGTGATGATGATGATGATGATGATGATGATGATTATGATTGTTATGATGGTGGTGATGATAATGGTGATGATGATGATGATGATGATGATGATGAAAATGATGTTGATGATGGTGATGATAATGGTGATGATGATGGTGATGATGATGATGATGACGATGATGTTGATGATGGTGATGAAGATGGTGATGATGACTATAATGATGATTGATTTGATTTAAATTTATTCAGACATTATAAAAACATGTCTCGGGGAAAACAAAAAAGGTTTGACCAACCCATACAAGTCTGTTTCCCGGATATAAACAACAAGTAGATTCAATATTATTAACATATTGCACAAAGTATTATTTAAAAGATGTAAACGATAGACAACAGTGATGATTGCAAGTAAAATCACTGTAATGTTGCCAAAGTAAAAAAAAATTACTTTGTTGAGGACTTGAGGTATAGAATCTGTGGGTTGAGATGGTTATTTAACGCTTTTTAAAACATGCTAAGAGTTTTCATATTGACTACATACTTCGGAAGTTTGTTCCAATCATCTATGGTTTTAGGATAAAATGAGTTCACATAATAATCTGTTCTTTCGAAGGGTACATGCATCTTTAAGTTATGATCGTTTCTTCCAATGATGACGATAATGATGATGATTCTGATGTTGCCCTGTTGACATTTTTGTTTTAATACAGGGAAAGAATGAACCTGAAAGCTCCAATCTACTTCTCAACAGGACTCACAGAAAGAGTGAGTATGGATTATAAATACAGTGAAACCTGTCTATAAAGACCACTCAAGGGAGACAGGAAAAGCGGTCTTTATGAGCAGGTGGTCTTTATGGACAGGTTCCTTTAATACAGTGAAACCTGTCTATAAAGGCCACTCAAGGGAGACAGGAAAAGCGGTCTTTATGAGCAGGTGGTCTTTATGGACAGGTTCCTTCAATACATGTATAATGTTCTGATTACTGTTAATAAATAAGAATTATTTTCTTATGGTAGTCCATGTGGTTGTGTTTTTCATTGTACAAGCACCTTGCAAATATTCTGCATTTTACTAGGTGTAAATCTGAGGCTGCCAATTTTGTACCAGTCATGTAACAAGGATTAGTTGTTAGGTCTCTTTCTCAGTCTCAAACTAGAAATTCATCGTTTATTTTATGATTGTAAGCAAGTTTCTGTGATACAAAATCGTATTTCTCCTCTTGATCATTGATCATTTCGACTTTAAATGTTTCTTTATGGTGTCATTTTTTTTGTGTTTAGGTCTTGTAGCAAAATACAATTTTTTTTTAAATGGGTCCTCTTTCATTCCAGGCGAACCATTACTACAAGCTTTTCATCACATGGACTAATCAGAAGATCAAAAAGACATTTGTCAAGAGAAACCTCTTTGAATTCCAGCACATCAAGGTGAGATAAAGGTCTATGTTATCTTTTGAAATGATATCAACCCCTTCTGGGCCTCCATGGTTGTTGTGTTTTTTTTTAACAGTTGTCATAAGTGAACATTTTAAAGTTCATTTTGACTGAAAAGGCTTTGTTTTATTGAAAAACTGGGCATAGAAGATCTTTCATGGATAAAAACTACTTCATGACAGAGGTAAATGCTTCTGTTTCTGCCATGACCTTTATATTTTCATCCACTTAACCCTAAAAGGGCCAGGGAGGGGGAAGGGGGGGGGGCAGAATCTAACCTTTTTGAGGCCGCAAGCTTTAATGACTTTATTTCCTAGAGTCTTACCCATCTTTTGATACCAAATCTTTTGATACCTGGGCGCTGTCTTATAAAGAGTTTCGATTGATTGCAAATAATTTGCAACTGATTTCAATCGCAAGTCTGTAGTGAAGAGATAGAAGATTGGAAATTTGCGATTGATTTGGATCAATCGCAAAACTGTATAAGACAGGGCCCTGAGCTGAGAGAGAGCACCAAAATAACCCGGCATTTTAAGGGTTAACTTGGGTACCCAGTAGGATGCTGACGTCATGGTTTGATCAGTATTGTGTGCACTTGTGAAATGGGACCATGCTCGAATGCTCTCCAGGGAGA
Organism: Heliocidaris erythrogramma; assembly: GCA_025617745.1. Classification (NCBI taxonomy): domain Eukaryota; kingdom Metazoa; phylum Echinodermata; class Echinoidea; order Camarodonta; family Echinometridae; genus Heliocidaris; species Heliocidaris erythrogramma. Next base: position 18,382,662 of record CM046863.1, on the reverse strand, counting down.
GGAAATGGTGCCCATATTCATGTAATATAGCTGTAAAAGGCTTAGAGAGTCTATTGAGTGGTACTTAAGTTCGTATATAAATCCAGTTATTATTGTTATAATTGTATCTTACAGCCTTTTGACCGAGGGTACATCAACAATCCCGGTCCGATGGTGGTGTTTGCTACCCCCGGCATGCTGCACTCGGGTCTGTCACTGCAGATCTTCAAACAATGGGCGAATAATGAGAAGAACATGCTGATCATGCCTGGGTACTGTGTGGCAGGGACTGTCGGTCATAAGGTACTCAGCGGGCAGAAGAAGATCGAGATGGAGAATAGACAAACGGTAGGATGTCTTTTGATCTAATATGAGTAGTGTAATGCTGCCAAGGTTACAAGATCTTGGAGATGATGATGGTGATGATGATGTTGATGTTGGTGGTGGTGATGATGATGATGATGGTGATGATGATGGTGATGATGATGGTGATGATGATGGTGATGATGATGATGATAATGATGGTGTGGTGATGATGGTGATGATGATGATGATGGTAATGATGGTGATGATGGTAATGATGGTGGTGATGGTGGTGATGATGATGGTGATGATGATGATGATGATGATGTGGTGGTGATGGTGGTGGTGATGTGGTGATGATGATGATGATAATGATGGTGTGATGATGATGGTGGTGGAGGTGATGATAATGATGATATGATGATAGTGATCGTGGTGATGGTTATGGTGATGGCAGTGGTGGTGGGGATTTTGCTGGTGATGATGATGGTGATGATGATGATGATGATGATGATGATGGTGGTGTGATGATGATGGTGGTGGAGGTGATGATGATGATATGATGATAGTGATTGTGGTGATAAAGATATCTTATTAATAAAATGACATTAACAATGTAGTACTGTGGCAAGGATCATGGGTCTGACGCTCCTCAGCGGACTGAAAAGAGATCGCGATTAAGAATAGACATCAAAGTAAACAGTATCACAGGATGAGTATGAATGTGATATTGATGCGGATTAAGGTAAAACAGTCATTATTAACCTGTGCATTTTCTATCTCCCATTTTTGTCACCCTCATCGCACAGCTTGATGTCAAATTGTCTGTCCAGTACATGTCTTTCAGGTAAGGATTTCACAATTTTAAAGAAGAAAAAATTCCATACAATTTAAGTTGAAATATCTTCTTTTTTGTGTGTGTGTGTGTCTGTGAAGATTCTTTTACTTGACAAAATAATTTAATAGATATCCCTCTTTGTTCACCTATCTCTAATCTCATGGTACCTATGCTGATGCTGACGTTATCATGTCCCCCCCCCCTCCCCCTCTCTCATACCCTATGTCTGTATATATATGTCTGTACATCGTAAGTCTGTCTGTCTGTCTCTCTCTCTCTCTCTGTAAGTTCAGTTCAGTTTCAGTTCAGTTCAATTTATTCTTTTTCTCGATCATGAAAATCAACAATGGCAAAAACATACAAAGTCAGTATACAAATATATACATATGCGATTAAAGAAAAAAAGGGAACTACAAAAAAAAAGTTTTGTAAAAACATGTGAGGCGAAGCTCCGTAGATCCCTATATAAAAATATGTCGACGAAGCAATCTCTCCTCTTCTATCTTTTCAGTGCTCATGCTGATGCCAAAGGTATCATGCAGCTCATTAGGATGTGTGAGCCTAAGAACGTAGTCCTGGTCCATGGCGAGGCTGGCAAGATGGCATTCCTCAAGGACAAGATCTGCAAAGAATTCAGTAAGTCAGAAGAAAAGAAAAATTCTCTGAAAGCAGAGGTTCAGTTCTGGGAAAGGTAAAAAATAATTTGTGAGCTTTCTCATTCCTTTTATGTCAGTTTGGAAGAACATCATAGTAGAAATGTCATCTGAAAAGGATTGCTCTTTATATGCCCTCATATTCGAAATATGACGAGCAATAGCTGAAGTGTTTGGGCCAAACATTCATGCCACAAGTGTGTGCAGTCCCATATACCCACTTCTGTGTGTAGTGCATGTGCTGTTCAGCGTGAATTGGGTCAATTTCTTATCATTTTGATGACTCCAAAACCTCACAGTATACACCAATTCTTGATTAGACATGATCACCCTTTCCCAATTGCTTTGAGACAGTTTCTTTCACAATGTAATCGCATGACCACAACCCAACTGTTTCATTACATGCTGGATATGATCTGAGTTTGGTATAGCACACATCTCGAGGTTTTGTGAACATTCTAAAGGATACGTGTGTGTACGTGTCACAGCAACGAAGATCAAAAATTACAGGCTTTTTTGTTCTTGCCATGCTGCTCTATAGACAGAATATTCTGATAGGATCATAGTGCCGTTCTTATAATATGGACCACTGTAATTCACATATCGTCTGTTTGGAGCCAGAAGGGCGTTAAATCTCTGTTAAAGTGTACGAGTTAACTTCCTTCTGCCTCCAAACCGATGATATTA
>CM046863.1:18075202-18375202 GCA_025617745.1 Heliocidaris erythrogramma | reverse complement strand
ATCAGGATGCATATATACCAGTCAGTCGATAGCATACTTTACATCTAGCGAGTCCGGTCCCAACACCACAACATTCTGTGTTATATCCTGCTTCCCCAGTGTTCAAGCATTTTGCATCAATGTTTTCCCCTGGCTTCACAGATTTACTTTAAAGATAGGATAATCACTGAAGATTTATGATGGTACAGTACATGGCATGCTACACATATATATTACAGTAAGCTAGCTTGCAATTACATGGTCTCTACATGGGTGCGCAACGATGACAGTATGGTACTGCGAATTGATATCGTACCCAGCACTTGCTTGTAACTGGCCAATGCCTGGTGATAATGCAACCTGTGGAATTGAAGTTAGTTTTTATACCAGTCATAACTTCCATAGGCTTAATTGACAGTAGGACTTGGATTTCAGATTAATTTGCTCCATTGACCACTGAATTATGTTATTCCGAATAGGCTTAACCCTTTCAGGACAGGAATTATTTAAGGGCTAAATTGATCACATTTTGTTCTTCAAATTGGCAACAATGATATTTTTCTTTTAGTGCTACATGGTTCTAATAAGGTGTAATGCCTTTGAAAACAATATACATTGTAGGAGTTTTGTCAAAAAGTTGAAAAAATTGCCAATTTTGAGAAAAGCTATGATTTTGAACCTCTCAATGTGTTGCCAATTTAAGGATTTTAAAGCTTTTTCTAGTTTTTAAAATTCCTTGCATCAAACGCAATATGGTCATGCAACAAAAATGGACATAGTGTTTGCAGAAATTTTCGCTCTTTCTACTCGTGCATCTGGTATATATTTTTTTAGAGCTCTGAATCAAAAGTTGTTGAGCCAAACCACAAAATGTGGTCAATTGTCTTGAAAGGGTTAATACAGGGGCCACTCGTCTCCCGTTAAGTTCTATTCATGTGAATTGCAATGTGAAAGAAACATGTAGCAATATGCAAATTGTGTATTTTAAGGATTTGCAATTATCAAAATGATTGGAAAGTGGACTAAAACTTGTTGCAAAAAAAATTATTATAGTGAACAGACATAAGTTGGGGGCTACCAGTACATCAGGGCATGAAGTTTGGTCTTAACTTAGAAAGCTATCTCTTATCATATTTCGAATACAGTGTATCCTCATTAGTCATTATTAACAAACTCGTTGTGACCAAGGAAATTACCTCTTTATATCGAAACCTTGTTATATCAGGGCTAAAAAACAATACAATACAAAGAAGTGGGACTGGCAAAATTACAGAGTTATAAGGAGAGTTTGTTATGACAGTGTTCTTTATAACAAGCTTCCACTGCATCGAGGCATTCAAAGAGCACTCCTTTTCAGAAGACTTTTCTACTAAAGTACCCTTTTACAACATTGACATGAAAAGAATGAGAAAGTTTACAAATTATTTTTCGCCTTTACTTGAGGTCAACCTTCTCATTAGGATAGGTCATTGCAATATTTTGCTAATCTTCACTTTTTGTGAAGAAAAAAAATGGTACAGTCACTAAAACATGATCACTAATGCCTTACAAGCTGTACAAATGTCATATTTGAAATCTAATGATTCATGTGATTTGGTTAAGAACGGAATCAACTTGTTGACCTGAAGTGACTAGTGATGTAATTCTTGTTTTTTTTAATATCGGAATGATTGACTTTGGGATAGCGCTGTATTGTACCAACCTCATTATTCTCAACTCTGTATTAAAGACAGCGCCCTCAATGTTTTTAGATCAATGGAGTTGCTAAAAGATGAAAGACACTGCGCTAATTAGAGGACTATAATTTAAGTTGGAACAAATTTTTTATTTTTTATTACAGACGATGAACGAAATGAACATTTCTGCCCATGATAATAAGGTTCGCCGTTTAGGAGGAAGGCATATTGTGTTCCTTTTTAAAGGCATCTGATGTATAATCTATGCTGTAAATATACTTTGTATGAAAAAACAACAAAAATAAACCCCGTTTTAAACAGTATTAAAACAGATGTCCAAGTATTAGTTTGTTGGCTGAGATAGAGTGATAAAGATGTGGGAGAAAGGAATATGGGGAGAAGAAAATTTGTAGAGAGCTTGATGAAACTTTGATTTAGGAGAGAGAGAGAGAGAGGGAGGGTTGAAGAGTGGGGTTGAGGAGACAGAGACCTTCAGATGAGAGAAACAGAGGGAAAGAGAGAGGGAGAGATGGAAAGAGAGAGGGAGAGATGGAAAGAGAGACGGAGAGAGGGAAAGAGAGACGGAGAGAGGGAAAGAGAGAGGGAGAGACGGAGAAAGAGACAGGAAGGGAATGATAAGGATATAAAAAGAGAAGGGAGAAAATACTAGAAGGGAAAGATGGAGAGAAATGCACTGAATGAGAGAAGAGGAAGAGAGAAAGACATATTGAGAGAGGAAATAAAGGGGGAGGAGCGAGAAAGATGGAGAGAGGAAAGAGGAGAGAGGAATGCTAAGAAAGGGGAAGCAGAGATGGAGAGGAAATAGAGAGGGGTGGAATAAAGAGGGATATACAAGAGATAGAGGGAGAGGAAAGTGTGAGAAAAATATGAATAGTTATGTGTATGTACATGTATAAGACCAACTTTTACTTCTGCCTTGTCTAGACGTACTTGTACCGCTTTTCCCCCATTCTACAAGGACATGCAGTTCCTCTTTCACCCGTTTCTTTGTTCATTCTGCAATGTAGGTTCTTTATATTTTTTTTTCTCTCTTGTCTTTCTTTTTCAATTCCATTTGCTAATTATTTCGGGTCAACCTTGTGTCAGTGAGCACCACGATGAAAACAACAGGGATGCCACTTAGAATTGATATGAAAGCCTGAAAATCATTGAGAATGAGCCATTCTGTAAACAAAAAATGTGTTTTCTATGGCCTGAAAATAAGTTGCTTGGGCCTTTTCTTCATAGAATTATGAAATAGGATTTATAATGTGCTTTCCTTATGAAGATGCTTACATGTTTGTCGCTCTTTCCTTCCTTTCCTCCCTCCCTTCTTCTCTTTTGCATATTCTTCTCCCCCTCCCCCGTCTCCCTCTCTCAAAAACAAACTATCAACTCACACCTGATGTAAATCTACCATGTATTTACACAATAAAATCCACTCAAACAAAATGATCTGTTTTTGAGTTGCATTTTTTTTCTCTTAATTTCAAAGATGATAGAATGACAATGGAATCATGTAACTACGAAGCAATGAGCAATAAGATCAAACAGAAAAATAAAATACGCTAAAATCGTTCAAACATTCCTTTCAAACGAACAACGATTACAATCTTTTGAAGAAGTGGAATTAACACTTAGGATGATGTCAAAATCTTAAATCTACGAAGAATTAACACACAATTTTCAACAGTATACATTGTTTAAAAATTCTTTTAAAGATGATACTTTTACTTAAAGTAAGGCTTAGAAATTACTGTTAGCTTATATACTGGTTATACATTTTAAAAATTTTGAACAATGCTTATAATGGAGAAGTTTACTGAAGTGTATCATGCACAGAATTCCCAGAAAACTTTACAATTTGCCTTTTATTCTCATAAGGAGCAGAAATCGAAAATGGAACAGAAGAAACGAAGAAATAACAAATCAATCTGGCAAACAGTTGTTGAAACTTCCTCCCTTTTTTGTGGCCTCTGGCGACAAGACGATTACCTATTGTATTTCCCCTATGATTTTGAATAAGTCAAAAAGAGGTTTATATATATATATATATATATATATATATACATCCCTGGAAAAAAATATTAGACCAAGCTTCTGTAAGGTACCATAATATGCATTCAAACTCATGAAAATGATTTGTCTTTGTATTTCATTGAATGAATAACAAATTCCAGCATTTGTACCTTGCTTTTATGATATTTTATTTCCTTCTTACCACAAATATAACACTTTCAGTAACCATTCTTGGTCTAATAATTTTTTCCATGGCTGTATCTATATATATATATTTTGGTTTGATTTGGAACATCATAAATTCGATGCAACTTAAGATATTATTGTAACTTATTCAATGAAAGAAAATATTTCTTGTCCCAAAGTTGTTCTGGAAACTCTGTGCATATAAAAGCATGTCATATTACACTTAAATACATAATATTCTTGTGGCAGATTGAAAAAAAAAAACAGAAAAGAAGATATATTGCCTCATAACTGGCACTTGAAAAACTCTTTGGTATTTTTAGCTGTTTTCAATCTTCGGTTCATATCTACTCTCTGATTTTGAAGCAATTTACTGATCATCAAAAAGCAACTTTGTTTCCTCTTTTTCCTGCATATTCTGAAACATTGAGGCTACCATCGTACATAACTCCAAATAGAATATTGCATTGCAATGGAAAATAATACTTCTTGGTATATAAAGAGAGGGTATCTTTTGGTGCCGTGTGCAAAGAATGGAAAACTCCCCTGAGACACAGCCAATCAGAAAGCACCTTTCAGCCTTGACAGCTTTTCATGGAATGTAGAACAAGCTTTGGGATTGGTGGGTCTAACTCTGGCAATCAGCCAATCACGGTCCACCTTTTACTCACTTGGTGGCTACACAGCTACTAGCATCTCACATGCAATTCGATTGGCTAGGCCATATCCTGTCCAACTACAATCAACCAATCACAGCTCTCCATTCAAAGCCTTTGAGGCTATCAACAAATCTTCTGTTTTGTACAGTGAATTTGATTGGGTATCTAGCTATGTGCATTGAATGCAATGAAAATTTCCATGTGTTTAAAAAGCTAGAGATTGTATTTAAATTCTGATTTTGTTTGACTCTGGCTAAAATTGCTGTACAAAAAAGTACAAAAATAGAACCTGAGAAATATTCTCTCACTTTTTTTTTCTTTTCGGTGAAAAAATGGTGGTGGGGTTCGTGCAACGGTACAAAATAAAACATATAAAAGGGGTTCTTAGAACCATATGAAAAAAATAAACAATATTTCTTTTGACGATACGGCCAGTTAGACCTATACTGTGTTATAAGTCCCTGGTCTTGGGCAGTCCTACAACCATGAAATCTAAGCCAAAATTTACATCAATTTCCAGAACACGGCAAAAATGAAAAAGAAGGTACGCAACATCATCACATCGAAAGATTGTACATTCGCATCGATAAAAGACCAGGGACTTATAGAACATTGTGTGTTTAAAACTTCTCTGTAAATATACACAAATATAAGCTCTTTTTCATACAATATAACCTTAAAGTACATATATACGTAACATAATAAGTGTCCATGTCGGGCGGTTAGGCTACACAAAAATGCACAATTCAATAGTACTAAGATGATAAATGATGGAATATAAACATATAAATTTCTACTATGAGTGCTTTCCTAATTGATGATTTTCTGTATACGTTACATTAAAAATCTTCTACTTCATTTTATCTAGTAGAGGCCTACATTGCATGGCATGAAATGATATAAGTGAATTCAACCGGTAAGTGTTTTGAAAATGGATTTGTTACAGAAAAATTAATCAGTTTCTTGTCAGAAGTCAAACGGGATTTAAACAAGTGTACAAATCTAATTGAAGGCTAAATTCATCACATTGCAATGTAACGGGGATAACCACACAAAGAAAATTATGTCATTTACTACATGTAGATAAGGTGACTATTATTTTCTGCGATTATTTCCATGGAAGATGAAATTTTGAATTTGCCATTTTTTTCCACTTTTAACTTTCTCTACGCAATGTATTAGGGTCATCCTACATCAGGGCCCTGTTTCACAAAGCTTATCACTAACAACTTTGCTCTAAGCCAATCAAATGCAATGATTTCAGTAGCTTATAACAAGTATCAAAGTTTTATGAAACAGGGGCCATATGTTAACAATACTTTTACCAAGTTTACGAGCGTTCTTTGTCTGGATTCTTGTCGATGGGATATTGCAAGTTTGAATAAAGTAACATATTTTCAAGACAGGGACGGCATTTTGAGGTACAAAACAAATCTCTATTCAATGGATGCTAAACACTCCATCACAGGTCAACATACAATGTGCGCAAATTGGCAGCTGAAACGATACGTCCAAATTTTGAATACAAAAACTGTCCAATTTGAATACAAAAGGGGATTAAGAGGAATGTTCAATCTCCTCTGTTTCAGAAAGAGAGAGAGAGAATGCGAGGCGAGTACTGTACAAAGTAAGACACACACACAGAAACTTTTTGGCAAAATATCAAAACCCGTCAGGTATGTAGACACACTAAAGATAATTAAAATTTAATAGGCAAACACTGACCCTAATCATGACAAACTCAATCTCTTACAATTTTCAATGTGTTTTCTTTTTTGTCTTTTCATTGCCTAACTGCTTTTTAACAGTCGATATGCTGATTAAATCATAGTTTATAAACATCTCGTTAAAGTTTAAACATGGGTAAGGCAGTATTTATGAAAACAAACTTTTCTTTTTTTCCTTTCCTAAAATGGCACACAAAGTTCATTTCAAGGCACTTAACAACACGAATAAATACATTCTGTTATTAGTTAATGGGTGCTGAAATTTCATATAGATCCTACAAGCAATCCAATACTGAATATATCTCTTTTTCTTCTTTTACTCAGTTCATCCCAGACTTTGTCCAATTTCTTGTGTCTTTATAAAAAGGCAAGAGTAACGACAAGAAAAACTTTGAAATTCTTCAAATGTTTTCAATTTTTCTTCCATCAGTAAAATTATCTTTAGGGATGTTACTTTCATTAGTTGGTGAGTAAAATCATTTCATAATGATTGAAATGAGTAGTTATGTTTTTTTTTTTTTAAAGTACAGTCATGCTGTGAAAGGTTTATCACTGATATTGGACTGTAGGCATAACGTGTGAAATCACAGAAACAATGAAAAGAGAGCTATATACATCAATGAATTCTTTAAAATCAAAGTCATTCAATTCGATCAACAAATTGAAAAACCAGGCTTACATGTAAGTAGAATACAAGAAGGATCAAAGAATGATGAAAATGGGCTTAGCACTACATTAAAAGTACATTGGAACGCTATCTACATGGACATGATGACAACAGCATATTCAGGGTTAAATTTCTAGAGAAAACATGAATGCATGGAAATGCTCTTTGATTAAAACCACAATAAAACTTCTGATATTCGCTTGATACTTTAAAAACTTCCAATAATCTAACATGAACTCTATCAAACACGGCTAAAAATTCCAAATAAATGGGAGCTCTCCCTTTTTTTTAGTTTGGAAACATTTTAATTGGTTTTTGTTTAAATAGTGAAAAATAGGGTTAATCAAACAATCCATAGATTTTTTTTTATTAAATAACACCAAAAATAACTCTTTTAGAACTTTTTTAAAGAATTTTTTCCCCCATTCTCTGACTTATCAGCACATTTTCCCAATGTGCAAAGTTTTCAAATTAAACATACTTTGAACGTTCTTTTATATGCTTTTCACACTTTCTTGCAGCATTATCCTTAAAAATTAGCCAAATAAGCAAAAAGAAGATATATAGTTGAAGCTTTTAGTCGGTATACACACCATGATCTTAACGCTACATATATAAACCAAATGATGAAAATATAATTGCAAGCAAATCTAATGAAGATGGTTTTGTAGTCAAAGCTGATTCATTCTTTACTTTTATCTACACTTTTATTATCATTGACTCGTTTAATAATAATCCTTTTTTATAATTCTGCAGAAACAACTTATTTAGTGCACTTTCAACTTGAAGCAATAGTGTGTTTTAGTTATTACTTGTTGTGACCTGCTTGATTTTGAGGGGCAAAAGGGCACAGGTGCAATAGATATAAAAACTGCTTTTGTGTAATCCAAGTTGAGCAAAAATATATGTTACTGGTAAAAAAAAAAGACACTGTTCAGACTCTACTCCACAAGGGGAAAAAGAATGTAAAACCCGAACATATCAAATTTGATCTGTTTTTGTTTATAGCTTTTAAACATCAAACTGAGCCACAAGGATATATATATATATATATATATATATATATATATATATATGGGGAATGGGTGTGGTGAAAGGAAGCGGAGCTACGTGCATGCTTCTAACTCAAATAAGCTTGAGTGATATAGAGACTATAGTAACAAAATTTGTCGTTTTGAATGAAAGACATAAATTTCTCTAAGACTTTGAAAGACAACCCAGAAAGACAGAATATAACAAATTTGCTTTCTACATCTGACATCTTTGCACATTATTGAGAGAAAAAAAAAATCGCACCTTGGAATTTTTACGGCAACAGAACAGCTAAGATGTCCAGGAAAATAAAAATAGTACCCACACATCTTTTTACGTGGTACAAGACTTCACATTTTGAGGAAGAATTTTGCTGTAACTCTGAGTAATTTAGATCATATCTGAACGACGATCTGCAATTTACATCCATACAAAGATGATTTAAAAAACTGGGAGGTATAGGAAAATTTCTCCCTTGAGAAAAATCTCCATGAAGCCTTCTGACATTTAAAGACTACACATGCTATGACAGGTAAAAAAAAACAATCTAGAAGACTTTACCCCCTAGCTTTGTGCAGTATTCACAAGAAATCTGGCCTGAAGATATATTCCCAAATACTGAAAACCATAATGAGGCCCAGGCATTTATTGAAATAACTTTTTCCCCCTTTTTTGTGTTTTTGTTCGAAGGCTCTCAGTTTTGGCTGTGACGCGAGTTGTAAAATGAACTTGTCAACAAAATTTATCAACTTGATAAAAAATCATAAACTCTATCTAAACACAAAAATTTCATGAAATGACTAAAACTCAACTTGTTGATATAAATCATAAACTCAATATCTGAACACAAAGATTTTAATAGTGAAGTATCTATATGAAAGATTATATATAACACACAAAAAGCATAGAGGAAAAATATCGAGAAATCATCAAACGTCAGTTGATTAAAAGCGATGAGAGCAAGGAATAGAATAGTCAGGTGCGTAGTCGTGGGATGATTGGTCATTATTTTGCAGCTTGGTTTGGTCGCTCAACCTTGGTAGACCTGCTGGTAGACCTCCCCTCCTCCGTGAGTGTAACCTCCCTGCTGGTGGTAGCCTGACTGGTAGGGGTGAGGGGAGGAGTTGTTGTGGGCATCACCACCTGGAAGATGAAATAGGGGTGTGCAAGTTGAAAGATCTGGAGGGAAGCATCAAGTGTCAAAAATACATGGTTTTTAATCTTGTTTCACTTTCCATAAAGTAGGCATCTTCTGAAGAAGCTACAAGAGATTCAGACAAATTGTTTGTCAAGGGCTAGAAGGGCAAAAACGTTTGTTATTTCGAGTTAACCTGTTGACTACTAAATTCTCTCATTTCCATAGCATTAACACAGGAGCCACCCAGTTCCCGTAGCCAATGGGTTTATACACGTCTGACTGTCAAAAGATGATACATACTGGTGACAAAACAAATTTGCTGTGTAAAAATCAAAGACTTCCATCAGATTTCCCCTAGTATTTAAAGCACTGGAGTAAATTTTGTTTCTGCTTAATACACAACTTTCAGTGGCCCGTATTCTGAACTCGGGGTTTAACCCTAATAGAGCTGGGTTATTTAGACCCATCTCACAGCCGGGGGGGGCTGATTCCGCCCCCCCCTAAGATCTCGGCCGTCCAACACGCAATCGCAACGAAAATCGGCACATACGTCGCCGACCACGTAATCTACAAAACTGTATAGTCAATTTCTCCGCCCCCCCTTAAGATCTCGGCCGTCCAACACGCATTCGCAACGAAAATCGGCACATACGTCGCCGACCACGTAATCTACAAAACTGTATAGTCAATTTCTCCGAAAAATGTCACAACTAATTAATTATGCTAATTTATGCATAAAATTAATGGCTTGCTCTAATTAATTAAGTAAAGCCCCAAAACTGCTAATTTTTTATATAGAGACTCTTTGTCCGTTTCTGATCAAATAAACCAAAAAAAAAAATTCGGTAAAATCCTTTTTTTCTTATGTATTTTATTGTTTTTTTAATTTCTTATGTATTTCTTTGTTTTTTGACTTTTTGTTTTTTATTGTGTTTTCGATGGAATTCGTTGGCGACACTATTTTAATCATAAACAAAATAAAATTAATTGTTTTTAAACGGTAAAAGTAAAAATAATGAAACATACATGAATTTTTGCTGGAAACACAATTTGCATTGGATTTGTACACGAAATCACGTTTTTGAGCAATTTTGGGTCTGACATGCACTTACGAAATGTTGCGTAACTCCGGAACCGCACGCGCGGACATCACAAATTTGGTCTCAAAAGTTGCGCAAGACTTGAAAGAAAAAAGTAGTGAAGCGACGTGGTGACTGCTTTTCGCGACGCTAACATATTACGCGAAGCGTCGAGGGGGGGGGGCCGAATCCGCCCCCCCCCCCCCCCCCTGGGGCCTTTTAGGGTTAACTTAAACTCCAGAGCTTTAATGAAAACGGACTAAACCCGTAAGTCCAGTCTAAATTTCTGTACAAAGTTAAGCCATACTAGACTGGAGTTTAAGTTAAACTGGATTTCAGAATGTAATTTTCTAAAACTATGGTTCAAAGGGCAGTTTTAGACAGAGTTTAAACCACACTTAGACCACGGTTTAAGTCAAACCAGAGTTCAGAATACGGGCCAGTGGGTTTAAATGCTGGCATCTGAAGGCTTGGTAACATATTAGGCCCGAATTCACAAAGGTGGTAGTAGATTTGTACCATGGTTTATGCAGATTTTGTGGTAAAAGTGCGCTTGATTTTCGCGCGTACACTTAGAGAGATCCAATAATGAACGCGCGTGATTAGCAAAGTGCGCAAATTTTACACTGACCATGGTTTAAGTAAATTTACGCACAGTTTATTTCAATTAATTTACATAAACCAAAGCAACTAGCGTGAAATTTGCGCACTTGCTTAACACGCGCGTTCATTATTGGATCTCTCTAAGTGTACGCGCGAAATCAAGCGCACTTATACCACAAAATCTGCATAAACCATGGTACAAATCTATTACCACCATTGTGAATTCGGGCCTTAGGTTTTGAGATTAGGAAACCTGCAGCAAGTAGAGTTAAGATTAGTAGGTGAACATGAAGTGAGTAGCTTACAATGTCCACACACTTCAACAAAGGCAAAAACTTATTTGACCCAGTTCATATTGTCCGTTTGGAGCCAGAAGGGCTTTAACTCTGTACAAATGATGGGACTTAACGCCCTTCTGGCTCAAACAGACGATATGTGGAATGGACCTATAGGGGAGTATACTAAAAATATTTCTTTACAGAAAAACCAAAACATATGAAGTCCTATATTTGACCCCAAATCACACAGACTGATTTTTCATTTTGACAATGACTGTCATAGTTTTGAAATTCTCTAGCATGATTTAACTAGACCATTCTCCAGGTTGGGGGTAAAAATCACCCCTACAATAAAATGGAGCGATCAAGATTGTAACAAGTGGAAATAGCAATGGAATGTTCCATGTACATAGAAAAGGTGAGAGAAGTGATTTCCTACATGCACTATAACTAGTACTACAGAGATAGATAAACTTAAGAAAGAAAAATCACATCCCTAAAATGAAATGGAGTATTCCAAAACAATGAAGGGTTAAAGATGGATTTACAATGTAAATGTAAGTTAATATCAGCATGAGAAAATCGAAGAATAAAATTTAAAGAGGATGATAATGTTACGTACTAATATGCTAAGCCATCTAATCAAGCAAATATTATGGAAAGGAGGTAAAAATGAGGTACTGTACATGCAGCATTCATGGAGTTCTATATAGATCAAGATGAAAGTGAATTTTAACACTAGGAAGGGTTAAACTTGTAATGATCCAACCTTTGATAGGGTTAGGGCTTGAGTTGCAATTGGATATAGAGGGCAGTACTGTGTTGGGTTCGGGTTTAAATTTTGTTTAGTAAGTGATGGTATACTATTCTATTATTATTTATTTCTCTATTTATCATTAGAACTTATTTCAAATACAGGGTAGCTACATTCAGTTAAATAAAACCTGCTTTACAAACACGCCCTGGATTAGATGTGCAGCACATGCAAGCTAAATAAAATGCTGTTCTACAAATGATGACTAGCGAAAATAGTAATGGAATGTCCTCCTAGCACAGAATAGCAGTGGAGAGAAGTGACCTACATGTACATTACTATCCTTACTACTATACTTATACTAATACTATCCTTACTGAACTCTATAGGAATGACTAAAAAATCACACCCCTACAATATAATGTAGCATTCCAGACTGTGATAAGGGAAGAAAGCAACCGAATGTTCCATTGGCACCAATAAGGGGGAGGGGGGGGGGGGGGGGGGGGGAGTGAATTTCTACCTGCTACAGTGAGAAAACAGAAATCACCCCTAAAAGAAAATGCAGCATTCTAGACTATAAACAGAGAAGATAGCAATGGACTGTTCCATTTACACAGAATAGGGTAGCAAAGTGAATTCCTACCTGCACTAACTACTACAGAGCTAGATGGGTAAGAGCTATGATGTGAGCCAATTTGATGATGATGATGATGATGGATGGAGGCGGGATATGGAGAGGGTGAAGGGGAGGGGCTTCCCTGCACAGGACTGTCTGATTGGCTCTCGTCACCTAGATATGCAAATGAGGAAGCAAAGCAATGGAAAGGAAGCATGTGTGTGTTTGCGTGTGTGTATATACATGTACACATACAAAGGAATGAATAAGCAAATGGTATATAAATGTGTTACTTCAAATGGAATACAAGCAGGAAAGTCTCTTCTATAAAGACTAAAGCAATGAAAATAGTGAGCAGAAAAACTAAAGCTTTGTGACAGAATAAAAAAAAGTTTCTCAAAATTTTATATTTTGATAAGATCATTAATCTTTACATTTAGTCAGAAGTCTGAATGTGATAACCAATTGTATTGAAAATGAAAATGTACTTTCAGTATAAAGCATTCATGGTTTTAGATAATGCAATTGTGCATAAATGGAAACAAATTTATGCAAATTTCTTCATTTTCAATCCACCAAAGAAAATAAAAAATACAATAAAAAAAGAAATGGAAGAAAAGTAGCATGAAAAAAATGCAGAGCAAATAATACTAACCGTAGAAAATGATGCAAAATATGGTTAAAAAGAGCTTCATGTACAGTACATTGGTAATGGCAATTGGAAAGAAGTACAGGAGCGTCGCCAGAGATGGTGTGGGGATTGTGACACCCCCCCCCCCCCCCCCCCCCCCTCCATTATAAATTTTCTGTCTGCAAATTTCACATGGACATTTTGCATACGATGTCAGCAAATCTTTAAAAAACTTGATGACCTTTTGTTTTTGTATGTTGTTGTTTTTTGTTTGTCAGCAAAATCAATCCCCCACCCCTCCTCCCACATTCAAAATGGGCTGGTGACGCCTCTGTAGA
Organism: Heliocidaris erythrogramma; assembly: GCA_025617745.1. Classification (NCBI taxonomy): domain Eukaryota; kingdom Metazoa; phylum Echinodermata; class Echinoidea; order Camarodonta; family Echinometridae; genus Heliocidaris; species Heliocidaris erythrogramma. The sequence continues at coordinate 18,361,817 of CM046863.1, read as the reverse complement.
GATGTTACATACATGTAACCTGTCTATAAAGACCACTCAAGGAGACAAGAAAAGCGGTCTTTATGAGCAGGTGGTCTTTATGTACAGGTTCCTTTAATACATGTTTCAATGAGAAACACTTTTCAAGGTCTTTCTATACAGTGGTCGCTAAAGCAGGTTTGACTGTATGTGCAAAGTCTGGTTAGAATATACATGTACATGTATAAGATTATTAAAACAGGAAAATTAGAAATAAAGCTAAGATTAGTGTACTGATCACTGAATTAACCTGTTAATCCTAGGGGAACCAACCACCTGTACCAACCCTATGGGCCCGACAGTATTCAGAAGTCAATGGGTTATTACAGCCCTGGAATGAAAAAATTATTCGACCAAGCTTCTGTAATACAGGTACTACATGTAATATGCATTCAACCTAATGAAAATGATTCGTCTTTTCTTTCACTGAATGACTAACGAATTCCAGCAATTATACCTTGCTTTTATGATATTTTATTTCCTTCTTACCACAAATATAACACTTTCAGTAACCAATCTTGGTCTAATAATTTTTTTCCATGGTACGTGTAATGATGATTACTCTAAAACCAGAAACGTTCGCGACATGAAACCTCTGCGAACTGAGAAGGACAGCCATTTTCACAGCAAGAACTTTCGTGATTTGCAAAAATTTTGCGATAAATTATGTCTATTATGGTTCAATGATTCCGCGGCGAGAAACTTTCGCAAATCTGGACCACTCCGGAAATTCGCTAACATTAAATGCGCGCAGGAGTTTCTGGAGTTTGACAGTATTAGCCCATATTGACAACTGACCTTTATAATTTTATGCATATCCAGAATAACAGGCTTACATGTATAACATGACATGGAATATATAGAGGGTATCAACCACCAAAAAATTATTTGCTTTGTATGTTAGAGGTTCCCTATCCTTATACTATATTCAAAGTATGGGCTTTAAATATCAATTCTATATTAAAAGAGATATTGCAAGTTTAATTACACTCTCTATAAGTCAGGGATGCCACTTAGAGTTGATAAAAAAGTAGGAAAAATCATCTAGACAGGGCCCTTGTGTACATAAAAAGTGGTTTTCTATGGCTAAAAATAAGTTGAAAAAGTAGGAATTCCAACTAATTTTGTCGGAAAAGTGGCATCCCTGATAACTGCAAAAGTAACTTGAGAGTAGACTACTTGACGCACCCGCTTGCCAAATACAGGCTTGCGCAGAACCCAACTCGTACCTTCATGTTATCCTTTATTTCCTTCATACTCCTTAACTGTTGACTTTAGTATAGAATGCCAGATAATGTTTTTTGAGGTTGATTTTATACTTTCTAGCTGCATACTAATCATTTTTTCAGGTGATTGGTACTTTAAAATCTGAATCTGTGAATTCACATTTTTTTTCTCTTTCATCTGCTTCATAGACTTGCCATTGAAAGGAAATGTTAAAGACTTTTAGAATTTTGCATTTGCCCCAAGATCATGAGCGTGAGCATCTTAGAATTTTACCTGTAAGGAACATTGGTAAGGAACAGAGAGTTTTCTGGTCACCAACTCGTCCATCCCATTACTAATGTTCTATTTGTACAAGGTGATTTTGAAAGTAGTAAGGTGGTTTTTTTTCTGCACTGATCTTCCTGCTATTCCCAGATTAGTTAAAACATTTTAATCATATACTTGCTTGATCATATACTTGTTTAATCATATACTTGTTTTTCTTTTCTCTTATATTTATTTGTTTAAATTATTTATATTTTGGGGGGGGGGGGGGGGGGCTATACCAGCCTGCATGTATATTGCCAATAATGCCAAGGAGTAGCCCTTCAACTTTGCAAAGATTTGTTTAATATGGACATGAATTAATATTGCCATGAAATACAATAAAGAGTGAATTTTTTTTTTGAAGTATAAAAAAAAATGGATTGAAGCGCATGGGTAGAATGATGCAATTGTGAAGAAAATATTGTAAATTATTTTAAATACTAATTTGCATTAAAATGTGCTAACCGTTTATTTTGTATAGGGGAGGGGGTGGGGCATAAAAGTGTAACTAAGGAATATCTACAGGTACATGAATGATAAAATAAGTCTTACATTGCATTCTATGGCCCTCTATTACAGCTCACCTAGTGTGCGTGTGTTGTAAGATAATAGAAACAGGCAATCTGTATTCATGATGCCACATTACACACATGTACAGTACAATTCACATGAAGGCCTTTTGGTATATGAATAGCATAAAGACTTGGGTTTATCACTGATGCGTACTATGGGACATACATGTATACAACACTTTCAATGGCCTAGCGGATTTTTATTTTTGAAACATTCTAGTGGAGATGTAATTACAGTGGAATCTTATAATAAAGAACACTGTTATATCAAACTCTCATTGTAACAAGGTAATTTCGCCGGTTCCATTTCTTTGTTTTCTATTATGTTCTAGCCCTGATATAACAAGGTTTCAACACAAAGATGTAATTTCCCTGGTCCCAAGGAGTTTGTTATAACAAGGCTCCACTGCATTGAAATAAGATTACAGACCCCTCCCCACCCATCAATCTGGGGAGCGTTTCATCGAGCGTTTTGTCAGTGATTTTTACTGACAAATTTGCTCTCAGCCAATCAGATGCAAGGATTTCAGTAGCTTATAACAGTTGTCGGTAAAAATCACCGACAAAACGCTTGATGAAACGCTCCCCTGATGTCCAATAATTGAAGTCATACGTGAAAACTGATCCCCCCCCCCCCCCCCCCCTCCTTCAAAACATTCATTGCTGAGCATGCATGATACCACACAATTTGTGTACCAGGAACAGGAATACTGTCTGTACAAACTTATTGGAACTAAAATATGCTGTTGTTTGGAAATTCGAGAAAATGGAAATTCAAGCAAAGTATAAATAAACTGTCAAACATATTCTGGAAGTACTTAAGCTAGCTCACAAAGATTTACTCTTCAAAGCGGGAGATACCATCAAACTTTTGCTTTGTCTTGTACGCAAACATGAGAGATATTTGTGAAAATCTGGCTGAAATGATAATTCTTGGAAAAAGATTTGGCAAACATGTGGAATATAAAGACTCACTCTATTCTCATATCCCCCCCTCCCCCCCGATGGAAAGAATTTCCTGCTTATTTCTGCCAATGCCCCCTCCTGAGGAGCAGGTACATGTATATAGGATAAAGGGAATCAATTTTGCATGGCTTTAGAGAACACTTCATAACCAGATGGAGCGACATACATGTACCTCTTACCATCAACAGGAACCCCGAGTGATGCCAGCAGGCACTCAGCGGCAAAGTTCTTGGCCTGGTCTGGGGTCTGGCACAACTTCTGGGGTGTAAGGCCTTCAGGATAGTTCCCCATTAGTCCTGGAACTGTCACCTGTAGGAAGAGGGAGATCGTAGAAAGATTGATCAACTGATAGAATAACTGATTAATTGATTGAATGGGTAATTGAATGACTGATCGCAGATGAACAGTAGCATTTAGCTCTTGGCCTGGTCTAGGGTCTGGCACAACTTCTGGTGTGTGAAGCCATTGGGATAGTGAGTTAGTCCTGGAACTGTCAGCTATAGGGAGAAAAGTTAGGTCGCAGAAAGATCTCAGGATTTTATAAACGATTGAGTTATTTATAGAAATCCTGAAAATAAATTGCTTGAAAGAATGATTGATTGCATAGTAGTAAAGTTCTTGGCCTGGTCTGGTACAATTTCTGGGGTGTGAGGCCATTGGGATAGTTGGCCATTAGATCTGGAAATATCACCTACATCAACATGTAAGAGAAGACACAACCACACATTGGATGATTGACTGATTAAAGAAATGATTCAGTGATCCCTTTATTGAATATTTCATTGAAAGTATCAATGAACAATCAAGTTTTGTAATTATTGACTGAATATTTGATCATCAATACATATCAATAGAATGACTAACCGAGTGACTTATTTGTTAATTGACTAACTCAATTACGCGTAATTACGGTAAATAAAGTGTAACCAAATTGTTTTTGTTACTTACTTCAAAAGCAAATTCTAAACCTTTTCACATCTGCACAAGTTTTCCATTAATTTTTTTGTAATTAATTTATCGCATAGTCTTAAACAACTTTGAAATTCAGGGCTGTAAAAAAGGTTGAGTAGATGTCAAACCCTTTTGAGACAATTGTCCATATTTTGTGGTTTGTCTCAATAACTTTTGATTCAGAGCTCTAAAAAATACACTAGATACATAAAGTAGAAATACAGTACAGTAGCAACAATTTCTGCACACATTTGTTTCCGTTTTTGTTGCATGACCATATTGTGTGTGATACCGGGAATTTTAAAAAGGAAAATAAGCTTCAAAGTCCTTAAATTGGCAACACATTGAGAAAAACACGTAGAAATATGTAGCACTGAAAGAAAACTATTAGTTGCCAATTTGAAGAAGAACATGTGATCAATTAAGCCCTTGAACAATTCCTGTATGAATAAAAGGTTTAATATTTGGAATATTTTGCTTACTTTATAGACGAAGAGTTGTACGTCACTGTTGGTACGATGGGAGAGCAGGGTGAAGTTAGGGACTCCCCACTGGTTCTTATTGCACAGCTCTTCCAAGACCTAAAAATACCAAACACACGTACATGTACATGGAATGACCGTAAATGCAGAAATATTCGCGGTACATTAATTGTCGGGGATTTCACGCTGTTTTCGGCGGGCGCGAATTCTAGAACACGCAAAAATATTAGCACGATTTCTTATGCTTCTTTTGAATGGACGCTGCACTGCGCGCTTCATCCAATTGATACGTGTTTGAATCCAATTCATTTTAGAGTGCGAGTGAGTAATTGTGCAGCGCGAATTCAAGAACCCGCGAAATGATATGGGTGAAAACAGATCTTACAGTCTCTATTCCAACCAAGTATATTGTGCAACATAATATGAACACATTTCCAAATGGTGTCAGTGTTGGTGTTAACACAAAAAGGCTACTCGGTAATTTATTACATGGATTTCACAATCTAAAGTAGATATGAATGTATCAGCTCTTTTTACTTTACACCCAATTGCACTATTTGAATAGTTACTGGAGACCAACACGTAAAAAAACATAATAATTTGTGCACATGTACATGAAACACATGTATGCATACAATCAACTTCAAAACCCTTTGCGTGGGATGCTATGGGTTAAAGGTTTAAGAGCATGAAGAAGAGAAAGGATAGCATGTTGCACGGGAAAGATGCGTTCTGCGTGCAGGTTTTTAAAACAAAAAAAAGTAATCTTATTTCAATCATATTCCTTAACTATTACCCCACATCACTCCAGGTGAAGTTTTTTTTTACTAAGTTGACAACCTACATTCCTTTTACTATAAATTTAAAGTAATAATGAGGAAGGGAGTGTACTTTTCAAAGAGCAGATTCAAAAAGGGAATAGCATATCTGCATCCCATTCATGAATGATATTATAACACCACACATCAAAGATATGTAGAGTAAATGAAATAAATGATCACTGGTGATATTAAAGTTACAAGAGAAATGGGTATACATGTATGTGGGTATTATTCAGAGCAGCAACATAAAATGAAGTGATGGCTACCACATGCCGAGACAAAATGACGGGAGATGGGAAAAGTCTGAAAGAAAAATCATATGAATTAATATGAGTTACGACACGGCACTAATCACAAAGATTAACAATTGCATGATATGGATAACAGATATTTGCATTAAAAGTGCACTACTGATGCACTAATGGAAATCATCATCAAAGCTTTTTTTTTAAAGTGTAGATGGATATTCTATGAAATAAGAGAACATAATCAATTAAAAATGAAGAGGATATACATGTACACTACATAAAATGTATATGACAATAAGCAAAAAGATGCGTTAGTCTACAACAGAATCATGTAATGAAAGAAGATGATAGATACCATGATGACAATGGCAAAGTGGAAGTCATGTTGTGCACCCCAATGTGAGTATACCAAGATGGAAATTACATGTATGCGTTCGTGCGATGTGTATTTGTTGAAAGACTGCTATCTTTCTCTCTCTCTCTCTCTCTACATGAAATGCCACTGTATGACATACTTCAAAAATGGCAAGGGGAAACTCTCCTGTCACCACTGAAACCTTGCTGTCTGGTATAGATACATGTATGAACATATTTTTCCTCATGAGCAGGATCATCATGTACAAGAAAAAGATGTGCTGGCCTTGTGATATTAATTTCTTTGCTTATTTGTGCTACATGTATATTTAAGTTCAAAACCTCTTTGTTTTCTCTTTTTTTGTATGGAAAATTTATAATTTAACAAGGCTAGCCCAATTAATGAAAGTGCTGATGAAATGATGTGGATTACTAATGAACACAACTACACTACATGTATACATGTACATTGTAAATTAGCAAAGCTCTTACACTCAAATGAACTGCAAATGTAGCTACATGTAAATATAGAACACACATTAACTTCCAAGGAAAAAGCTCTTTGTATTTAGAACAAATGTTAGTACACATTTACCTGATGGTTATGATGTCAACACAACGCCACTCTCAAAAATGTATGAACAACACACGTTGAGGAACTTTACCCTGAAAAGCTTTTATAGACATGTTAGTATGTACCAGAATGGTTTTTTTTAATTCAGTTTTAGAGTTTTAACAGGGTAAATTCAAATCCACTCTCAAAATGGCTTTGATTTCATCATCATTCACTGCATGAATAACACACAATGAATGACACTTGATAGCCTGTATCATAGCTCATTTAGAGAGATAGGCACAACAAAGGTCAATTTGTGGAGCTTCCCACCCACATGTACATCTGTATGAGAGGGAACTATTAGGAGCTTTATGAATGTGACCTTTGAACGAGCGTGCATGTGCGTGTTACAACTATCTCTCTCCATATACGCTATGGGCTATACCAGACATGTTAGTATACCTGTATGTTATTTTTCTCTGGTTTTAAGGTTACTGGGTTGGTTGGGGTCAATTCCATTCCGGGGAGAAGGTCGAACAGGCGTGGCTGTAGTTAGGAGGGACAGTTAGAGGAACAAAAATAAAGGAACGAACAAGGAAAGAAAGACCAGCAAAACGTTAGTGAAAATACAATGTTAAGTTCATATCAATACTTTGTGAAATTATCCAGTATTAGAAATAAATAATATGCGTGAAAAGAACACAAAACATCAATTTATAATATTTGGGACACCCTGCACTACATCCACAGCAAATCAACAATATCAATCTTCAATGTTTTAATAACATGCAGATTATAATTAAAGGTAGAAGTTCTTGAAGTTGCTAAATAAGCATTCCTAGTAATGATCAACTTCGTTGAATTTGCTAAAAGCAAGCATTCTGATCAAAGAAGGATTATAACTGCTTGCATATTTTTCCGAAGTCCCTGAATATTTCCTAGCCACAATATGACCAACAAGTTTTGAAACGTCATATTATTAAAAATATTGATCCTGCCGTGAAACTTATCCAACATTAATATTTGGAAGATGCTTATGTATGTTCAATTGTGTCTATTCCACATTACAGATATTGCCATTAACGATAAGACCAGCAGGGAGTTTCATCAAGTGTTTTGTCAGTGATTTATACCAACAACTGTTATAAGCTACTGAAATCCTTGCATCTGATTGGCTGAGAGCAAATTTGTCGGTAAAAATCACAGACAAGACACTTGATGAAATGCTCCCCAGTTGATTAGCATCTCTGCACCATTAGCCATGCACCCATGATTGAAGTATCAATTGTGACTTGTTAATTCTTCATGTGCCAGTAAACGTGGTCATTAATCCATGTCTGTCTAAACTGGGTCTTTCGCAAAAGCTGCCAAATTAATGTGGAATTTACTCTATCACGCGAGTATGTAGGAGGTAAAAAGAAAGTAAAAAGTTCTTGACACAAGTTAACCAAGAAACAGGTCATAACATGAAGCTTTTAGTTAATGCTACTTGCATATTATTGATCTGACCAGGAAACATGCATGTAGAACGCGAGCAAATTGGCCATTTTTTTTTAATTCAAAGCTATTTTTTTTCATGAAGTAGAGCCAGACAAAATTAATTTAACTTTACAACAATAACAAAATATCTTGTTTAGTCCAAAGATACATGGATGGGGATAACATTATTTAGCTTATTATTCACAATTGAAGGCTTTCGGTAACACCATGTGGTAGCCTCCAGGAAAAGGCTGTCCTGGAAATAACTTATGGGGTGTTTAGAGAACTTTTGGAAAAGTGAAAGGAAAGAAAGCAAGGAGATGATAATGGAATTAAATTAAACACTTACATAAGACCTTTTTTTTCCCGGTGTACATGTGTATACACCAAAAATGAAGTGAAATGGAAAGAGGAAAGAGGAAAAAGGAAGAAAGAGTGATCAAGATCAGGAAAGGTTTGAGAAGGTCACAGAAGTTTGGAGATTGTAGTTCGGAAAAGAACTGTTTGTATTCCTCTGTAAGTGGGTTATTTTCACGAAAGAATATATATCAACAGCCTTTTCCCAGAGGCTCCCACATGGTGTTACTGAAAGCCTTCAAATGTAAATACTCACTCACCATGGAAACCTACAGAGAACATCTAATTAGTTTATTAGTTGACCTTTAGTAACATCAGTTCAGAATGATCTTTTTTCCTTTTTTTTGCTTGTCAATAGACATCAGATACCACAAATACCACAGTCATTAAAGGTATTGAACAACCAGGAGAAATGTTGAGTTTCCAAAATCATCAAAAATATTGTTTTGTTACTAATGTCCGAGGACTGCCTACGGTTGGAGCATAAGCACCACATGTTGGCAGAGCTTGGACATTGGCGACAAAGCAATGGAAAGTCCATATTTATCCTGATTGCTAAAGTACTAGAGGAATGCGCTAAAACATAAAGTAAAAGAACAAAATAGAAACAAACTTTACGCAAAGTAATCTTGTTAGATAAGATATTGAATAAATCAAGGAACAATTTTGACGCAACATTTGCAATTCAACGTTGAAAAAATCAAATTGAAAATCTGCCTGTTCCCATCCCTGAGAAGGGGGGGGGGGGGGATCAGAGAACTTATTTGATTGCTAAAGTACTAGACGAATGCGCTAAAACATAAAGTAAAAGAACAAAATAGAAACAAACTTTACGCAAAGTAATCTTGTTAGATAAGATATTGAATAAATCAAAGAACAATTTTGACGCAACATTTGCAATTCAACGTTGAAAAAATCAAATTGAAAATCTGCCAGTTCCCATCCCTGAGAACTTTTTTTTTTTTGGGGGGGGGGGATCAGAGAACTTATTTCCACCTGCTTTGGTCATTATAAGAACATGTAAGAACATATTGTCTCTTTGGAGCCAGAAGGGTGTTAACTCGGTACAAATGATGGGACTTAACGCCCTTCTGGCTCCAAACAGACAATATTTTTTGTAGGGAAAGCCACAAGGGCATTAATTTATATCCATCAACACCACCCTTCTCCTGTACTCGGCAGACACAACTTTTTCAACCTGCCTGTTTAATAGCTGGACAAATTTCATTGAAAACCAACATTTCAATATTAAAATCAGGAGTGGTAGGAGTATAAAGGGTTCATTTTGTTTGTTATAAAAGTGACTTTCCAGAATAACGTTGCCCAGAATCAAAGATCATTTACCTCCTGAGGTTTCCTATCGTATCGGTTGAACCCACGTCCCATGCCGTAGCTTCGGGTTCCACCGGCGCCGCGCATACCGCCACCACGGCCCCTGGTACCGCCTCGGATTGGTGACCGCTGCATCATACCACCGCCGCCCCTACCGGCCATACCCATCCTAGGAAGAAAAAAAAAGTCAAACATCAGGTTGATCCAATAATGCTCAGGTGACATTAGCTTCTGGCTTATTCAAAGGCATATTGTTCTACAGGATCCACTCATATTGCCCCCACTGCCCCTGGTACCGCCTTGGATTGGTGATCGTTGCCACCATCCCTACCAGCCATACTAATCCCATGTATTATAGAAATATCAAATGTTAGACGAGGACAACTTGGCAAATCATGCCTCAAAATTGAAGTAGGAATACAGACAAGTCTATTTTAGGAAAAATTTATTAAAAGGAAATCTCCTTCCTACACCAGAGCTGCCAACATTGAAATTCAACAATCAGGGAGATTTAGGGAAATTTTATTAGAAATCAGGGAGATGTCTATTAAATGCATTAAATGGCAATAATTTTTATATCAATCAGGAAGATTGCTCGATAGGAGGCATTTAAACTGGTAAATTAGTGTCCGATTTCAGGGAGTCTCCTGCGAAATCAGGGAGACTTGGCAGCCCTGCTACACTATAAGAAAGAAACGATCTCTACTGTTGAATACAGTAATTAATGACCAGTGTTTGACCACTTAACCCGTTGTGTACTGGAACCGGGTGGTCCCTGTATTAAGCCTATGGGAATTTGACAATTCAGTAGTCAATTGGTTAAAAGACAAAACAGAATTGAGGAACTTACTCCACTTTCATTTTCTTCACATTTCATTTGCACGGGTTACTTCAAAGCAAAATATTTAGTTCAGAGGTTTTGTGCATATTACATTCATTGCTAGAAAACTTCAGCTTCTTTGCCATTAAAGCTTTTTAGGAGAGTTTAAGGGAGCAAATTTTTCTCAGCCTTTGTCTCCTTTTCACTGCCAACTAAACCTAGAATGTCAACTAGGATACTTTGTCATGATGGTCAGGGTTTGAAAACAGTTAGTAGGTTAAGTTGAAGGAACTGCTTTAAGATGAGTTTAATCCTGGCAACACGTACATGTATACTCACTTTTATTAGGCATATATCGATTTGCAGAAAATTTGCGAGATACTTTGCAGATACGGAAAATTATAATTGTACCGACTTAAACACAATAAATAAATGTATTAGCAAGGTGTTGGATTTTATCCACTTGCCAATATGGCAAAATAATATAGGCTAAACAAATTGTGAGTAGTAAATGAAGAGGCTTAATGGGAGGAATTGTAATTTGTAAACGAATATTTAGGTATTACTCCCAGTGTTAAAGATCGTATACTCGATCTGTAATGAAAATCACAAGTCAGAATAAAATGGAACCAGCGGGATTTGAACCTATCATCTACTGCTTGCCAGGCAGCGACTTAACCACCAGGCTATTCTGGTTCATGGTCAAGTCACGATGAACTGGAATCAAATACTGAAGATCCTCTTCTTTCCGACTCGTTAATATTCAACAGTCCGCCGTGGACAATAGTTAATAAATGAAGAAGCTTGGTGGGAGGAATCTTAATTTGTAAACAAATTTTCAGGCATTACTGATCGAGCATACGATCTTTAACCCTGGGAGTAATGCCTAAAAATTTGTTTACAAATTGAGAGTAGTCCCGAAACTTACATTGGTGGCATTCCAGCTGGACTGCTGTAACTTGGATAGTAGGAGGGGTTGGCCTGTGGCTGCTCGTAACCATAGAGACCCTGCTGCACGTAGCCACGTCCTGCCCCGCGAGTGTAGCGAACATAGTTACCCTTGTCAACAGGCTTGGCCAGAACCACCTCAATCTTTGCACCATCAAGTAAGGCATCTTCAATAAGAGGAGATTAAGAAGAATATAAGTGTATTTCAATATGGCACGAAAAAGAGACATGATAACGAAGCTTTTCGACCTGCACTCACCAGGTACGTGGGCCGTACTTCTCAGCGGTTGGCTGATCGCATTAAACAACACATCCCCTCGACTATTCGGAACCGTACAACCAATCAGCGCACGCAGCCCGTCCGTGCCTGCAAATCTGAAATGCACGCTAACAGACCAAAGATAGCCAAATGCGATTCAGCGATTGGTCTCCACTTGCTGAACAATCCAGCTTGCGCACAAAGCTTTGCAGACGATCAATTCTCAATTATGTCCCGGGCCAGAAGCTCAGCGCATTTACGCTTTCTGGAAGCTGCTTATATTCAATCGCATGAACCTCTTCTGTGCAGACAAAAGGAGTTCGTCCAAGCTTTGCGATTGTTCTGAAATTACGGCGTCTAGGTTGCGTCCGGGTTCACCGAGTATAATATAGTTGATTTCAAGTAATTTATTATATACCTGCGTGATAACCTGATGAGTGCAGGTCGAAAAGCTTCGTTATCATGTCTCTTTTTCGTGCCATATTGAAATTTTGTAGTACCAAGAAATTATAAGTGTATTTCTAATATTAAGAGAAAGACTTTTAAGGAAAAATTTTAAGAATTTGAGTAGAGCTTAAGGTGTACCAATCACCTCAAAAAATAATTTATGTCCAGCTAGAATGTATAAAACCAGCCTCAAAACACTTTTACTGGCCTTCTATGGGTTGACGGTTAAGGAGTAGACCCCCTCACGCGAACCCAACTCGGAGTTGGGTTCTGGCGCGGGCCAGTATTCTATGCGAGCGGGTACGTCAACTAGTCTCCTCACAAGTCACTGCTTTGTTTATTGGGAGTGTATATCAACTTGCAATATCTCTAATACAGAATCAACATTTGAAGCTCATATTTCGATTATAGTATAGCTACATGTAAGGCCTCTATACAGAGCAAAATGATTTTTTTGTGATTGGTACACTTGAGCAAAAATGTAAGTAGAACTTGAGTAGGGTTTAACTATAAAGTGAATGGTATTTAAGTTAAACTTTGAGTAACATTTCAGTTAATTTTTATACAAAGTTAAGCTTGACTTCACAGTCTGATTTAAATGCTTGATTTCTTCCAGCCAGCTTTCATACAAATTAAAGACAACAATCTCTGGCCCCTTTCTGTTAATATATGACCATATATTTTTAGAGTGGGTTAAAGAGTTGGTTTCAGAAAGTTCTTACCGTCCATGGCATTCATGGCATTGAGGGCGTCCTCTCTCGTGAAGAAATGGACGAAGGCAAAATCTCTGAGCTTCTTCACCCTCTCCACACTTCCCTCCTTGAACTTGTTAAACTCTTTGGTAATAGTCTCTTCTGTTGTATGCAGCATAAGGTTCCTCACGTATAAGATCTTTACCTGTACAGGGAATATGAATAAGGAATATATACTTATAATGTACACTGTATGATGCTTGTTTAACTCTTTGGTAATGGTTTCTTCTGTAGTTTGCAGCATAAGGTTCCCCATGCATATTAAAGATCTTTTTACATCATGTACCTGTACAGGGAATATGAATAAGGAATATAAACCTATACAATGCACACTGTATGATGCTTGTTTAACTCTTTGGTAATGGTCTCTTCTGTAGTTTGCAGCATAAGGTTCCTCACATATTCATATTTCCTGTGAAGACTATAAACTTTAATACACATGTATACATGTATAGGAAATAGAAAAAAAGAGAATAAACTGGTTACTTATAATAGACTTGTACAGGTGTAAATGGAATATACACAAGTAAATATGGAAAAAAAGTTTTCTACAATGTACCCTGTATCTACATGTATAACGGTGGCAAACAGTTACATGCACTATGCACATGGCGAAGAAAGAAGTAGACAAAATATACAGCTCCCCATTGTATCTTCCACAATTGCTCTGGTAGACAAAAGAACATCCATTCATTGCTATTATGTAAAAATATGTAGAACAGGTGTCACATGCATATTCACCTGTTCTACTTATTTTATATAATAGCAGTGAAAGGATGTTCTTTTGTCTACCAGAGCAGTTGTGGAGGGTACAATGAGCTGTATATTTCGTCCGCTCTCTTTGTCATCATGTTCATAGTGATGTAGGTATTGAATACTGCATGCATGTGCCATAAATTTTTTCGAATAGGACTAGCCCTTCTTGCACCCTTAAAAAACACCAAAATGATAAAAACACAGTTTAGTGCAATGCACAGGCTTAAAAGGTTAAAACCATGACTTTTCCATCAGCTCGAGCGCTTAAACCACTCAAACTGCCACACCTTTTTAATACATTCGCATTGAATTTCCTAATTGACATGTAGAACGCAATTAATACTGCGGGAGATCGTGCAAATGTTTTAACCTACTATTCCACATGGAGTGTACACGTGTATTTGTTATCAGTGGATTAGGAACCTACATACATGTACATGAAAACATTAATGCAGAATTTTAACAAAACGTTTTCATGTTTAATTGCCTAAAATGCACTTAGCTCAGCATATTACACACTTAACATTGTCACATTTAGGGCCTACATGTATATAGTTTCCAGGCATTATTTACACATGTGAACATGAATTTGCCATCAATGGTTTTCATGCCTAATCCCTTCCATGCCACCAGATTTTTGAACAATTGTCAAAAATGAACTTTCAATAATTAAATATTATCTTTCAATTAGTTTTCTCTTGAGCAAACTGGGCAAAGATATATTGCATAGGAATAAACATTATATTGAAGACACAGGTTTCTGTACGAGGCAGAATTTTCAAGCCATGCTGAGCCTTAACGAAATGTTCAACACTCCAAAATTTTAGGCGGGATTTGCCGCCCACGGTATGGTAGGGGTTAAGTTGGGACTATAGAAAGAAAGAAGAAAAAAAAAGATCAGGAGAAAAAGAGGCGTGTACATGTACCGATGCAATATACTCCAGCAAATTCGTGGACCCTTCGTCTTTCTATCACTTTAATATGAGGAGTACATTGTATATGCATACATGTACACAGTACAAGGTTCAAATACATTGATTCATATCTATCATATTACAGTATAAGACAGAGTAAACATATCCCTAGGTTTACCCAAGATACAACACTCTGATAAATATGGGTCAAAGGGCAAAACTAGCCTCTCATCAAGCCATCCGCTAATAATGCCAGACCATGGGCTGACACACCATACTTTTTTTTTCACAGAGGGACCAGGCCCCTGTTTCATAAAACTTGTTATCAGTGACAACTGCCACATTCCTATGACAATAGCTCTCAGCCAATCAGATGCAAGGATTTTAGTAGCTTATAACAGTTATTGCAACTTGTTATTGATAACAACTTTTATGAAACAGGGCCCTGATGGAAATGTTTTAAGTGTGTGTGTATGGAAGCCCTGTTAAACTCATGAAACTTTCGAAGTCTGCGCTGTTTCATAAAACTTGTTAATAACAAGTTATATATACCGAAATCGTTGCATTTGATTGGCTGTGAGCAAATTTGTCATGGAAATGTGGCAGTTTTTATTGATAAGTTTTATGAAATGGGAGCCCTAGCTGGAGTTTAAAGTGTCAGGATTTGAAATTTGGGGGATAATGCTCTACATATATCCATTACTGTTGAGCTCTGCAGCCCCCTAATAAATATAACTACTATTCCTTCTATCAATAATTCAACTACAGATAATTGTAGGAGTGTATTCCTCAGATTGTTAACAAGACAGGGTATGTTTGGATAATATTTGTGGCACTTTCCATAGCTGTAGCAATTTCAATAGTTTTAGTTGTTAATACTGCTCTGAAGTGAAAAATTATGGAAAAAATTATGGAAAAAATGCTGGCAATGTGGCCTGAGTAACCTGAACTCTTTAGTCTACACTGTAAAAAAATTAGGAATTACAGTAAATTACTGGTAACCGACTGCACTAAGCCTGAGTCATATCGAATATTTCATAAACCGGGATTCGACGGCTTTGATTCGATCGAATACCGGTTAATCGATAAATGATGTGCGGTGAAAACAGAGTTGCACACAGTTGCACGCAGTGCATGCACCATGCACCGGTGACCGGTCCGCTGGCATCGCGGGCATATGTTGTATGGGCTCTCGCTGCTCGAAATTAACGATAGCCCGCTAGCCAATGGCTAGTAAAAATCACAGCGGACGAGCCAAAATCTTAAGTTTCTAGTCCGTATGTCTAGCCAAAATGTCACTAGTGTTGCACGAAGCGATGCTCATTGTCGACACACCCGACAATGATTCAAATTCAAAGAATTAATAATCTTACTTTGTCTTTGGAGAGCTGAATGGAACACGTTTGTTCGATGCCAAAAAAAAAAACAATACGAAATAAACTTTTCGTCGCTCAATATAGACTCGACTTCATTCAGCTTCAGAGATCATTCAGAAGTAATTGCCAATTTCATGAGAGTGTGATATTAGTTATTGCGAATTAAGTAGGAACACTCGTACTCATGCCCGTATTTATCATGTTCAATTATACAATTGTCAAATTGACAATGCAGAGAGAGTGCAAGAAAATTATCGTAAACTTCAGTTCGTAACGACAAAACGATTTTTCCATAGAGAAAGCACAGGTACAGCGCGAAGTCCTGCGCGAGCAAATTAGCGAAAGTTAGCCAACAGTTTGAACTTTGAAGTCGCCTTCACGTTCTCTGCTAGTATATATGCTATACGTTACGGAGTTTCTTTTTTTATTTGATTTTTTCATGGTGGCTACGGTAGTTAAAAATCTGGCGGACTACAAATTGATGCACCGAAATTGCCAAAACGTATTCGGGATTCGATGTCTTCGATCGAACACCGGCTAACCAATCGATTCGACTCAGGCTTAGACTGCACAGTAAAATACTGTATCATTTACAGTAAAATACTGTATCATTTACAGTTAAATACTGTACTTTTACAGTTATACACATGTACTGCTGTTTTACCGTTTAACTGCAGAATAAACAGTACAATAGTAATACTGTGAAAAATACTGTAAATTCCTACAATGTACAGTCATTTTTTACAGTGTACAGTATTATTAAAGTAAAGAAAGCTGTCCACCCACTCCTAAGCTTTCCACATATTTCACCCTCACCAACTAAAAGTGAAAAAAAAAAAAATGCTTTACATACATGTACATTTATGTACATTGCTTTTCGAGAATTATATAAGCCTATGATTATTGAGTATGGGGTCCGCTCGCTATTCATAAGGACCGCTATTCATAGAAAACTGCTATTCATTTAACAAGCGTTATGAATAGCGGTCCTTATGAATAGTTATGAATAGTAGTCCTTATGAATGGAGGTCCTTATGAATAGCGAGGTATATGGTTTGCTCGCTATTTAGAAGGACCGTTATTCATACAAAACCACTATTCATTTAGTCACGCGTTATGGATAGCGGTCCTTATGAATAAGTGGTTCTTATGAATAAGTGGTTCTTATGAATAAGTGGTTCTTATGAATAGCGGTCCTTATGACTAGTGAGGTTACCCCTTAAAGTATAACCTGCTATGTTGACAAAATTCAATCGACAAGCAGAAAAAGCCTTGAAGCAAGTCTACACCTAAGAATCCTTTATTGAATCAACGTTAACCATTAACCATAATGTAAATATGGAAGCTGCAGTTTGTCAGTCTGAATTTATGCCATATCTGCATAAATTTGAGACCTTGTACCTGGTTCCAAAATTATCTCCAGTTTCCTGACGGCTTATGCCTATTACAAATTCACCCATCGTCATTATTGCACATCGAAAAAATAAGAATGATAGCACAAGCGAGGGCTAGAATAAAGTAGTCAGATAGTAACAACGCATTGTTATCAGTGTAGAGGACAAATCCATGTTGGCTAGGGCAAAATTGCTATCGAAAAAAAAACCCCTCAAAGGTCTCCTGATAAGGCGGAGTAGTAATTGTTATTGGCAATATAAAAACCGACCTTAATTGATGAAGCAATTATTAACAGGTTACATGTAGGTCAAAATTAGGTTTTGTGTTAGAAAGATTCAAGTCTACAAATAACTTGGAACCTCCACCTACTTTCTAGGGTTGTATGACAGCTACATTGTAGGTTACATGCCGCTTTTTCCGAAGGTTCGTTACTCCGAAAATGAAATGGGGTTCATAATTCAAAAAATGAAAAAGGGTTCATATTTCCGAAGGTTCATAATTCCGAAAGTTACGTAGGGCTCTACTGCATTTTCGGAATTAGGAACCTTCGGAGTAAAGCATCAAATGTTTGGAATTACCAACCCTATTTCACTTTAGGAATAAAAAACCTTTCGGAATAACGAACCTTCGGAGTAAAGCATCAAATGTTCGGAATCGTGAACCTATTTCATTTTCGGAATTATGAACCCCCTGCTATGGGAAATTTGTGTTTCGGAATTACAAAGCTTCGGAATTATGAACCTTCAGAAAAACGAGTACCCCCGTACGACACATACTCCTGGGACAATAGCTCCGCACGCATTCATTCTGTACACCAACCAAACACTAAACTTTCATCCTGGAACAAGCGCTGCACCTAGAACCTAAACCTAACCTAAAACCATATCTTTTACGAAATAAAGCCTGCAGCAATTGTCGCAGGAGCATCTGTCATAGCACCACTTCTAGACATAAGAGTCTTAACCCTTCAATTATCTGCATTTGAGTTTGGAGACTCAAGTTTAACACTGTAGTGTAGTATAGAAGAGTATCTTTGAAAGTTATTCCAGGAATTTGGACTATTCTACCTATTTGTTCCCAAATGTAAGATTAGACTTATTCTTCAGAGTCTGTAACCAGAAATCTTTCAGGTTAATAGACTCCTTCATAATTATTCAAGAGTATCATTAATAAATGTTTTATTTTATTAAAAGAAACTCCTTATATGTAGTGTATTAAAAAAAAGTTAGGATTATGTATATAAAAGAGAAATATTGGTGAGTCATCAGGATCTTCCTGTAGGTTTATACCGGTTATCAACTCATCACCTCATTTTAAGTAGTCTTTTGAGATACATGTATTTGCATTGATATCTCACTCCAATGTACCTGTACATTGCACTTCTTGAGAAAGAAAAACTGTTTGCTTTCCTCTGAAAGTCATTTTCATTTTTTTTTCCTTTCTCATATTTTTGGGAGCCTGTGAGAAACACAATGCATGAACTTTATAAAGACAATTCAATTTGAGTGCTTCAGATATTCCATAAAAGTTACACATTACACAAGATTATCTACAGTGTATGCAAGATAGATACATGTACATGTAGATGTAGACTACTGTCCTTTTCCCATAACAAAATATGAAAAACGGGAAAATAAATGCATTCTTGTCTTCCTAGCTATATTCTACTTATTTCTATATATGCTGCCTTCATTGTACATGTACATGTACATTCTCATACAGCCATGGAAAAAATTATTAGACTTATGGGGTGTTGCAAGAAAGTTGCAATCGATTGCAAATTGTAAAGCAAATTAGAACAACCATTCTGAATGCTTCAGGGTCTGCCCATTCAAGAAGATGCGCTTGCAACAATGATTTTGATTGGTCAGTACCGATCAGTTGCAATTTGCAATCAATCGCAACTTTCTTGCAACACCCCACAAGAATGGTTACTGAAAGCTTTAGATTTGTGGTAAGAAGGAAATAAAATATCATAAAAGCAAGGCACAACTGCTGGAATTTGATGAAATACAAAGACAAATCATTTTCATTTAATAGTTTGAATGCATATTATAGTACCTTTATTACAGAAGCTTGGTCTAATAATTTTTTCCAGGGCTTATTTTGCATGATAAATATGTACTTTTTAAAAACAGCAAATAGAGCCTTATTGTCAAGGTAATATCGTAAACCCATCCATTCACTGGCTGTGAGTTTTACCAATCAGTGTGTTTGCTTTAAAGTTACTACTACTGAACAAATTTAATATGGGTCATTCAGTTGAAACTTCATTTCAGGATATAAGGTTAGGCTCTGAGATATGTAAGGAGCAGAAAAAATAATTAACACACAGCATCGTTGAGGTACTCCACGGGAGATTCAGATGTCTTGTTTTTATATTTGTTGACATTTTAAATCTTCAAAACCTGTTCACTTCTTTAAACAAGGCATTAGCGATAATGTGTCTCGCCCACATGCGATAACTAGAAATATCGTGATCTCTGTTGCCATGCAACAGGTCCCCCAAGTGCATAAATCTGCATAAGTTATGCTTGCATATATCTACATTACTAATGTTTGGAAAGTGACGTTTACAAAGTTATGTCATAAGAGAGTCTTGCGGGTAAACTATAATGTTTGACCTGAAATGACCTTTGACCTTACCATGTGACCTCTGATGGCAGCATAACATGCAGGTCCCCCAAGTGCTTCTAAAACCCAAGTTTGGTTGAAAAGTGAGTGATGGTTGCAAAGTTATCTGTCATAAGAGAGTCTTGCAGGTAAACTTTAACGTATGACCTTTGACCTTATCATGTGACCTCCAATGGCACCATAACATGCAGGTCCCCTCAGTGCATCTACAACCCAAGTTTGGTTGAAAAGTGAGTGACGGTTGCAAAGTTATCTGTCATAAGAGAGTCTTGCAGGTAAACTTTAACGTTTGTGACGGACGGACGACGGACAACGGACGCCCGCCATTTGGATCCCTTAGTCTCGCCTTCACCTCCGGTGGGCGAGACAAAAAGGAATAATGTCAGTGACCATCTTATTAAATGAATATGCCAAATATAAATTTCAACCTCTAATATTGCTAAGCATTTAATTCCTTTAAATCTTGTGAATTCCTCCCAACAAATAGTCTCAGATGTTTGATTTGGTGGAGACAAATTACTCCTAAACAGAGAAAGAGATAGGTTTACCACTACCCTATCCATTATAGAAATAAATATAGCTAGTGATCTTTCTTGCTCAAGTTTGGTTGACGGTATTGTCAAAAAAGCTAATGCTCGTCTAAAATTCTTGTACCGTTATGCTAATGTTATAGCTAGGAACTTTTTAGTGGTGGTTCAAATTTCACTGACTGACAAGCAACAAGTCATTCTATAGCGAACGGAGCCTCGCAATTAGCAGCTTCCGGTATACGCTACGTAAAACATATCTATTTGTACGTGCAAATTACGAACAGTAGTACAGTATAGTGCGTAACAAAACACAACGAAACTCGGCAAATCTTTAAGAAATAATCATTTATTGTCAAATAGAAAGCATGATTCTTGTACGATTGCAAATAAAACAAGAATAAAGATGGAAATATGAATGTAAGTACCACGTTTCTTCACAAACAGTTACGTTTAATGCTGTTTCTTATGTGAAATTAGTGCCGGTCGGAAGCAGTGTTATTCACCCGGAGTGGTGGACGGAAATCCCCCGTGCTGGTCGGGCCCGTCCACCGCCGACCACCGTAGCTATAACACTGGGGTACTGCAGTCTAGGCAAGGTGGATGAAAACAAGTTAAAAATAATTCAAAATAAGATTGTAAGATTTATCAATCACTTACCACCAAGAACACACATTGGGAAGAGTGAACTTGAAACAGCTGGTCTTCTTCATGTAAACCTTAGATCACAACAACTTTTAATTCACCATGTACATAAGATTTTTTACTCTAATGCAGATCACTATATTTCGAATAACTTTACTCGCTCTTCAAGTGTTCATGGGCATGACACTAGAAATAGTCAATTTAATTTCGTAGTGCCTATAAAGCGGAAAGGTAAAATTGGAAATTCCTTTTATTTTAACGGTATTCTTTTCTGGAATTCCCTCCCAAATCATGTTAAGTCAGTTAAGAATTTTTTACATTTCAAAAGGGTATTGAAGCATCATCTGAAAAATGTGTCTACTCCATAACTATATTTCTCCTCTCCTTTTTGTAGCTCAGATGGTTTTTTCCTATATTATATGACTTATGTAACCAACGTTTATTATCGATAGTTTCATTATGATTTTCTGTATATAGTTTTTTTCCGTTCAGTAAGTCTTGTTTTCACATTTATGTAATCTTCGCCTACTTTATAAAAATGTTATGTTTTATTTTGCTACTTTAGTACATTCTTATTACTTGTCGTACGTGTACGATAGTCTTGTAGCCGTACTAATGTGTTTTCTTAGTGTATTTTTTAATCAGTTATTTAGGTAAGGACCCCATTGGAAATAAGCCATTTCGGCTTTCATGGGCTATCCTGTCATGGTACCTGGTTATGTTTGTATTGCAGTATACCTGACGAATAAAATAAAATCAAATCAAATCAACTACTGAGGGGCATTTCATCAAGTGTCTTGTCCGTGATTTTTACTGACAAATTTGCTCTCAGCCAATCAGATGCAAGGATTTCAGTAGCTTATAACAGTTATTGCAACTTGTCATTGATGACAAGTTTTATGAAACAGGGCCCTGATGTCTGTACAGGCACTAGGAAAAAAGTCAAATACCTCACACTATAGTCTATTTCTATTAAATCATGCTACAGTGAAACCTGTCTATAAAACCACTCAAGGGAGACAGGAAAAGGGGTCTTTATGAGCAGGTGGTCTTTATGGACAGGTTCATTTAATACTCGTTTCAATGAGGAACACTTTTCAAGGAAAACAAATATTGAGCTCTTTATAGACAGGTGATCTTTCTATCCAGGTGGTCGCTAAAGCAGGTTTGACTGTAAAAGTGAGTTTCTAAATGTCACAAGAGTCCTTCCATGCCTAAATTAAGTTCATGAACATACATGTACATGTTTTGCAAAGAAAGTGAACAGACCTGATATTTAAAATCAAACCCTCTGCTTAAAAAAAAAGCATTCAATTCAATCTTCATTGTCCATAAATCATACAAGTTTATTCCTAATTTCCTATTTCAGCAAAAAGGTTTTAATTGTCGTAAAAAGTTTAAAATTCATCTTTTGGCTTTTGTGCAGTCATAAACTAACAACAGGATTTAAGCTATACTGAATAGGTTACTTTAAGTTTAATAATGAAAAGGTTCAGATTTATAATATCAAAATATATCTGCCTAAAATAAAAACGAAATATAATCTTCAGAACATCACAGATGAAATGCTTCCACAATTATTTAAACTAAAGGTATATTTTACAAGAGAAGAGCATTATATGTACCTAACCAATTTATGTCAGTATTTATTTCTGTTGAGCGCTATACATGTACATGTAACCATTTTTAAAATGAGTTACATGTAGCAAGCTTCAGCAGCCCCCCCCCCCCCCCCCCTTTCATAAAACTTGTTATCAATTACAATAAGCTACTGAAATCCTTGGATCTGATTGGCTGAGAGCAGATTTAGCAGAAAGTTGGCAGTTGTTATTGAAAAAGTTTTATGAAACAGGGCCCAGGTGTATTTTGGAAAGTAACTGCACTGTTGAACTTTGTCAGCATCAGATTTAAGATGTAATTGTACACCTGTACTGCCATGGAATAAATTATTAGACCAAGAATGGTTACTGATAGTGTTATTTTTGTGGTAACAAGGAAATAAAATTATAGTACCCTTATTACAGAAGCTTGGTCTAATGAATTTTTTCCAGGGCTGTATACATGTAAGGTATCACCAATTCTGTAATATGAAATGCAAGTTTCTTTTGGGAATTAACAGGAAAACATAAAAGTTGATTATGATCTAAGAACAAAATACTATAACATAAAAAACATGAACTAAATTTGTATACAGATGCAGAACCTACATGAGCATCATGTTCATGTATATTTCCCTCTTGATTTTAATCCACTGTAAAATCAGTCTGCACATAAAAATGATGAAAGTTCTATAAATAGATCCAACGTGATATATGCGTAGTCATCATGAAAAGCAAAGGGAAGCGCGCAAACAATATGGCTTAGAAATAAAATTTGATTGATTGCAAATTAAACAAAGGATTCAAGCACTTTAAAATGTGGAATCACCCTTCAAAAAGAAATTGCCAATTACTTTGTAAAGCCTCATATCTACAGCATAGATCGGACGTTACATTTGATGAAGATTTTACAGATTATGAGAGATGAAAGTTTATTCAGAGGGTGGAATATATAAACATGTAAGGGTTGCCTTCAACTTTTTTTTAAAGGTGGCCATCAGGGCCACTCAAACATGAGGTCCAGGTGGCCAAATGGATTCTTAGGTGGCCCGGATGCTACATTTTATCTACCAGTATTTCTATTTTACACTACACGTATATTTTTTTGGTGTCCTAGCCAGGCTACCGATCCGACAGTTTACTTAAGGTGGTTGACCCCTTTTCAGGTGGCCAATGTTATTAGTTGAGACCTGAAATATATTCTTCGTCAACTGAAATGTCGTCTGAGACGCAGAAGGATGCATGTTAGCTCATACACTCTCACACAAAAAGTTACTGTCCTTTATATAGATCTGAACAATGTACACGATAGTACTACTACATGTTGCACTTGGTAGTTTATCCCATGCTTTATTAACTACAGCAATGGGAGAAACACAAAATATTTAGAAAGTTAACAATCAAAGTTTTTCATTAAAACCTTGAAATTTTCAACCTTTCAAGATAAGTGTAACTGCTTTTCAAGTGTTTCACTTCAGATATTTTTCTATATTAGAAAGAATGATGTAAAATCTTTCTAAAAAATGTAGGATTAAAAGGAAAACACCAGTGATGTCAATTTGAAAAAGGATTTATCAGTTTAGGCCTCACAGCTTTCCTATAGATCCTCAGGAATGAGTTCACCCTTTTAAGACAGTTGACCACATTTTGCGGTTTGGCTCAATCACGTTTGATCCAGAGCCCTAAAAAATATACCAGATGCATCTGGGTAGAAACTAAGAAAGGGCAAAAAAAATTCTGCACACAGCACTGTGTCCATTTTTGTTGCATGGTCATATTGCACTTGATGCCAGGAATTTCAAAAAGGAGAATAAGTCTTAAAATCCTTAAATTGGCAACACTTTGAGACGTTCAAAATCATTGTTTTTTTTTGTCGAAATTGGCAAATTCTTTTCCTCAATTTTTCGATTGAGATTCTAACCATATTTGTTGTTTTCAAACATATTACATCTTACTAGAACCATGTACATGTTGTAGCATTAAAAGAAAAATACTTTCGTTGCCAATTTGAAGAACAAAATGTGATCAACTTAGCCCTTAAATAATTCCTGTCATGGGAGGGTTAACAGCATTTTGTGAATGCATCCATGTGCGATTGTGCGTTATCTGTCCACGTTGGCATATAAACGCAACAGTCATGGTACTGGGTTGGATTTTCCCTTCCAGGGTAAATTTACTCAGCGCCACGGATTGACCCCCAACCCTTCCTTATAGTCTTTTGAAGAAAAGCAAATATATCAAACAAATATCTCTCCAAAGACCTCTCCTGTGTGCATTTCAGTCAGCTATTGAGTGGATAGAGTATAAATGTGTAACTTAGCCATGCACATGTATCATACTAGTTACAATACTATGCAGATTATGTACATGTATGCAAGAGCATATTGAAGAATTACTGAAAAATTCAAATGCTATGTTGAATGGAATTGATTTCTACTAGTGATTTGGCTTTAATGGCAAGACATGTATCGATATTGAAGGGATTCATATGTACACGTATACATGATCAGCATTTAATTTGAGACCAAAACAGAGTAAATTCATTATACGTGTATATAAATTATACACATGGGGCTCAATAATCTTTAAGAAAGAAATGAATGCATACAATGTACAGGTCGAATATACAATGCATATATATATATATATACACGATGCATTTCTGTAGGCCTACATTTGATTTTATTAAAGCTCTATTGTTGGGTGCTTTCTCGGGTAAAATAGAACATCATGACAGAGTACTAGGCCCTACAGAAAATTATCATGATTACAATCATTATGATAATAATGATGATGATGGTGATGATGATGGTGATGATAATGATAATAATAATGATCAATATCATGATTGTACAATAATTTGCTGCCAGAATTTCATAAAACTCCCCAAATTCTCATACAAAATATCCCGGCAAAATATCTTAAATAAATCTCCTCCTCCCACAGTCCAGCACATGAAAGGAGATTTAATTCAGTTCCACTGCATGGACCTGTTACAAGCTGTATTGTCATTTTCACAGCTCATGTACTTACATCAACAAATGCTCAATCTTTCAGGTCTGGCATGGTCACATGGTTTTGTTTAGACCCTGTTAAATCAGGCATGAGATGCACTACTAAATCACTCAATTACCCTCTTTGACAGTTACACAGGTATTAGTAAGGCCAATGGGATTAGGCTAATCTGTTCCGATCATACCCTGAGGGCATTGTCTGGGGACATTGATACCACCCTCTTTATCTCTGGGACATGATTGGGGTTGAAAGTGAGGAAGTGATATGGGGAGTGTCCTGAATGAGGTCATTGTGCACAACTTGCACCAAGAACAACTTTTCTAGTCCTATGAAGACAGAGTCCCCACCTCCCTGGTTCTCGTGCTCTCGCTCTCTCTCTCTCTCTCTCTCTCTCTCTCTCTCTGATGACAGAGACTAGTTCTCAGAGGATGATTGAAAAAAGGAGATGAAAAAAACTTTTTTTTTTTCCGTTATAAAATTCTCAGCTTTTTTCAGTCACCTGTTCACAAATTCCCTTTACAATTTACAATTCTACAGTGTGTTAAATTCAATAAAGACTTCAAACTGTAAACAAGTTTATCATAAACTCTTTAATAGGAAACTATCATTTTCAGTTATAAAAATGCAGTTCCACAGGGTTACCTACAGAATCATTCAATGCAAGGACTTTATCAAGCTTTCTATCTATATAAAGGGTTAAACCTGATGACTATTTAATTCTTTTATCCCATATAGGCTTTTAATAATGAAGAACCATCCGGCTCCTGTCACTATGAACACGATGACAAAGAGAGCGGACAATTTATGCAGCTCCTCATTGTACCCTCCACAATAGCTCTAGTAGACAAAAGAACATCCCTTCACTGCTATTATGTGACACCTGTTCTACATATTTTTACAGGATAGCAATGAATGTATGTTCTTTTGTTAACCAGTGCAATTGTGAAGGGTACAATGATTAGCTGCATAAATTGTCCGCTTCTTTGTTCGTCATGTTCATAGTGTGTAGGCAACGAGTTTAAAAGACACAAGGGTAGTAATCTGTTAATGTTATCTAGCGACGTTTATCATTAACTGTTAGAGATGGTTATCAGTTTTAATGAGAGATTATAATACAATATGTTGACTTTACTACTGGAGCTATAGAGGCTGTATAAAGTAGAAGACCAACTAACATACAATACATGTAGAATGCAACAGTTAAGTTAAAGTGTAAAGAAATTGGCTTCTTATCTCTAATTAAAAGAGCAAGCAATGTATGAAAATGTCTACTTTAAATGCAGGTATACATGTACATGTGTATATGTATTCAAATTAATCTTGTTCTCAGAAATAATGTAAGTCTACCCTGCAGAAATATCCATTTTATTCACAAGAGGTGGCTTATAGTTTCATACCATAGGAGAATGCCATTGAAAAGAAGCCTTTCGTCTTCCACTCATATACATGTAAGAGAAACCACAAGAATGAACAAAAAGCAAAAATCAAACAATATAAAGAGGAAACTAAAGGAACAAAGCTCACAAAAATAATGGGTTCTATTTTCATAGAATATGAAAAATTTCCACCAGACAGGTTATTACCTTGTTTAGTGTCCTACATTTGTAAAAGAGCTCTAAATTATTTTTATTTTTTACTAGACTACAGCAAATAAAAGCAGTTGCTACAGATGTTGTTATTACATAACTTCTTACAATGGAGACCTGCCATTATTAAAGTCAAGTCTAAAATCAAAGAAGATCCACTCTTGTTTTTGTAGGGATAATGCACACATGATTTATCCCTAAACATAACAAGCTAACACCAAATCAGTCAGAGTTTTACGATGGGCTTTTCCTATAGAAGCTTAGCTTTTACAACCACCCTACTTAAACATGAGACCACTGGTTCTGTTAAGCTTTTGACCACCTCTCTGCATACATCTTCTCTACCATCACTCCATCCATTCATCCATTCATTTTCTTGTTTGTCTGGCAAGGAATGAGTTCAATAGGGGGGCGTGTTTACTCTTGGTCTTTCTTAGACTGGGTTCAAGGCAAATAGCGAGTTTCTCCTGGAGCTCCAAAATATGCTTTGAGGGGTGGGGGAGGGGGTAGTTTTGCATAGGCCAGAACTATTGTCTTGAATCAACCCTTTCAGACACCAACATGTACATGTGTAAGCCCTTTATTCCCTTATTTAGGACAAATTTTGTAGTTAGACTATTTTCAAATTGTAAAAAACAAGTTACAAAGGGTTGCCCCACCCCCTTAAAAAAAGAAGAAAATCAGTCCATTGACAAAATGTGGAGTAAGCCTCTAAATGTACAAGTACATGTAAATGTGTACATGTATTGATTCCACTATCCCTATACCATTATCCACTCACTCTCTTGGAGAAAGAGAGCTCTGAGAAAGAGAGAGAGAGAGAGAGAGAGAGAGAGGGAGAGAGGGGGATAGATATTTTAAAGAGGAATTTGTCTTCAGATATTCATAAACAGATCTGAATAAAATCTGAACAATTTGAACACTTTGAAATTGGTAAAAAAAATTCCTCAGTTTGGGAGCCAGACCATAGCTCCGCATACAATAAACAGTGAAGAGCAATGAGAAAAGTGTGTGTGTTTGTGTGTGTGTGTGCGGTTAAAAGTGACATGCTCACAATTCACGTTTATGCCATGTGGTTAGACTCTGGCTATGGCCCTAAAATGGGAATGACTGGATGAATGAATGAATGACTCAGTACTTTTAGCAGCCCCTCCTAAAAGTGTATTTTTTCTCTTGAATTTTATGAATGAATATCAATTTTAAGCACTTTGTCATTCACTGAACCCTGCCCTTGTAAAAAAGTACCATAGTATCCATGGTAATTTGACAGTAATTTGACCAAATTACTGTCAAATCATGGTATTTTGATATAGTACTCTGCATGATTTGATGTTAATTTGGTCAAATTACCGTCAAATTACCATGGGTACTATGGTACTTTTTTACAAGGGTGCTGAGATTCTGTGTATTAAAATTAGTAGCCAACTTTGAGCAAAGATTTTGTTGAAGATATTGAATTTAATCATCTATAGATATATTCTTCTAAATACCCACACCCTGAAAGAAAGAAATAAATATAGGAATAAAGCTGAATCTTTCATTTATATTTGGTAGGGATATCTCATAATACATGTACATGTATTAGCTACAGGTGTTTTATTTTATATCACAAGTATAAATGTACATGTACATGTACATGTGTGTACTTCTTCTTATAACATTGGAAAATAACTTCAAAATAAAAACAAACTTCTATTAAACAAAAGAAATTTAAAAAAAAAACAAAGCCTCAGAAACTGCCTGAAAAAGAGGACAAAAGAGGATAAGAAGACATGAATTACAAACACAGTATAAAATAAAATATAGTGTAACATTAATTGTGGGCCTAATGAAAATGTTGGATATATTGCACTGAATGTCTTGTAAGTTTGCATGTAGTGTAAATTTGACTTAATGCCCTTGCACTCTCTTATGGTCTTGATTCTGTATCAGTCATTGTTCCCAACCTCATTATTTGGGTGGCGGGGAAATAGAGCATGAAATTTGCCTTTCGAACTTGACTTGAACTGTGGGATACACCATGTGCGTATGACCTCCGGTGAGGTTTTTTAAAAAGGAAGAGAAAGAAATATTACGTGTACTGAATGCACATGGCCAGAATCAGATGAAGGAAATCATTTTCGTACATCCTTCCAATATCAATGGTGTTTTTAAAGGGGAAGTCCCCCCTATACCAACTTGGATTCATTAAAGAAGCAGAAAACATGAAATTTTTAACAAAATCCGATAAGAAATAAGAAAGTTAGGAATATTTGAAGTTGTAATCAATCAAACTTAATATCAAGGTGGACTTTTCCTTTAAGTACATTCATTAACCCTTTCAGGACAGGAATTATTTAAGGGCTACATTGATCACATTTTGTTCCTCAAATTGGCAACAATAGTATTTTTCTTTTAGTGCTACATGGTTCTAAAGAGGTGTAATGTCTTTGAAAACATTATACATGGTTACAAAATTTGTCGAAAAGTTGAAAAAATTGCCAATTTTGATAAAAAACAATGATTTTGAACCTATCAATGTGTTGCCAACTTAAGAATTTTAAAGCTTATTCTTGTTTGTAAAATTCCTGGCATCAAATGCAGTATGGTCATGCAACAAAAATGGACGTAATGACTAATGTGTACAAACATTTTTGCTCTTTCTACTCATGCAACTGGTATATTATTTAGAGCTCTGAATCAAAATTTTTTGAGCCAACCCACAAAATGTGGTCAATTGTCTTGAAAGGGTTAAGCCTACATTGTAGATCACAATCACCCCCACCCCCAACAAAAAAAGGAGGAGAGAAGTAAAGGGGGAAGAAAAGAAAGCTACATGTGCTTTGTAGTAACTGATTTCAGACAATGGATACAGGTAGATATACACTGAAGCTCATGATAAATTAGAACTGGCCCGACATTGGAATAGACCAAGTGTGTTTTAAAAATAGCTTGAGTGATGAAACAAGCCAGGTTGAATTCATAGGAATAGTATTAAAGCTACATGTACATGTAGGTTTCATGTACAATATGAGGGAAATATATTTAAAAGGATAAAAGTTGAAACTAAGGCCTGATTTGTTTGGGGGCAAAGAGAGAAACAACAACAAAACAAAAACAAAAACAAAAACACCACAAATTACTATTTTTTGGCAATGTTGCTAACAAGCACATACATGTACAGGTATGTTAAAACATGTAGTCTAATTAGGTTGAACATTCATTGTAGCCTATAGGCTTCATTAAGGATTAGATTTACAATAACAAATAAAACTAAAGCCTCCTTTTTATTGATTGGCCAGAGAGACACATCATCTGATTGAGGCATCTACTGCCTCTAGAAATACATTACATGTATGTTATCTTTTAACATTGTCAACAAGCACATGTTTTAGATTTCAAGTTTAGATTAACAATGCTCTATATTCTACAAAATAGTCTATATTGTTAAACCAAGTACTACACACAATAGACTATATACTTGCATCATTTGTCCCCCCCCCCCCCCCCCCCCCCCCCCCCCCCCCCCCCCCCCCCCCCCCCCCCCCCTTTCCATGACTGGCTTGAATTTGAAATGAAAGAAGCACCGCATAATTAAAAGCCAAAGGCAAAGCTGTCAAAGCTGCATGTAGGCCTAAACACCACAAAGTCAACTTGGTCAATCTCTATTCTTACTCTTAGCTGGCTTGGATTAGGCTTAAAAGGTTAGGCAACAGAAACCCGTAGGAATAGGGGCAATGTTTGCTCGATGGGGTCGAAACTTTGACATTTAAACAAACACAGCGCCGAAGATTGTGGCGGGAGAGGCCACGCGGCGACTGTAGGACGTTGGATTGATCTCGCCGCGGCGGCGGATCTGTCGGCCCGCGACCGGCCAAGCATGCCCATCCACGCGAGGCACTGGCATGGGCATGGCGGTGAATTGGTGCCGGTGACTGTGCCTGGGCGTCACCTGGTTCCATTACTACACGAGACCCCTTTAATGATATTCCCATTTTTATCGGAACGTACTACATTTTCTTTACAACTAAAATGATAAATTGACATGAAAATAAAGGCAAAATGAACTTGATGATTAATTCAGCACGTTGATCATTTCAATTTTCATCAGTGTTCAATTGCAAATCTGACTGTCTCTGACCTTAATTTAAACGTTTCATTCTTAAATTAGAGAATGTCTAGAGTCTAGGTCCCGTATATTTCCTTTAACTTGTTTGTTACATCTGGGAGCAAATATCTCCAATTGTTTGACATTAATTATCGTCTAGGCTACCCAAAATCCGAATTCATACATGTAGGCCCTATGCCGCAGCGCCGCTGATCAAATAATTGATAAGAGAAGAAACCCAATTATTTACTAGATTCAAGTTAATGTAAATGTAATGTTACTAATACTTACTACGATTACAATTGACATGCATTTTGGTTTTGGGCCTGGGCTAGGTCTGACTGCAAGTGTTAAACTAAATGTACGGCCTAGTCGATCTAAATAGTAAATTATAAATATAACTTCTGAGGCGAATAATAGTCATATTAACATGAGGAATAAATTTATTCAGATTCTGCTATCTTCTGAAGAAAGTGTAACTTACCGCTCTCATCACATCTTCATCCACATCTTGTTCGGGTTCGGCCCAATCGACCATAATCTGATGGCCCCACAGCTGAATACGGCCTGGAATGAGCTTGCGTCTGGCCATTGCAGCCGCTCGGTGGTTCTCGTACTCGACAAAGGCAAAACCTCGATTTTTGGCCTTGTCGTTGATGGAAGGGTAGACGATTACGTCCACGACTTGCTCCGTCACTTTGGCCATTTCAGCGAGGATTTCCTCCTGTTTCTTGTTCTTTGGGATGCCTCCCACAAAGAGTCGGCAGTTATCGACGGATGGACAGACACCGAGATAACGTCCTTTTCTGATTTCATAATTGTTGAGCTGTTTCACGGCCTTCTTTGCATCTTCACGGCTGGTGTACATCACGAAGGCATAGCCACGATTGCTGCCGCTAAAGTCCATCATCAGACGCAATTCGTAGATTTTCCCAATTTTCATGAAGACGGGAACAAGTTCATCTTCGAATAAATCTCGGGGGATCTTCCCGACGAAGACCTCGCAACCCCGGCTTGGCTGCTGGCCTTCCCAGCCCGGGGGAGGCCCTCCGTATTTCCGCTGCCCATTCTCCTGAACGATGTGGTAGCCGGTGCGCTCCATCAAATTCAGGAGAGCGGCCTCGTTTCGAGCACCAGAAATTCCCTCGGGGTTTGACTTGATTGGTGATTCTTCCATCTTGTTCGAATCTTCTGTTTCTACCAAATCCTAAATTAGATTGATGAATGTTGATTGTGATTAAAATAATCGTCCAGCCGGGCTGATTATGGCTGAAATTGTGATGATCTCCGGGTTGATCCCCAATCAATTATAAGCGCCGATAAAGGCGCCCGCGGCGAGTTTGTCTTATCTCCTCGGAGCATGCGCAGAAACTCGGTCGCCTGCTAGCTAGATATTTATGTATCACGTTTCGTCAGAGAGATAAAGAAGTGCAAACATTTTTTTTCTTCAGTTTTCAGGTCAAAAGAGGATAAACTTTGCCCTATCAATGAGTAATCACAGAACTGTGATAACTCCATAGTCCTATTGTTGTCACAATTCTTCATCATTTTTATTTTACTGAGCAAGAGAACTGATGTGAGTATAATATTTGGATTGTATGTGGCTCAATTTATTTCTTCAACCATCATCTTTCCCCATCATTCCGCTTACAAGTGGTTTTTTTCAGCCTATAGGCCTATATACTAGTGTGTTCCTCTTCTTTCTTCTCCTTCTTTTCCTCCTCCTTTTCCTCCTTTTCTCATATTTCTATTAAATTCTATATCTTATTTTTGTGAATCATGGCTTCTTCTTCACCATCATCAATTCATATTCATATTCTTTTTCTGCTTCTCATCTTCTTCGTCTAGTAGTGTATAATTTTTCCCCGGCCTCTCTAAATGTTTTAATTTTCCTACTTCTTGTGGTCACCTTCCACCTGAAATATTATGGTCCTTTTCATCTTTCTATCCGAAGTAGTAAGTACTATAGAGGCCTATCATGCCTTTAGGCTCGTATTACAATATTTTGTATCAGTCTCCACTTATTCACTCTCTACTTCTGCCCGCTTATTTGGATTTCATATAAAATAAAGGTTCATTTTGTTAACACGCGGCCATCCGCCGGTCAGCCGTCCTTCTCAAAACCACACATTAATTTACTATATAAGCCAAGCAACGCTCGACAGTCTATATACGCAAGAATTCAGAATAGCCACGTGGGTTTTATTTTCGTTGGACACGCCCCCTAACTCGAATTGTTTACACGTGTACGGTCGGATCTCACCCCCTCCCCTTCTTCTTCTTCGATTCATCTGCTTGTTATTAATTAAAAAAACCTTTGGTTATCATTCACATTAAATTTCTCCAAAAGAAAAAAAAAGAGTTAATGATTTCGGTGATTTCCCTATATAGGGCCTATGTATATAGGGCATGTAGGATATTGGCTGTAGCCTCTAAACATTGCTAAACCTTGCTCATGTTCAGCAAACGATAGGCTTAATGCACAACTCATAAAGGCCTTGCAGATTATTTTTTTTAAATTCAATATTGGTTTATGAGCTGTAGTTTGGGCCAATGATTCAAGTATATAGACTATCATGTCTATAAACAAGGGGAGCGATTTCTTGTCACAGCCGGGGGGGGGGGGGGGCATAACCAGAAAAATCGCCGCCCCCTGCTATAAACCAACCAACAACGGTGCATTGGGGGGGGGGGGCGGCGTAGGGTTGCCATGCCCCGAGGTCAAAACCATCAAGAACATTTTACAAGCAAATTTCATCACCGTGGTACGCAAAAAGCGCAAAATGTTGCATCTGATAATTTATAATTACATGTATATAATCTGTGAATGCTTCCTGAAAAGAATGTTGATTATTGTTCCATGTAATTGTCCATAGAAGTAGGCTCTTGCATGGCTTTCGGGGTTGATATGTGGTTGTAAAGAGGCGTTTGCCATGAACAAATTTGCATATTCTGCTACTCATAACCCATGGTGATGCTGTGGGTTCTGACTGTTGCTTGGCTGGGTCATCTTCTTGGTGGGGTATGTTGTTGTTGTTTTTGGTTTTTACGGCGCTGTCATTCAAAATATGAATATTTACGCCATCTCAGTTGCGTTGTTGGGCCATTCTCCGATAAAGTGTGCAATTATAGAGTGTACACATGACAAAATGTCAACATCAAAAAATTCATTAAACTCTTATGAATTCAGAAACTTTAATAATACAAAACAGTCAACGGGTGATTGTTTGCTATACATTATGTCAAGAAATATTTCCAAACTCAGTGACCCTTTTTAACATTTTAAAGCCACATATCAGATACGTTACCTGAGGTAGTATCTTATAGAAAACCTCTGATAGTCTCACTGCTTAATTCTTGCTTTAAAATGCCAATACGTATGTCAAACTACAAGCTTGAACATGTACAAACATCATGAAAACATTTTGGAGTCAACCTTGATCTTTTCTGTAATAAAAATGATCGTGATTTGTAAAGTGAAGGTCAAATACAAAGCAAAAACATATTTCTGCTTGAAATAAATTGAGTTTCTATTTGCGGTTTAATTTTATCAGTAATCTCATTATGTATGAAACATTATGAATAGGTATTACACTTGTGTTACAAACAAATGGCATGTAACTTCTCTCCCAGATTATTCTGGACGCCAAGAAGAACGGTATACTAGTAACGTATATTGACGCATCGGAAGTTCCGTTCGCATATGCAGCAAAAGTTCCAGCACCAATAAATGCATTCTAACTCTTTATAGAACATCAAAATATGACCCTGCCTAAAATCAACATACTTCTATCCGTGAAGAACGATCTTTAGTCATAGATAAATGATTGGATACTTCTATAACATTGAGATATATGTAAAATACGAATACTAACAATAAAACACAAAACTACAATGTTTTTTCTGATGTATAGTTCTGAAATTTGCAGTTACGGAAGACGGTAAAAATGAAGTTGGTGAAGATTTTTATGAAAATATAATACCCATAAATTTACTCCAATTCCTCACTCGCTATTTCATGAACTTGAAAAAAAATGACTTTTGCATTTTTATGGAGAGGAAACGACAAGATAAAACGGACGACGATGTTTCTAGATTATAAAAATGGGGGACTTAAAATGATAAATTTTGAATTGTTGATTAAAGTTCAAAGAATTGTATGGGTAAAGAGACTATTAGGTGGGGACCAGCAAATGAAATGGAAACAATATTTTGATTATTGTACTCGGCATATAGGAGGGAATTTCATTTTCTTCTGTAATTATGAAATTAGACAGCTCAAGCTATATTCACCGCCATTTTATGTGGAACTATTAGAGACATGGTTAGAAGTGGGAGATTTAAGACATATTTATGACAATTATAAAGGTAATGAAGTTATTTTAACAACAAACATATAATGTTTTCGAGGTTTTTCATTCTAGATTTAATATCAAAGGCATAGTGAGATTGGAACATAATTATTGTGGATAAAGATGGTGAATTAAAAACAGATGCATATTTTACTAGTAGAGAGATCTTAGTCCATGGAATATTTTGCAGGTAAAACACATATTTGAGAAAATTACCTTTAGTTGGAAAAGGCAAATGCATATAACAGATGAAAAGAAGAAGGAATTAGACAGGGAAAGAATTTTATTTTTGCTCTCAGATAAAATTGTCCCCTTGATTGATTGATTGATTGATTTTATTTGCCAAGCATTCAGAACATAATAAATTTGTACATAGTAGAATAACAAATTAGCAAGCTTGAACAGGATAACCCACGAAAGCTCGAAAGCTTATTTCCAGTGGGGTCCTCTTGTATGAATAAAATACTCATTGAGTTAGAACATATTTATATATATTTACACGTTGAGGAATAAATAAGGAAAAGTAAATCATAAAAATAATAGTGATAAATATATACAAAGTTAGAATGAGAGGAAAAAGAAAGAGAAAGAGGAAGAAGAAAAAAGAAGGAAAAAGAGGAGAAGACGAAGTTAGAAGAGGAAGAAATGGAGAGAGAGAGAGAGAGAAACGAAGATGAGAATGGAAAAAAAACTGCGTTAAATCTTTCATCATGCATGTTAAAACTATAAATATATACAATAAACAGCATATTAACCTGCATGTGAAAAGAAAATGGTCCGTATTCAGGATATTTTACCTAGATGTAATTACCTTAATTGAAATTGTTTCGAAGAGATTATTATACAACTATTCTCAACAGTAAATTTTAAGTCCCCCTGTAGTAAATAGATTAACATAATCATTTGATTTGTCTATAGAGACATTGAAAACATTTTCCTTATATAGACCAAGGAAATGTACTTTAAAAAGTAATCTTATAGGGAATTCTAATTCAAAATGTTACATGACTGCATGATGGGATTATTTACACGAATCATGATTTATATCGGTTTGGACTGGCTCCTAGTAATTTTTGCTCCTTTTGGAAAAAGGGAAGAAGAAACATATCGTCACGTATTTCAAGAATGTGAACGTATTCAGTTGCTATATGGCAAAAAAATGGGTAATGTTTTGAACTTAGCAATTTTAAAGGAATTAAACTGGGAGAGAATTTTATTTGGTGTGACTTTGGGCGATGTGGGGAAAATGTATTTATTTAATCATGTAATATTGTTAATGAAATATATGTAGGAAGAACAATATACCGCCTAACTGCAAAGAAGTAAGCGATTTATTGGTAGGAAATCAATTTGAAGAAAAAAGGTATAGCACTAGATCGTAACACCCTGTCATTACACTTAAAGAAATGGGGAAGCTTTTGATTTCGGATGAATTAAGGAAGGAGTCTTTTGGATGGATGTGAAGTGAAGTGCTATTGATAAAATATGTAAATTAAGAACTATAAATGGATTGCACTTCGATCCCTACTAGGGGACTTTGCTTTAATTTTTGTTATTTTTTGTCTGCAGATTCTTACGCTTATACTGCAAGTCACGGAGTGCGGGGAGGAGCGCTCAGGGATTGGGATGGGGAAGGGGGGGAGGGGGGAGGGGGCTGGAAGGGGTGATTGTTTGGGATGTGCGGGTATGTCTGTCTGTCTTTTTTCTCTTCTCGCTCTCATATTTTATTCCCTCTTTTTTCTTTCTTTCTTGTTTTTATCTTTAATACGTTTTTCTTTCAGTGAAAAAACCCCAAAACATATAAAAGGAATAGTTATACCTAAGGTATATTTTCAGTTGTATAAATTCTTTATGCGACCATGTATACATTTTTGCAGATAACGCAGAGGTATATTTTCAGTTGTATATCTGTATAATTTCAAGTATGCTGATATTTTAAGTGAATTACAAGTACATGTATGTGTAAATTCTTTGTTCTTCCATCAATGTATATATCTTTCCATATAGGCCGATATATTTACTTGTAAATTGTATAAGTTTCTGTTTTTCTATACTTTATTCATGATTGTAATTATGTTTCTATTTTTGTATATCTGTTGATTTCACTGAAAAGAAATGAATAAATACAAAATACTTAAAACAAAAAAATTCAAGCTACGCCTCCACCCGCTTCCATTCCATAAGAGAGAGAGAGAGAGAGATAGAGATGAGGAGAGAGAGAGAGAGAGAGAGAGGGAGAGAGAGAGAAGGAACTATACACTGGCCAATTTTCTGAAGCAGCTTTATCATTGATGATACCAATATCGCGTGCAAGCGAAAAAAAAAATCAATCAGCGATTATTCACGAAATCTGATACAGATTAAAATGGGGCTCCACTTCACCCCTCTTAAAGAGATTAGCAGCTCTTTCACTCAAACTGATTTAACGGTTTGATGATTAACCTATTATTATTTACAAAACATGCTTATTATCTGCATTCAGGTGGAATTTGACCCGGTGTTCTGATTTTCATCCCAGCGATTCATCGCTTTAATTGCCGCGTGCAAGGTCCTACATCAGAATAAACATTTCTTATACTCCACAAACATGAATTGACCTCATTGAATGCGTCTACAGATAAGTCAATTTCTTAGGTAGCTTTAATAGTACAGATTAACAAAGTTTGGTTTGTTATTGGATATAGGCCTATACATTTTTGCATTGTTAATTAGCACCATCTGATGCATGAGCCCACTCATGTTTCGTCTCGCCTTTAAGAGAGCTGTTTTATGGTTTTATTTTATTTTATTTTTTTAAATGGGCTCAAAAGTTTTTCATTTGTCATTTTTCAGTCAAAGCTGTTTGGTGCTGCCTCGTTGTACCCCTTCTCTTTTTCTTTCCAGGGGCCTCGATATACTCAAAATTGCTGAAGGCAATTGCGCCACCTCTGTCGGCCAAAAAAAGGAGAGACAAAAAAGGGAGAGGGAAGAAGAAAGGGAAAGGGGGGGGGGGGGGGAGAAAGATGAAGAAAAAAGGAAAGATAAAAGAAAAGGGAAAGGAAATGAAAACAAAAACAGAAAGAAAAGAAGGAAGGAAAAAAGGGAAAGAAAGAAGAAGAAGAAGAAGGAAAAACTGGCCAATTTCTTGGAAAAAGTAGCCAAACACTGAAAAAGTTAATATTCTGGCAAAAGGCGCCCCCTTTGGCAATAGGCTGCAGCGCCCCCCCCCCCCGAGTATTTTAAAATTTCCGATATTCGGGCAGCGAAGTGAGTGCCAGAATATCCACATAAAATTGGGCAGCGAGGTTCCCAAATTATTATGTAACTTCAGTATGTATCTTCTGTACATTTTAGAAATTTGCTCGCTCGCTTCGCTTGCTCACAAAACTTTAGAAATTTAAAAGTTGATATTCAAGCAAAAGGCGTCGCCCCCCCCCCTCCTTGAGAAAATGGGTATATATGATGAAAATCTCTACATCTGTGATTTTATTTTTATTCTTTGTGTTCGTGTGTGTGAGTGGGGGGGGGGGGGGGAATTAGGGTGCAGCATTTTTGTCGGGAAATTTGGGCGCCACCCCCTTTCAAAATGTTCAATTAACGCCCCTACTTCTTTCTCTACCATTTGAATAAATTCTCTCTCTCTCTCGCTCCCTCCTCCCTCCCTCTCTCAGTCTTCTCTCATTCATTAATATTTTCTCTCACTGCCCCCAGGGGGTATGGGTTGCGGTGGATTCGGTGCCCCCCCCCCCCCCCACAAAAAAACCCCGCCAACTAAAAAAAAGAAATAAAAAAAAAAAGCGAGAGCGAAAAGCGGGAGGAAGTGAGGAAGTGAGATAAAAAAAAGGCCTCAAAAGGTGCTAAGAGAAGGGGAAACTCCCCCTCCCTACGCCCACCCCTGATACAGTCATGTGCAGTGCAGTAATGCATCCAAAATAATTGAAAAGCAGTCAGGCCAGGGCGTCGAACTAACTTTTCGCCTAAAAGAAAGGTGCTGTACGAGCCATGTTTCTCTCAAATTTGCTAAACTGACGTCAAAGCTTTCGTGCCGCCCTCGGGGGAAGAGGGAAACTACCCCTCCGTGCGCCCCACGGCCCTGTTACATAATAGAGTGCAGTACTGCGTCCAAATAATTGAAAAGCAGTCAGGGAGTCAGGGTTAATTTCCTAAATTGCCTGGATAGGGGGTCCAATATCTCAGAAAATTTCCCGGGATAGGGGGTAAAACAAATTCCAACTTCTCCGGAATAGGGGGTCACTTTTGAAAAGGAGTTACGAGCATAGGCCTACCCCTGGTGTGGGGAGTTGGGGGCGGGTACAAACGACCTTTTGATATGAGTTTTGACTTTTGATAGTGGGTATTGATAGAATGATAGTGGCATTAAAAGGTGTTTCTAACTTTGGAAAGATGATAAACACACCTTGGCTTATGTCAGCACATGTCTGTAACACAATTTCACAATATTTAACAGGTCACGCCAAAAAAATAAAAATAAATTAACAATCCTAGCTACGCCACTTGCCCTTTCTTCCCCGTGTGTTTTAATGCATAATTATTCAATTCTCCGATTTATTTTGCACAAATAATGATTTCCTTGTCAAAAGCATTTTTAGATACCGTTTTTTAATATTTTCTACATCTTAGACAAAAGAAAAACGAAAAAACCAGCAAGAGTACATTTTTCAAAAAAAATTCTAAAACGTCTGTTACAAAAGTCTACTCAACACACTCATTCGAGGAAAGCCCCCCCCCCCCCCCCGGTTGTCTCGAAGTGGCGCGTTCATTGAACTTCTCGCTGGGAACGCGTCCATTCGAGATAACCGGGGGGGGGGGGGCTTGTCTCGAAAGGGTGTGCCCGTTCCCGCTCCCATCCCGCTCCCATCCCGCTCCCGCACCCCACCCATTCGAGACAAGCCCTGTCGATCGGGTCCCGATCACTGATCTCAGACAGAGATCAGTGGTCCCGATGCGTGAGAAAAACGGGTGCCTTGCGTGAGATCGTGAGACTGACCCTAAATGCGTGAGTCTCACGCCGGGGTCTCACGCAGAATGCGTGAGACCTGGTAGCTCTGAAGTGGTGAGTATGTGCCGCCCGCAAGACAAAAAGGGGGCTTCGGAACGTGCGTATCATGAAAAAAGAATGGTCTTCGGAACTACTAACATTTTTTTTAAAACAGGGCTCTTTGGACCTGGATTACAATTTACAATATAATAATGATGCTACAGAACTGGGCATCGTTTCACCAAACCGTCACAACCACAAGTTCGTCGACATCCTATTGAAACGCATGTTAATTTTAATACACGCGTTTCAATGGGATCTCGGCGAACCCGCAACCCGCACCTATGACTGTTTGATGAAACGCTTCCTGGTTCCCGCACACAAGCGCAGCTCCCATACGCTAAATACGTTGCGTGTGGAAAGTCTATGGTGTCTTCGAAGCGAAACGGGCAGGGGCGGGGCGCGTCTTTTTTTTTTGTAACCAAGCCTAGGCAGAAACCCCTTTTTGAAGACTTTGAAACAGACTACAAGTATCGGACTTGTATTTTCTAAACCCTAACCCTAACCCTAACCCTAACCCTAATAAGCAAAAGAAAATTTCGTAATATAATCTTCTGCCGAGATTCGAACTCTTGGTTCCTTCACCAAGAGAAGACTGGATTATCCGATTGCGCCACACAGAGCAGCTGCTCGATGCCCTTGCTCGTTTTATTATATAGCTAAAATTCGTTTTCATGAATATTCATGCCGATTAGTCTTGACGGAATAAACCGTATTAGTATGAAAAAATGCGAAATCTGCCTAGGCTTGGTTACCAAAAAATTAGACGCGGGCGGGGCCATGGGGGCCATGGGCGGGGCGCGATTTTTTTTTTTCCGCACGCGTTAACGCAAATTTCATGAATAATGAGTTGTAAGACTGAAGTGCGCAAACGCGTGGCCTTGCCGAAACTGAGGCATCGTCGATGGTTGGCACATGTGCGAGCGGAGGCATGCAGTTCTACCAGGGAGATGGGAGTTTTCAGGTTCTACCCACAAGGCTCACACAGATATGATGGGTTTCTCAAGGGGTGGGTTGTTTTTGGCAATAGTGAAATGATTTCCCTCAGCTCTCTCCTCCCCCTCTTTCTTCCTCTCCCTCCCCTCTCTCTCTCTAGCGCGCGCTCCCTCACTCTCGTTTTTTTCTCTCTCTTTCTCGCAGCCTTGAATGAGTCGCCTCTCTTTATATAGGAATATAATGTATAGAAGGGAAAGCCTTTCAAATATTAGAATGTCTTTTCCACAGGTAAATAATGATGTACGAAGTAAGTAAGTGCATTTAAAGAATTCGCAGGCCTTCTAATATTATGTCTTCACAATGTTACAAAATCAGTCAGTATAGGATCATGTTTGCCTTAACCATTTTCTAAAGTATTAGTCGTGACTTTCATAATCACTACGTATTCAATTTCACGTGTCTCTTATTGGACAAAAGTTGTCACACGAATCTTTAATGTATTTCATTTACTTAATGGGAGTCGAGATCTTGGCTCAGTGGTAAAGCAGTGGTCTCGTAAGTGGGAAGGACCTGGGTTCGAAACCAAGTGAATGAGCTATGTCATTTGGTAAGGCATTAATCATGTTTTCCCTCAGCTCTCACCCCCTCTCTCTCCCGCTTTCTCCTTCGTCTCTCTCTCTCTTTCTCCCTCCCCCTCTCTCTTGAGTCTGCTCTGAGTCTCTC
This sequence comes from Heliocidaris erythrogramma, assembly GCA_025617745.1. NCBI lineage: Eukaryota > Metazoa > Echinodermata > Echinoidea > Camarodonta > Echinometridae > Heliocidaris > Heliocidaris erythrogramma. Next base: position 18,319,340 of record CM046863.1, on the reverse strand, counting down.
TGGAGTATATGCATGCGTTTATATCCGCGTAAATATAAGGGAAATCCATTAATTAAAAGTCTTCAAAGTTGTTTTTTTAAACAGTCAGTGGAATCATTTTAGTCTTTACTCTTACTAGTTTACTTTTTCAGTTTTTGTCGTGACCTCCATAAACATTACGTAAAAATAATACACGCGTCTCTGATTGGACAAAAAGTTGTCACACGAATCGGTAATGTATTGAGTTTATACAAAACAAGTAACTCGGTACTGACTCATCTGAAGAATATACATTATAAATTATTACTTTCACATCATTATCATTATGTTCACCTCCAATTTCTTTGGTTTTGCCTTTTATGGGCCGACATGTATGTGTAAATTGTTTACAGTTCGAAATGGTGGGAGTAAGTAATAAAGAAAATATAGCCTGAAATATGTAACTGCGATTTAATTTAATATTTTATCATAAATTACGAAAATCTTCTTCACAGTATAATAAGGATCCAGATTATTCTCTTGATATTCATACTTTCAGAAAGAAAATTTCCTTCTTTCAGAAATAAATCATGAATTTACCATCTAGGTTTGGTGGTTTATTTTACCTGAATGCTATGAAAGCATGTGTATGCTTGAAAGTGTGAAACCATGGGACTTACAGCTTTAATTCCTCTCCGAGGGACTTGGTAATGAGCCTTACCAAAGGGCACTGGCGCATCCACTTGGTTTCGAAACCGGGTTCTCCAAATTACGAGACCACTGCTACCACTAAATTCAGGCTCTACTACTCAGGGGCGTATCCAGGATTTCCCAATGGGGGGGGGGGGGGGGGCGCCAGGAATTATTGATCGCCGTCATGGGGGAGGGGTCTTTGGAAAATTTTTGCTTCTGAATAAGGGCTGATATGCAAAATAGTGCTATATGTGACCAATTCTGAAGCCTATTTAATGAACAATATTTTCAATTGGTATGAGGATTTTTTTTTTTGCTATTTTTTTTACGACGGCCAATAGGGGGGGGGGGGGCGCCTGTTGCACCCCCTGGATACGCCACTGCTACTGAACCATCGCGCCTCCCATTAATTAAATGAAATACAATACAGATTCGTGTGACAACTTTTTTTTCCAATAACAGACACGTAAATTTGTATACGTAATGATTATGGAAGACACGGCTAATATGTTTTTTGATTGTAAAGACAAAAATGATTCCATGCACTGCTGATTTTGAAACATGTGAAACATGAGAGGGGATACGAATTCTTTGTTATTCACTTCCTTACTTCTTACATCATTATTTACCTGTGGAAAAGACAGTCCTTCGAGTGGTTACAGCATAAAATAATTATTTGAAAAGCTTTAGTTTAAGCCTATAGTGGTACCAAGGAGTCCTTGGTAGTACCTCCTCGGTTTATGGATTTCCCTTTTGCACTGAGAGAGAGAGAGGGAAGAGAGAGGGAGAGAGCGAGATAGACATGATAGAGGGAGAGGGAGAGAAGAGAGAGAGAAAATGAGAGTGAGGAGGGGGAGAGAGAGAGGGAGGGGGGGAGGGGAGAGAGCTGAGGAAAAGCATTTTAATGTTTGATATATCAAATCTGTGTGTCTTGTGCGTAGAACCTGAAAACCCCCATCTCGCCCTGGTAGAACCGCATGCCTCCGCTCATGACCTGCATGTCGATGATGCCTTCAGTTTCGTGTCCACGCGTCCACGCGTTTGCGCACTTTCAGTCTTCCAGCTCAGCTTATGAATTATTCATGAAAATTTGCGTTAACGCGTGCGGAAAAAAAAATCGCGGGCGGGGCGGCCGGAACGACAGAATGAAAAAAAGGCGGTGCTTTGGAACGGTTTTCTCTCTTCTTTTTCTCAACAAGAAAAAAATGGTATGCTTTGGAACGGAAATTTGAGTGTAAAAATGGGGGTCTTCTGGGCGGCACACATACCCACCGCACTCTATATACTTTTTTTTTTTACAATAGCAAAAGTCTTCCTTGAATTTCATTTGACCAAGGAGGTACTATAGCTATAGGCCTAGGCAAGCTTGCCTTGTACCTGATTTGACATTTTATCTCTTTTTGTGGAGAGAGATTGGCGTCTCTCTGCCTCTGTCTCGATCATTAGTCCGGATATTATGTTTACACGCCCGGAAATAGGTCTTTATAAATAACTTTAAAAGAAAGAACAATGTGGGGAATTCTTTAAGAATTCCCCACACAAGATGGTAATTTCTGTCTTAATTTAGGACTGGCACCCTATATATTATGCAAGTCCGGATGCTAGTTCAAGAAAATAAATAAAGTATTCATGCAATATACTCAATCTTAGGGTGAATTCCTAAGATGTGGATGACTTTTGTTTCACCCCTCCCATCATTTCCACCCTGGGCCAGAAAAAATGATCTATTTCACAAAGTTTTGTTTATTAATACTCCAGTCACACCAACGAGACAGACAAGAAACCGACAACAGATCGAACAAAAAAATTACATTACTTCGAATGGCCAATAAAAGCGGTCGGTGTGGAGTCGGTGTGGAATCGGTTTCGCAGTGTGACCACAGAACTCCAAAAGACGTAGAAGGCTTGTGCGGGTGCGAAACTATCGCCGTCGCTCGTACGTGGTCACGTGATATCCGCCATCTTGGTTAGTCCTTCAGATAGCGGATCGTCAAGCGCAATAATTCATTTAACATGTAGATTCTATTCATGAACTTTTGAGTAATTTTCATCGCCATGCCGTTTTGCACGGCATATAACTGTACTAACCGTCAGAAGAAAGGATGCGGGAAAACTTTCCACAGGTTAGTTGATCTGATTAATTCAGTAATAAGTTATAATTTATGATGTTTTGACAATGTCGGCTCTCTTCGTGATACTTGACTTTTTGTAGTACGTAGTCCCATCTGTTCATTTTACCGTTTTATTTTAATTACTCGCTGCAGTTTTCATGATGTGGTCTTATGAAAATCTTATGATAAATAACTTGTTTAATTAAATTAATGAATATTACCATTTCATACCTTTCTGACATTCCTAAAGAATAGTTAAAGAGATCTAAGCAGCTAATTTAACCATTTTAAGAACAGTAAAAATTGTGACACTGACATGACTGACACTCAGTCATCAGGTCATGACAGTGAAACTTTGTGACAGTTATTTATTGACAGTAAAGTTAGACTTAGACTTTAGAGAGAAATTCTAACTCGGTCATGACATGTAACTCTAAGGCCTAATAGGTAAATCTAAGTTAGTAATTAATACTCACAGTGAAGACAGAGTGAGCTGTGTCTGTGATTGTGAAGACTTCGCTTCAGAAGTTCAGTCTACGTCTTCACTCTTCTTCACTTCCATGGCATGACTTCCCTGAACTGACATGACTGAAGATGCGATGGTCATGAGATGAGTGACACTGTCATGGCTGTCGTTAACGCGTTAATTGTCGATTTTCTTAGAAGTATGAGTAATATGTGGTGTAATTGTGTTAGTGAGGTTGACCTGAATTCTGATGTTAAGGGAAATCCAACCTTAATTAATAGCAAGTTGCTTTAAAAGAAAGAGGAAAAATCAGAGAAGCAGATTGGTGAAAGTTTGAACGAAATCGGACAAGCAATAATGAATAACAAAATGTATTAGGGCCTACTCAGTAGGATCTTTTTCTTTTATGAGGACCTACATTAACAATATGCTATCTCCAATATATTACTGGCCCGAGTGTAAAAGCGCCTCAAATAAAACTGCAAATTAATGATATTTTTGTGTACGACAAACGGGAGAGTTGTCCACAAAAATGTCACAATTTGAGATTTGCATAGATGTAGTGATCTCATTTTTCAAACATCCATAACTTTCTTAGTCCTTGTCCGATTTCTTTCAAACTTTCACCATCCTATTTTTCTTATTTTTCTGCGTTCACACAAATCATCTTATTACCAAGGTTGGATTGCCCTTTAACTTAGAAAGTAATGTATTGATTAAATTATTAAACAATTCTTTTATTTCTTTATCAAACATTTCTGATTTTTCTTACAATGTAGTTTGTATTTCCAAAGAGATTCTTTTCAATTAGGATTAATTCCTAGAAATTAATTGTGATCTTATGTTTTTATTTTTCCACTTTCAGATTTCCAAGAGGTGATAGTTCTCTCCTAAAGAGATGGATCGTGAACATGAGAAGAGACAACTGGACACCTGGTCAGTATTCGTCCATATGCTGCGACCACTTTGCAGAGGAATGCTTCGATCGTACTGGTCCGACAACTCGGCTCCGCTCAGATGCTGTGCCAACACTGTTCAACTTTCCCCAACATCTTATAAAGGTAACTAATGTTCATGCAACATTATGGCACCAACAACATGCAGGGTTTAGATACAAATAATACATTATATTATATGCATTTATAGCTGTTTTTTTTTAATTTTATTTATTTTTATTTGAATCTTGTTTATATTTACGTGAATGGTACAGGCAATTCTCATTTTATGCATTTTTTTTTTGATGTCTCCTAATATCAAAGCTAAATTTGTTGGGCCGAAATTATATTCTTAACTTTTATGATTGTGAACTAAGGTAACAAAGAATGATTGAACCAATGTTGATCTAATGATTAGCAGTCAACTGCTTTGCAAAATCTGTGCAAATGTAAGATTAATTTGATATATATATATATATATATATATATATATATAAAGAAACAGAGTTGAAAACTTTTCATGCATTTTCCATCATCAGACTCTGTTACTTGATATTTATTTTTTTATTGTAACTGTCTACTTTTGATTAACTTTTCCCCTCCCTTCTCATTTCAGAATGTCAAACAGTGCAAGCCCCCAATACCACGAGATACTGCTCAACCACACTCTGCCCTTAAACAGGTTGATGACTCCAATCTTCACATTGCCGAGTGTTCAAATGAGGATCCAGCACGTGATACCTACAGACAAGAACTCAGTACCCCGATCAAACCCAAGCCCCTTGCAGACAACACTGAATCCATGTATTTACATCCATATGCCAAAGTTACTCGTGCAATTTTATTTTCATTAATTAAAGATACTTGGTGGAGATACAGTTACATGCATCTGTGATAATCATAAAACAAACAACATAGTGATGGGTACAATGACTTCGTTTTCTCTCCTTATTATGGGTTACTTTGCAGACATTGTCAAATATTATTCAGTGGAGTGAAAGGATCATTTGTGATTGAAATGAGCAAGTCCATCATCATATTCATCTGTTTCTTAAATGATATTGATTAGACTCATAAAATTTGCGTACTTATCAAGAATCTCATATTGGACCAGCATAAAAAAAAAAGGAACACAGAGAAAGGAGCATTTGAGTCTGGTGGGAAAAATATTGTTTATGATAAAACTGTCTTATACATGTAATAGAGTTCTTAAATTTATAATGAGAGTTTACTGTCTGTAGCATTTTGCCGGGCTATGGGGGCTTATGTAGCAATGTGACCACTGGCAATATGCACTTGCATATAGTAACTATCACATTCATTGCTACTGGTACTAATACATGTATTTTGTGTGAAAAATTTGTAACTTGCCAATGCTTTGTCAGTTTCTGCAATAAAACATAGTTTTATTGTTCAAAGATTTTGTGAACTTTTGAATTATTTTTGGAAAATAAATGTTGAACTTAACTATAAAATTTTGTTTTTTTCGATTCCATAAAATTTAATATAAGATTTGCCTGTAACAGTTGATAAATCTCCCTACTCCTCTCCTCTTTCTTTTCTCTTTTTTTTCCAGTTGTGATGTATGTGTACAATGTAAATTTATTTACAAATGTAGTAAGCTTCTCTTTGAGTTTGTGTAATGCTATGACGAGTGACATGTGCATTGTGGGGGGGGGGGGGGGGTGTACTGTGACAAGCTTGTGCTTCATTGTTGAGCTACTAGCCTACATGTACATGAGGAAAAATGTCAGTGTGTATTAAGAAAGAGAAGATAAGGTGAATAATATTGATTCGAGGGGCCGTTAAGCATTTGTTAAACTGGGGGGGGGGGGGTGCTAAGCATGTGAACTAGCATATTATTGCAAAGCTGCAGTATTGTGAAATGTATCCACTAAAACAAGTTTATATAAGAATTATCATCAAAGACAGAGCAGGACATAAACATAACACAGTAGTAGTACACACAGTGGTATTGAATTAATCCGTCGGGTGATATAATGTCATAAATAAATTTATTCAATTTGTCTCCAACGGCCCACAAGGGGGTGGACACACACTACTGCTGTGTGATAGGTTGCCCGGGTGCTGTGAAAAAAATCACAGGCGGAACCGGGCGGGATTCGAACCCACGACCTCTGGATTACTAGACCAGTGTCATAACCACTAGACCACCGGAGTGCCCTGAGTGACATTATATCACCCGACGGATTAATTCAATACCTTTGACTTGATAGTCCCCATATTGGGATAGTTTGAACCTGATCACTCAGGGCACTCCGGTGGTCTAGTGGTTATGACACTGGTCTAGTAATCCAGAGGTCGTGGGTTCGAATCCCGCCCGGTTCCGCCTGTGATTTTTTTCACAGCACCCGGGCAACCTATCACACAGCAGTAGCGTGTGTCACCCCCTTGTGGGCCGTTGGAGACAAATTGAATAAATTTATTTATGACACAGTAGTAGCATGTTGAACAAAACTAAAACTTTGCAAAAAAGCAAATTAAATCAAAAGGAAAATTGTCCAATGTTTAAAGGCAAATAATATACAGTACTTGAAAAAATACCTTTATATAAATTTATATCGATAACACATTGGACAAAAAATGACAGGTTGTACAACCATATAAGTAATATCTTTATTTTTAAATGTTTCGTTTTTGTTTTTGTTTTTGTTTTGTATGTGATTTGTTTTTGTTTTTTCCAAGGGGGGGGGGGGGTGTCAAGAAGGATGATTGCGAACAAATGAACTCGGGCTCCGATGTACCTTGAAGGAGAACTACAAAACTTAGTATCTTGGAAACGAAGTGAAATTTAACTCTTGTCTCCTGAAAGAGAACTAAAATTAAACTGTTACATGTGTAATACAAATTCAGTTGATGTCATTTATGTAAGGAAAATCAGACTTAAAAATTTTCAAATGATAGACAGATGGCCCTTTTGAGAAGATCGAATATAATAGGCATTGTGACGTGCACGATCGGTAAGCTCACTGAAAAGAACGAGGACTAAGCAATATGGCGGCGTGTGCACTCGAGCGAATCTTCCAGCGGGTATTTCGAGGATACCGCGATCTGTGCGTTGTGAATGGGTATGAGCCTTCTACGTCTTTTGGAGTTCTGTGAGTGTGACCAGGGAAATAAACATTTGATCGTTCTCTATCAACCGCGGGAGGGCGGCCTCTTTGAAATTCGAATACGCAGCAACATTGTCGGCGTTTACAGACGATTTCTCGGTAGTTCCCTCCTTTGAAAGTCGGCGACATGACCGTACCGTGGGAACGGTACCTGCTTTACGCCTCATTCGCTTTTGTCATTTTTATTGATATTTACACTACATATGGAAAACAAGCTGCTGAAAACTGCTTATCCAATAATAGCAAGCCAATGGAGTAAAATGGAGTATTTACACTAATGAAACAAGAACACCATATTATTTTTCTTTTTGTCTGGATTCAAGTTGGTGGCTAGATCGACTTCCTCATCATTTCCACTCTAGTATCAGATGGGCTGAAGTGTATATCTCTGAGTGGACGCATTATTGATTATAACGTGGAGAAGGTTTACGGTTCACCATGAGGTTATTCCTGAAAAGGACTACTGAGTAAGAAGAAGAAAGTGGAGAAAAGTTGAAAGGAGAAGAAAAGGAAAGGCGAGATAGAAATTCAGAGAGTGTAGAAGTAATCTTTCTTAAAAGTGTGAAGTCCTGAAAAGGACTGTAAACCAGATGAGAAGCCTGAGAGTGGAGAAGACTCGACGTTTCGGACAGGTTGACTGTCTTTCTTCTACACTCTGAATTTCTATCTCGCCTTTCCTTTTCTTCTCCTCTCAACTTTTCTCCACTTTCTTCTTACTCAATAGTCCTTTTCAAGACTAACCGCATGGTGAACCGTAAAACTCCACGTTATCAGTACCACCATGCAAACCTCTACCTTCAAAGATCATTATTGATTATGTTTTAAAGATTTCATCTTTATTTATCATCATAACATCACCACCATGAAATCATCATCATCATCATCATGTTCATCACGCCCCTTAATGCCTTATCATGATTATCAACATCAAGGTGTCACCACTATCATCAAGTCCCATTATCATCATCACTATTGTGATTACCTACTATCACTCACATCCAACATTATCTTTGACCTGTCACTCTAATTTACCTATTTCATTATCACCAATATTAATCATATTTATTATCTACATCACCACCATCATTATTACCATCACCATTATTATATTAGGAGCGGATCCAGGATTTGGAAAAAGGGGGGGGGGGCACAAATCTCCGAAAATTTTCGGACAAGCAAAGAAAACATCGGTCATCAGATTTTTTCCCTCCAAAATTCTCTGACAAGAAAAAAAAGAAATTAAAAGGTAATTTCTAAAAAAAAAGAAAGGATGGATACTTTTCTTGAAAAAGGGGGGGGGGGGGGGTGGGATTAAGGCACGGGCTGGATATGCACCCCCCCCCCCCTAAATCCACCATCATTATCAACATCATCACCATCACCATCATAAACATTGTCACCATCATTACTATCACCATGATCATGATGATTGTCTCCATCACCATCGTCACCATTATCACCATCAACACCTTCATCACCATCATCACCATTATCACCATCACCATGATCATGATTGTCCTCATCACCATCACCATCATCACCATCATCATCACCATCATCACCATCATCATCATCACCATCATCACCACCATCATCACCACCATCATCACCACCATCATCACCATCATCACCATCATCATCACCATCATCATCATCACCATCACCATCATCACCATCACCTTCATCATCACCATCTCATATCAAATCAGAAGATACCATTAATAACATAACTTGAGCATGTGAAAATGAAAATAATGCACCACAATTTCATTTGATTTCATTTCGTGAAAATACGACCATTTATTTTTACAAAACATGAGCAAAAGGAATGGGATTCTGCTGATGGCATCAAAATTCATGAACAAGATTCCTGATAATTATTTGAAAATAAGAAATATTACACTTACTTGCGCTCTTTTCTTCTCTCTCTCTCATCTCACTCTTACTCCCTCTTTCCCCTCTCTCTCTCTCTCGTTCTTTCACTCACTTACTCGATTTCAAATTCTGCAGTCATATTCCTCGATTATCAGAATCAGTGGCAGATTTACATTGTGACCCCCCCCCCCCTTGAAACTGATAACCCTTTTGGGGGGAATTTTGAACAACAAAGAGAGCCCAACACGTGTGATAGCCTTCTTTTTCTTTTGCTAGCTTCAGAGAATTTGAGGAAAACTGGACCCTACAATTCTAATAATCTTTTTTTTTTTTGCTTTTCTTTTAATGATTTGGGTGCCCCCAGCACCTGGGAACGATTTTGTTACTGGGGGTGCTGTGAGCCAAAAAAAAGGGTCCTCAGCATTTCAGGGTCTCTTTTTAAGTCCCAAAATCTCTGACAAGCCAAAAAAAAAAGGTCCTCAGTTTTGGGGTCTCTTTTTAACTACTTTTAAGCTACAGCATTCCCAGCATTCTAGGGGCCTGCCCCCCCTTCCTTTACAAAATCCTGGATCCACCCCTGATCAGAATACATTATAATTCAATAGCAAATAGTGTATGTATAATACGCGCCGTGATTGGTTAGATTTGCATCACATGACGTGCAAATATTTTGTTATAGTGCACAATCGTGCGCTATAACTTTAATTTTTGCACTTGCCTAATACACAATAACAATTATAGATTTAGGGGTCTACTTACTATAACAATTAGTGCATTTATGCACCATTACTGGACTATATGAACTCCAAGTACTAAATTATCCCTCGTGCAGGTCTATTTCAACAACAAAACTGCACTCAGGATAATTTCGTATTTGTCATGCGCATAATCCAGTAGAGCATGATAGACCATGCACTATTTATATATTATTACATGGATCAAGGCCCTTTCCACCTTGGGGCTCTAGAATGTTAGTGTTAAAGGGAAATCAAACCGTTGCTCTGAAATTCCTCTGAAAGAAAGCAGAAAAATCAGAGAAGCTGATTGGTGAAAGTTTGAACGAAATGAGGACAAGTAATATGAAAGTCATCATTTTTTTTGAAAGTTGTAATCACTGTACATATGGCAATTTCAAAGTGGCCGAATCAATGTCACTGTGATGTAGCGGCGGACGACTCTCCCATTTGTTCCAACACACAAAAAGACTAAAATGTCGATTTTCGAGAAGTATTACACAGGACGATCTTTTTCCTTTCGGAGGACCTATGACAATATGATATCCACAATGTATCTTGAGTACCGCCTTGAGGTAACAGACGCTCAGGAGAGAAACGAATGTTAACAACATTTTAGTGTACGACAAATGGCAGGGTTGACCGGGAATACATCACAATCTATTCACCGATCTGCCAATGAGAGTTTCGCATAGCTTTTGTGATCTAATTTTTCAAACATTCATAGCTTTCTTATTCTCTCTCCGATTTCTTTCAAACTTTTACCATCCTGTTTCTCTGTTTGGATCGCCCTTTAACCTACGCCTGAATATTACTTCATTTTAAAACATTTTTACATGAAACAAAAATATATATACAGGACAAGAGTAGGTTTGAAAAACTACATTCGAAGGCCAGATGAAAACTTTCCTTCAGATCGCATTTTCTGGAAACATGAATGACATCGCTTTGGGATTGGGGTAACATAAAGTCTAATCCGGTTGGAAACATTCCGAGGCCAAACGAACACCTCAAGTATGATCTCTCTTTTGGTACAGATAATAATTCTGGATAAATCTTGTGCTATAAAACTACAGAAATAGTAATATTAATACAGTCCAACCTGCTTTAGCGACCACCTGTATAGAAAGACCACTTGCCTATAAAGACCACAATTTTTTTTTTTTTTTACAAGTTTTTCTCAAAGAAACGTGTAATAAACAAACCTGTACATAAGACTTTTGTCTCCATTGAGCGGTCTTTATATACAGGTTTCAATGTAGTGGGTTATTGTACAGCGCAAATATCATGCATAACACCCCTAACACTCCCATAATATTACCCCGGCATTTCAGGCACAAAACTTTCCTATGGAGACAAAGCAGGTTTGATGATGTCATTCAAAAGCCAGATGAATATTAAAGAGTCCGAATGGAAACTTCAGTTCCGGGCCCTCTTGCATTAACAGTTGTGTTTAATCGCAACTCAAATAATTAAACGCATTGATTGGAAAATTGAAAATCAAGTTGCTTTTCATTTTTTGAGTAGCAATTGAACGCAACATTTTATACAAGAGGGGCAGGCCCTGATCTATCTTTGTGGACAGATGATATTGCTTGATGAAACTCGTGCTAGGCAGAAAACATTCTTACTATTCAGATTTAAATGTTATCTCTGGCTCTGGTAATGACAGAAAATAAAATTTCACAGATTCAAACTAAACTTACACTTACTGTAAAATATGATAAATAAGTGACATCTGCCATACAATTTTAGATGTACCGGTATATGTAGAAGAGCCGAGTTATGAGTTAAGAAGAGTGCGAAAATCAAGCTTTTCATCCCAATGGGAGCAACAGAGAGCCTGTTTTCAGTGAGCGTAATTTCCAGCAAAGTTTTGTTTGTTCGTTTCCATTTTGCTGATCCAAGTCGTTGATCTACTGCGTGACGATCTATTCAAAGTTTTAACCCTTTATTTGCCATAGATCTAAACCTTGGACTGCCACAATGTTTGGAGTACACAGTGGAAACTAACTACAACGAGGACCTTGGGACCACGAAAATAACCTTGTTATATCAGGAATCTCCTTATATCATGGTAAAACAAAGAACATAAAGACCTGGTTACCTTGTTCTATCACGAATCTTGTAATATCGGAGCTCTTTATTGCGAGTTTCCATTGTATACATACACTGTACATGTGACAAAAGTCGACGGTAGCAGTCCCGTTTGTTCCATTGGTCGACCAGAGCCAGTAAAGAGTTAAATATGCATTTCCATCACCGGGGGGCATTTCATGAAAGGAAGTTATTGGATATTTTATCCGACAACTGTTATAAGCTACTGAAATCCTTGCATCTGATTGGCTGAGAGCAAATTTGTTCATCTGACAAGTCCTTTTATGAAACGTCTTCCTGGGGAGCATTACATCAAGTGTTTTATCAGTGATTTTTACTGACAACTGTTATAAGCTACTGAAATCCTTGCATCTGATTGGCCGAGAGCAAATTTGTCAGATGAAATATCTGACAAGTCCTTTCATGAAACGCCCCCCTGGGGAGCATTTCATCAAGTGTTTTGTCAGTGATTTTTACTGACAACTGTTATAAGCTACTGAAATCCTTGCATCTGATTGGCTGAGAGCAAATTTGTCAGTAAAAATCACTGACAAAATGCTTGATGAAACGCTCCCCAGGACTCTAGATCAGCCTTGAAATGTGATTCAAACCAATGTGAATGTTCTGATAGAGCTACGGTAGGTTTGAAGGTGTCATTCAAAAGCAAGATGAACGTTTCTCTCTTGATCTCTCTTGATGATCTCATACTGCCGGGTGACCTCATCGACCTTTCGCTGCACAAGACCTAAGAGAACAATACAACAGAAGACAAAAGAAGTAGAAGATTAAGATCACAAAGACTTTCAAGGATTCATGAATATTTATGAGCACCTTCCTGGTGTAGGCGTGTCTCCACGACTACAGTTTTGAACAAACTTACGTCGTAAGGAGACACGGTCACACCAGAAACATTTAATAGCCCCTGCGCAGTACAAGAGTGGGGGGCCAAGGCGTACATTCTACGTGTCCGCCTTGGCCCTCCTGGCGCGAATAAGAATATTTATGAGCGCCTTCCTGGTGTGGGCGTGTCTCCAAGACTACAGTGGTTGAAATCATGTTCGGATCATGTAAAATGTCTTTGTTATGTTCGCAGATTTCACAAGGAGATGCATTAGGCTATTGTTAGATATGTAAAGACCCCAGATATATTAATGTTTGAGTGTATTTTTGAATTGTTTTGAACTAGACTCTTGCCAGATATTAACCTGGAAATTATTCGTAACATTTGAATTCTTAACCCAATGACTGCTGGATGCAATACTGCAGTCCCTGTCATAAGTCTATGGAAATGAGAAAATTCAGTCGTCAACAGGTTTGAATGTACAACCAGGCATAATACTGTATAATATTCAATACCATCCTTTGCATGGCGTGGGTAGGAAAATCCCACCCAAGAATTTGAATCAAATGTTCGCACTAACACTAAGGGTGCATTCTTTGTGAAGTTGGTTCCCTAGGAAGGCATTTCGTAACAAATGTACAATGAAACAAGAAATAAAAATACAGAATATTACACTTTACACTTGGCCTCCAACTTTGAATGTTTCGTGGTGATCTTGTAACAGCGAGTCTGATTATCCCAAGCCTGGTTTCAAAAGGTGTATGACACTTTAAAAGATAAACGTCTAGATGAGACGTGCCTTGATGTGTGGCAGTCTTATACCAGTAATGGATATGGGGTGGGGGTCAACATACAAACCACCCCTAGAAATAGGGTTGAACAGGGTTAAAAAAGGGTTAAATAAGGGTTAAAAAAGGGTTAAATAAGGGTTAAATAAGGGTTAAATAATGATTAAGATAAGTAGACAAGTTGTTTTCCATACCTGTGTTTTGATCGATCCATTGTAGGGAATTCATGTGAGCATTTAAGATCTTGGCCACTTGGTTGACCTGCAAGAATCAGCGTATACGATACAAATAAAGTACATTACATTAAAATAACAATGATTATTGAAACATTTATAGGCTACATTGATACACACACATGCTTTTCCACTGAGCATTCATTCAAAACTATTCTGCCAAAATACAGAGGGCTCATTCACAAATGATTTCAATGTGTAGACTGAGCGCTGAGAAGGTAGTAAATGATACAAATAAAGTTTAATCACATCAATATCAAAAGTGTTTATTTAAAAATATTCATGCTACATTGATACACAAAATGTCAGTGTCTGATTACCCACCATGTAATGAAGCTCTTTTAATGTACACATTGCTTATAATTCTCAAGAGCGATACATTCCCATTAGGGCCAGCAAGAGTCTAGATTTTCATCAATCTCTTCTCAATTTTCTATCTAATTTTTCATTTCCCCTCCTTCCACTTCTCTTTCTCTCTTTCACTCATAAAAGCTAGCATCCACATAAAAAGGGACCTACCGTATTTTTTTTATGTGATCCATAGCTGTGTTAAACATGATGATGTGATCTCTCTCTCTCTTTCCCACTCAATAAATCCCCCCGGCCACTCTCTCACTCTCTCATCTCTTTCTCCTTTTCGATCTTGTACTCTCCCTCTCTCTTCCACTGATGAAAGCTAGTATCCACATAAAAGGGAACTTACCGGATCTGCGTGATCCATGGTTGTGTTAGATGTATTCACGTGATCTCTCTCTCTCTCTCTCTCTCAATAAATCTCCCCTGTCACTCTCTCCCCTCTCTTTTTTTTTTCTCTTTTAAATCTCTCGCTCTCTCTCTGATAAAAGCTAGCATCCATATAAAGGGACCTACCGTATCAGCCTGGTCCATTGCTGTGTTAGATGTATTCATATGATCTTTCTCTCTCCCTCTCAATCGATCTCCCCGCTCTCTCAGATACTCTCTCCCTTCTCTTTTCCTCTCTTACTTACTCTCTCTGTCTCTCTGTGTGATAGAAGCTAGTGTCCACATGACATAAAAAGGGACTTACTGGATCAGCCTGGTCCATGGCTGTGATAGATATATTCATAATATGGTCTCTCTCTCTCTCTCTCTCTCTCTCACTCAATAAATCCCCTCTGTCACTCTCACCCTCTCTTTCTTTAAAAAAAATCTCTCTATCTCTCTCTCTCTCTCACTGTGGGACAAGCTAGTGTCCACATGACATAGAAGGGACTTACCGGATCAGCCTGGTTCATAGCTGTATTAGATGTATTCATATGATCGATGATCTCCTTCAAGTCCTGTACCATTCTCTTCAGCTGTGAGTCTATGTTCTCAGACATCTGATAACTATCAAGATAATTATGAAAGGATACTGAGCGTTAGACATTTCAATGCAGTTAATGGTTCGAATCGGTTTCGTAATAAATATAAAAAATCATTTGCTCAATCTCTTCTGTGTCATCAAGTGAACGAACAATTATCACTGATTAACTTTTAAGATAAAATCATTAACAATAAATCCACTGTTTCTTTGTTTTGGTTAGCATCAAATATCTTCCTGTGGAGAATACTTCATAGTGTATGTATCCTTTCCTCAATCAGCACTTCTTCAACACAATGCATAACACTAAATTTTTGGACCAGATTAGGTGTCCATGGTGCGAAAAGGATTAAAGACACTCATCCATCTGTGTTTCTATTACAGGGAAAATCCATTCTTGCATTCATAGGCTACATTAAGAAGATGCCATCTGACTTACGTTCTTTCCCTCTCCACATCTGTATGCTGTCTATAGAGGGAGCCCTCTTGTGTTTTGCAGGCCTCTTCCAGCGGGACCAGAATGTCTTCCAGCTCTCTCTGCTGGGCTACGATGTAGTCACATTCATGTTCAAGTCTGGATCAGAAAGAAAAAGATTTACAAAATCATAATGAAGAAGCAAAATTAATGTTCAAGCCTCTTTACGCAAGATCTTTAATACAAGGAAAGTATAACATTTATTACAAAATGCTTAAGCTGGAGATGTCAGTGTAGAAGAAATGAAATCATTTTTTTAAAGCAGAAAAAAGCAACCTAATAGTAGCATAGGAAGGCAAGAAGAGAAGAGAGAAAGTGGAATGAGAAAATATTAATCTTACCTTTGCTGGTCCGCTTTTACCTTTTCCAGATCATTGTGAAGTGATGTGATCTGAAATAAAGAACCAAAGAGTACTAACTTTGAAGATAAAATAGTTTTGGTAAAAGTAAAAGTAAAAGTTAAAAGTAAAAAGTAAGAGTAAAAGAGAGGTCTCATCATCATCATCAACATCATCACCGCCATCGTCATCAACATCTTCCTGCTCTTTCAACTTGTCATCATCATCGTCATCACCACCTCCATCACCAACAACATCACCAACAACATCTCCATCATCATCTCCATCATCAACTCCAACATCTGTATACCACTTATTTTCTCTTCTTTAGTGACCCGCATCCTATCAGAAGCATAGACCCAAGCATTTTTGTAAACAAAATCGTTTCACTTTCATTCACATCTCTTAACACCATCTTTCCCGATGCTATTACCATCATCACTACCGCTCCCACTGCCACCACCATCATCATCATCATCATCATCACCATGGCATCACCATCATCATCACCATCACCATCATCACAATCACCACCACCACCATCATCATCATCATCACCATCATCACCATCATCGCAATCACTACCATAATCATCATCGTCATCATCACCAACATCATCACCACCATCATCATCATCATCATCTTCATTATCACCACCATCATCACCATGCCATCACCATCATCATCACCATCATCATCATCACCATCATCACAATCACCACCATCATCATCATCATCACCATCATCATCATCACCATCATCGCAATCACTACCATCACCATAATCGTCATCATCACCGCCACCATCATCATCATCATCATCATCATCGTCATTATCACCACCATCATCAACTCCCACATCAGTTCATCTGTTACCTTCTCTCCATTGTTGACCAGTGTCCTATCCCATGCATTGACCTGGGCGGCTTGATGAAGGAAGCTCTTCTCCTGCTCCTCCAGTTCCACCGTCCATTTATTGATGCACTCCTCAAGCTCTCGATATGACATGGTCTCAGCGGGACCGGTGGCGCTTCAATGGTTTGGGGATGGGGAAGGGAATCAATCAATGTGGACTTTAAAGGTTACTTCACATATATGCCATAGTAAACAGCACCGTGTTTCAAAATGTGTACATGAATGGCAAATGCGGGCAACAAAGGTCAAAGGTCACTTATCTCCATTTATAAGATACAGGAATGTGTAACGTAAAAAAACGAAATGCTGTGGTTTACAGGGACATATCTGACAAGGAAAATATCATAAATGTAGCAGTGTTTCATTACAAAAAGGGTTCATCTTGAAGTTTTCTCACGCTAATAACAAGAAAAAGTAAACATTCCAGGGGAGCGTTTCATCAAGCGTTTTGTCAGTGATTTTTACCGACACCTGTTATAAGCTACTGAAATCATTGCATCTGATTGGCTGAGAGCAAATTTGTCAGTAAATATCATTGACAAAACGCTTGATGAAACACTCCCCTGAAATCATTTTTTTTTTAAATTTCTGCCAGTATGACTGCACCTTATCATACAAAGGATGGTTTTTTATGCTTACCCAGTAGCGGCTGCAGTCTTGCCTCCAGTTGCTGTAAAAAATGTAGAAAAATTTATATCATATCACCGAAAATCTGAAACACACATTCTACAATACATATATCATTATTATAATCATGTACATATTAATCCATAACATACATCTTACAGCTAATACATTTTTACAGCTTTTCACCATCAGCTAAAGCCAAATTCTAAACAACAGAAATGACACGAGTATGTCTTTGATTGTACATGTATATCAGTTCTGGAATCTTACCAAGTCCAGCTCCTGACACTGTGGTAGTTGTAGGCTTGGCTCCAAGTAGACCAAGACCAGACGAAGAACCAGCTGTAGCACCGGATGAAGGTGTGGCAAGAGTTAGACCTGTTCCTGCTGGCTTGGTACCAAGACTTCCAATCTTTAGACCACCTGTAGGACAGGAAGAGGGAGGGGATAAAAGGCAAAAATCAAAACAGGTGTTTGAAAAAACAAACAAACAAACAACCACAACAACAGCAAACAAACAAACAAACAAACAAAACTGAACATTTTTCATTGATAGTACAGTTGAAACTCGTTATAACAAGGTTATTTACACTCCTTTGTATTTCATTGTTTTGTAGCCCTGATATACAAATATAATAACGTAACATCCTTGGTCCCAAGGAGTTTGTTATAACGAGGTTCCACTGAAACTCAAACAACAACTTATTCAGAATTTAAGTTTGCTCACTGTAGAGTTCAAGAATTCCATTTTTCTTTTAAAAAATATTGGGCAATTCCCATTCTATTGTCCCATATGTTACTGATGACATCAAATATTTCTGTATACCTGATAGTTGTATGAAGTTCAAAGCTCTACTAGAGGTAGGATTGGACCAAAATAAAAGTACTGTAACACTTTTCATGTTGATTATTCTATTAAAGATAAAGTTGAGTTCTGGTCATGAGATTGAATTGTGAAAGAAACTGTCTCAAAGCAGTTGGGAAAGGTTGATTATATAGCACATAAGAATTGGTGTATGCTGTAAGGTTTTGGAATCACCAAAAATGATAAGAAATTGACTCAATCCTGCTGAAAGTCACATGCACTGCACACAGAAATGTGTATATGGGACTACACACAAATGTTCGGCCGAACATTTCAGCTGTTTCTTGTCATATTTTTGTCAGTGATTTTTACTGACAAATTTGTTCTCAGCCAATCAGATGCAAGGATTTCAGTAGCTTATAAGCTTATAACAGTTGTCGGTAAAAATCACTGATGACACGCTCCCCATCTTTACCCTTTTCCAACCACCAGCACGTGATCTCTACATTTATTTTTTTCCCTCATACTGACCCCCCATCAATTTGTGTGTACCATTGCACCAAATCAAATAAAAAAGAATCCATTGAGTGCTTCACTTAGCTTCTACAAATTTCTGTGTGCCCGGCAGAAGGGTGTCTAATAGGTTTGCGGACTAGGAACTCCCCTCCCAAAGCCTTTCTGTCGTGCACACAACAAAACATACAATACAAAGAGAACAAGAGATTGTTGGAATCGAAACTGGTTGTTACCTCCGAGTCCTGGTGTTGAGGTTGTGCCAACACCAAGCCCCAAACCACCTGTTGGCACTGAGGTTGTCGCCGTGCCTAACTTCAGTCCAGTGGCGGCTGCTGATGGATAAAAAAAGTGACAGGAAATGTTTTTAAAGGCCACGGCACAACTGATTTAAAGAAAACAAATTGAGATGGAATTAGATCATGAACTTTAGAACTGCAAAATGTATCCATCAGAGGTCCGGAAAGGTCATATACTGTATGTCTTTATAAGCAAATATATTTGTATATAATTGCTCATTACATGCCCAAAGACATTCTTTTTTGAGATGTGATATGGAACAGAGTGTATGAAATAGCAATAGCCCTAAGAGCATATTTACAGATGATGAAGCAAAGCACCTTTAACAACAACAACCATTGCAGTTAATTGTGAGCCATGGCTCAAAACCACCATTTAGACAGCCAAACTAAAGCCTACATATATTCATTAGTATGACTCAACAACTTTATTTCACACGTATTTGATTTGGGATGGCAAATAGTGACTTTCTTTTGGCTGAAATGGTCTTAAAGGGAAGGTTGAGTTTTGGGAAAGGTAAAAAACATAATTTGTGATCTTTCTCATTTCTTTTATGTCAGTTTGGAAGAACATCACAGTAGAAATGTCCCCTTCAAATGCCCTTATATTCAAAATATGACGGGAACAGCTGAAATGTTAGGGCTGAACATGTGTATGTAGTCCCATATACACATTTCTGTGTGCAGTGCATGTGACTCTCAGCAGGATTGAGTCAATTTCTTCTTGTTTTGGTGATTCCGAAACCTTACAGCATACACCAATTCTTACGTACTATATAATCAACCTTTCCCAACTGATTTGAGACAGTTTCTTTCCCGATGTTATCGCGTGACAAGAACTCAACTTTATGTTTAACCCCTACCATGCAGTGGGTGGCAAATCCCGCCCAAATATTGGAACATTTTGTTTAGGCTCAGAATGGCTTGATAATTCTGCCTCATACAGAAACCTGGGCCTTAATATAATCGTTATTCATATGCAATATATCTTTGTCCAGTTTGCTCAAGAAAAAATAAAATGAAAGTTAATATTTAACTATTGAAAGTTCATTTTTGACAATTGCTCAAAAATCTGGTGGCATGGAAGGGGTTAAATACCTGTACTTTGGGTTCCTGAGGTTGGAGTAGCAAATCCTCCTAATTTGATCCCTCCGCCAAGCCCGACTCCTAGACCCCCTGCAGCTGGATTGGCAATGGCCGGCTGATTGGGTTGAGCTGTGGCAAATGGAAGCATACATTGAATAAAAAGGGAGGGTCTCTAGCTCATTGGCAGAGGTGCAACAGATCAGGAGGGTAATAAAAGAATAATCACGGAAATGTGAAAACCAAATTTATTCAAGTCTGTGCAATAGTACCTATGGGAACTATGCATAGCATCATGAATACCTTTAAATTAGAATAATAAGTACATGTCTTAATGCCGATAATTTAGGAAATACTTGATTATCAAACAATATTACACTCGTCTCAGACTTGATAAATATTTGGCACAGTGAGTCCAATATATCCTTGTAAATAACCTCAAACTCATCTAATTTTATTAAGTACAGTAAAACCTGCTTAAGTGGTCATCAGTGAAGAAAGACCACCTGTCTATAAAGACCACCTTTTGGTTTCCCTTGAGCAGTGTCACATTTCAATACATGTACAAAAGTAACCTGTATAAAGACCACCTGCTTATAAAGATCACATTTCTTGTACATGTATCCCTTGAGCAGTCTTTACATACATAGATTTTCACTGTATTAAAACTCTTTCAGTGCCGATGGCACGTATATGTGACAGATCGACTTGTCATTTTCGTTCACCGATTTCTCGACCACAGGAATTGATTTCAAATTTGTGAAGATTGTGTTAACTTTACACCAAAGTGAGTAGCAACATCTTAAAACCACATATCTCCTCTTTCCAATGATATCTTATTTATTCATACACGGTCATGGATGGCTGAGTAATCATTCTTTTTGGACAATGGGTCAAATTGGACTTGGGACCAAGTTTAGACACTGCAAGAATCAATGCACCTTATCAGAAATTAACTTAACAAATGGAATAATGAAATTAATAATCGCAACTTACCATTGTCTTCTTTCGGATATCTCTTTTTAACATTACATCCCATGCCCCTCAACATGGCCCCCAATCCTTTCCACGCAGAGCCCTGCGAATCATTGGGGCTTGGTGGCGTAGAGCTTCAAACTCATCAGTGATTCTTTGTCTCAGAGTTGCAATGTCAGGTGGAGGGGTAATGAACACTTTGCTCTTGAGATAACCCCAAAGAAAAAAGTCACAACAAGTCAGATCCGGAGATCGTGGTGGCCACTTGCAACTCTGAGACAAAGAATCACTGATGATATTACCTAACAGAGGGTCTGAACTCTTGAGACTATGGATATTGGAATACATAGGCCCTCTTCACCTGTAGCTGTCCCTGACACAGGCACAGCCATGGTCTGACAAAGTTCCGTTCAGTCTTGTTTATTCATTTCATTTTCTATAACACCCAGTAACATCAAATAGACACATATATATCAATGCAATAAAATAATCTAATATTCATGGAATTTTGTTAAGTATCAAATAGAGTCTGTGCCTTTAGACTAACCTGACGCGGCATTGCCGGTTGAAGGTGCTACGGTGCCAAGTTTCAGTCCTCCACCTCCAAGGTTAAATCCCCCTGTGGGAGCGACTGCAGTGCTACTGGTTTGGGGCGCTGCTTGCCCGAGGTTGAAACCACCAGCTATAATGGGAGGGTCAAAGGTCAGTTTAGACAAATTACATGTAGAGTCTGAATCGATGCAACTACACAATAATAGTAAAACTAATATTATGTTCTTGCATAGAACATATCACATAACGTCTTCATGGGCTACCAAAGTGCTTTGGACATGGTTTTAGCCCGGAACAGCTAATCAGGAATTTAAACATTATATAAAAGAACCACAATTTAATGTTTTAGTACGCATATATAATATTGCAAGATATGACAATTACCATTAATTGGAGAAAAAAATATCACTAAATTTTGCATAAAAACTTATAAGACACTGCTGGCATGTAAAGCATAGTCACCTGTGGGAGCTGTTCCAGGAGCTGAGAGTCCTCCCATTGAGAACCCAGGCTTGGCAGCAGCAGGGGCAGCAGTTGAAGCAGGGGTAGGAGCTGTAGTACCAGAGGGGGTGGCTCCAAAGCCGAAACCTCCCCCACCCGTGGCTGTGGTAGCTGCTGGCTGTTTAGGGGTTTCCCCGAACTTGAATCCCCCTGAAGCTCCGCCCCCTGTAAAAGTAGAGGGAGAAGAAGGGAGGGGGAGAGAGAGAGAGAGAGAGAGAGAGAGTGTGAGAGAGTGAGAGAGATAGTTCTAAGCTTTGATACTAGGTGTTAAAAACACAGTGGATAATTCTGATCTTTAATAACTCAAAAATTATACCTCGCATCAGACTGAGGTGTTTACATTGTAAAGTTGAAGGATGTAAAATTTATTGGAAGCAAGTTTTAATTATTTAAAAAAAAAATTTTTTAATGAATAAAATTACCGTACATTACAGTTCTTTGCATACAGGTACTCTTCTTTAAAAAAGTGCTCTGAATATCTAATTAGATTTTTCACTTTTCGCAAAATCAAGGCCACAAAATTTGTGGGTATCAGTATTTAATTCAGAACAGTCATTGTGCATTGCTGCTGAAATTCCAGAGCATCTCTTTCAACCCATAGTCATGAATCATTGACACATGGACTGCAAAATTTTGGCAGAAATGACAGCTGCAACACACAATTGGCAATTGTTGTGTCCTGACTTAATTACTGATAAAAATAATAGTACTACTACTACTACTACTAATAATAATATGTCCATTTATATAGCACAGCTACTATACGAATATACTCTACTTCGCGTAATACAAAGTATCACATTATTACCCTGGCTTTAGCCGAGCCGCCATGATAGGCGCTAAAGGCATTCAAGGAATTTCTTCCTACCGGGTATCCATTTACTTTGCCTGGGTGGGGAGTGGCAAATGTAGATGAATGTTTTACCAAAGGACATTAGCGCCGCGGCTGGATTCAAAACGCGAACCGTGTGATGCACAGTCCGGTGACGTATCCACTAGCCCACGACACCTCTGTAAAATTACCATATGGGACCTTGGTTACCTAATGAAAAGCCGGCAGTAGGTTGTTGTGGCTGTGTAGGTGCTGCTGTAGTCCCACCAAATGAAAACCCTGATGTAGTACTAGCAGGCTTGGTAGTTGATGCTTTACATGCAAGCAAAATCACCATGAAAACATGCAAAGAATAATATCAAGATGCTGACAGCTGGAGCTTGTTAGATTACGTGAAAAAGAATGTATCATATGTTGAGAGCCAGAAGGGCATTAAATCGGTGAAAAGGGATTTGAATTAACATCCTTTTGGCTCCAGGCGGACAGCATTTGACTAGTATCAAACAAAAACCTTGGCTCAATGATCACCTGGATCATTCCCCAGGGTTGCGACGATTTTTGTGACATACCAGAAGTGAGGAACTAAATGTCATTGTATGTATGTCTCCTTCAGCCGTAACTATGTTTGCTAAAATTGAGTTCAACGTAAAAAGCTCAGCCACTTGAATGTTGTGAAGAACCCAAGCTTCGTGGTGAATCAATACGGCAGACTCAAATTGTATGTAAATGTGATGTCCGTGTAACGGTGGTAAAAAAAGAAATGCATTTTAAGCAAAGCTTTGAAAGAGTACCAACCGAAATGGGCATGATTCTGGCTGGACACTACTATACATATTCATTGCATAAAAATCTTCAACAAATGATTTCATCTTCCATGTGTAACAGATGATTTCATACCAGCGTTACATGGACATCGTCATAATTTTTGCCCCAACCTTTAAGGAATGACCCATCTGCAATGTACATGGACTAACTTCAACATCATAGAAGAAGAACATCAACAATATATTTTTGCTTACATGCACATGAAACCTATCAAAAAGTTGAGAATATTTATATTTCAAAGTAAAACGAGGTCAAATTGGATCAGGAGGTTAAATATTATGTAAAAGACTACAACCCATCACTCCCAAACCATGCAACATAGTAAATATTACAATGCTGAAAGTCAACACCAATCAATAAATAAAATGCATGCTATGAAATTTGGAACCTATTACACATGGTTTTATCAAGCTGGTTATAATAGCAAGTAAGGCCAGCAATCAAATTTAGATTGGGGTTGGGATTATTTCTTCATGAAAAACTATCATGCCTTGAAAGGAGAATACAGTTTTCATGTTAATACAATTGATATTTACATGTGTACATGTCAATAATTTGTACGCACTCATGCTGAATAATCATGAATCACCAAGCTGAGTATAAATTGTAAAACGAATCAAATCAAATCAACTCAAATCAACTCAAATCAACAGGCAATCCTCAATGCTGTATAATACTGAATAATCATTGGGAATGGAAGAATGCAAATTATCATCTCGACTGAAGGCCAGTGCCATTTGATAAAGTTCTATGTTCTGTATATTCCCACATGGGCCTCTTGACGTTTAAAGGTACTTCGATTCCTTTTGCAGCCCTAAATTTTGAAATTGTGTGAGTATGTGATAAATAACAAAAGAATTATAGTTGGAAAACTTGTGCGAATGTGAAAAGGATTATAATTTCCTTGAAATTAATTTAACATGGTAGAACTCAAAAAAAAATCTAACAGCAAGAAAGTTGAGCAAGATTTTCATTTCTTACAAAGGAGTTATAGAACTTGTGACCTTGAAATTTCATAGGCAGTATTCTACAGGATGTCTACGAAAACTGAGCGAAGTTTTATAGTGTAAGATACAAATAAATAAAATGTAGCATCCAGGCCACCTTAGAATCCATTTGGCCACCTGGATCTCCTGCTAAAGTGGCTCTGCTAGCCACCTTAAAAAAAGTGAAGGGCAAGCCCTGGATATGAGTCTTCTACTCACCTCCTGCTGCATTACTACTAAACGAGAAAGAGGGCGCGCCCTGAGTCTGGGGTTGGGAGGTGGTAGAGCTGAAGCTAAACCCCCCTGATGCTGCGGCAGGCTTATTGGTAGGTGTCTGGTTAAAGCTGAATCCCCCGCTGGGTGCAGCTCCTTCACGATAACAAGAGCAAGGACAAGATATTTTCAAACAGTTGACGGAATCAGATTGTTTCGTTAAATTGGCAACCTTTGTGTTTACAGTGCAAGGACAATAAATTTTAAAAATAAAAATAAACTGCTGATGGAATCATCTTCTGTCAAATTGGCATTCTTTCTATTTACAGCATAAGGACAGAGGATTTTTAAAGAAGCCAAGATTTTTCAAAAAGTTGAAGGAATCATCTTATTCTGTCAAACTGGCAACATCTATACCAGGCAAGGTTAAGAAGTTTTAAATATTTAAAGGGGAAGTCAGGAAGCAGGAAATGATAGTACTAAAATCTAAACATATCAATGAACATAATCCAATGAAAATAAGAAAGTTAATTTTTAAAGTTGTATCAATCAAACACAAATTGGCAACTTTTGGACATATAATGGAGGACCTCTCCTCAGTTATTAGAATCAAGGTGAAGTTAGATAAAATTAGTCTTCAGAATTAGCTTTCTTGTTCATGCAATGGTCAACTCAACACATACATGTAGAAACAGGCATCTTTCGTTGTGGAATATTCTAAAATTCATCCAAAGGCAGAATAATACCTGAAGCTGCTCCATCGAACGAGAACCACTCCCCGCCCCCACCCCCAGCTACATGTACATGTATCTTATTATAATTTGAGTAAGGTCAAAATGCCTCTTTATTGAAAAACCTTTTGGCGCTTGCATAAATGATGGCTTTAAAAATACCAACATCATTGTTGTTGCATGTATATATCCATCTAAAGGTCTTCTTTTTTTTTTAATTGTTTAAATTTTTGAAAAAGAATGATTGACATTCTAATAACACACATTTTGGTGAACGAGTCTGGGAGCTACTATCAGGCCACGTGTGGGCCAGTGGTTACATGCAGTCTACAGTAACTGAATCAGTGGTTGCCGTTGCAGGCATGCCGCACAGCCATCGATTAGTTTTGCAGGCACAAACCCTGGTCAGGCGTAAAAGAGAGTCTGCGCTGTAAGACTACAATAGGCCATGTACTATAGCTGCTCCAAACAAATATGGGACTACCCATGCAAGGTAAGATTTGCGTAGTCCCATATATATACAAGTTCTGAAAAAACCCTGACCACACCTGCCGATTTTTTTTTTTTTTCTTTTTTAGTCATTCAATTTTTACAATCTTAGTTGATCCTGGAAGGCAACCCCTTTAGCAAACTCCGAGGGTGGTTTGCATGGGTCACAGTTTGTGAGAAATGGTGATATTTAGATCTAGTTTTTTTGTTGTTGATATCTGCCTCCACACACAGTATATGGATCCCATGTACAGCTCCGTAGGCCGGTACCAGATTGATAAGCCAAGGAGCTCGTACAGCTAGTTTCATCATATCTTCACTACATTCACAGTATATTTTTGGGAGGGCAGTGTGATATTGATTATTTTTGAGGTACATTTTAAAAAACAATTCCATTTTATTTTCCACAAGTGAAATTAACCAAGTGATAATATACGCTTGACACCGAGTTATGAACCTAAGATTTTTGGAATGGTGAAATATGGTGACTTGTTGCCGATTGTTGATGAAAACTGGAGGTCCAGCACTTCAGGTGTCTGTACTGCAATGTTTGAACATCAACTTCATGACACTTTCTCTGTCTCTCAGTGAGTTTGAAATTTTACCTCATATTTAACACTAGTGTACCCTAGATCAGAGCCATGCACATTTTCTTTTCACATAGAAAAAGAATCAAGCTACATAAAAAAAAGAGAGAAAATCTCAGTGTTACCAATTTAAAGATGGAAAACTGATTAATACCTGAAGGTGTTCCACCGAAAGAGAAGCCTCCTCCTGGCTGGACTGTAGGGGCTGTGGTTCCAAACAGACTAGGGGTACCTGTCGTCCCCCCAGCAGAGGACTGCTGCTGCTGGCTGAACATGACGGCAAGATATTACTCCTACTCTTGTTTTGAGATCTGTAAAATATTTAAGGAAACATGAGAATAGATTATAGGAGCAGCAATCATATTTAAAGGGAAATCCAACCTTAATAGCACGTTGCTTTGAAAGAAAGAGGAAAAAAATCAGAGAAGCAGATTGATAAAAGTTTGAACGAAATCGGACAAGCAATAAAAAAGTTATGAATTTTTGAAAGTTGTAATCACTACATATATGGGAATTTCAAATTGGCCAAACAGGTAATGTCACTGTGATGTAGCTGTGGACAACTTCCCCATTCGCTCCAACACACAAAATGACTAAAATGTCACTTTTTTCAAAATGTATTACTTATTAGGATCTTTTTCTTTCATGAGGACCTATAACAATATGCTATGTCCAATATATTTTGAGCCCTGCCCTGAGGGTAAAAGCGCCTCGAAGAAAACCGCAAATTAATGATATTTTTGTGTACGACAAACAGGAGAGTTGTCCACAAACATGTCACAATCAACTCACCAAATTGCCAATTTGAGATTCGCATAGATGTAGTGATCTCATTTTTCAAACATCCATAACTTTCTTAGTCCTTGTCCGATTTCTTTCAAACTTTCACCATCCTGTTTTTCTTATTTTTCTGCTTTCACACAAATCAACTTATTACCAAGGTTGGATTGCCCTTTAATGAAATAGCTAAGATCCAGTGATAAGTTTCTTACATTTTGCATTTTAACAATTATTCTGAAATGAATTTACAAATAATTTGGACCTTAACTGGCTATATTAGCTAATATGCCCAGTAATCCTCAAATTGGCAAAAATCCTACCTAGGATATCGAAAAAAACAGTGAGCAGAACAGAGGTACTGAATTTCTATAGAGTGGAGGTATAAAGCCTTAAGAGCAACGAGCTGTACCGTCAACTACTCGTGGTCTAGTGGTAAAAAAATCTGCATGGTCGAAGTATCCTTATTCTACACCGCACGTTCTACAATGTTGCTGGTTCGAATCCCGCTCTTCTCGACTGATATTTTTTTCAGTTATGAATTAACAATAGCGTTTATTCCGTTGAAAATGATCAGAATTTCAATAATAAAAACACAAGAAACTTGACTAAATATGCACTTGGTCAGGCAAATTTAATGGTGGCTAGGCATAATAACGAATTTGGCCCCTTAACTTGGCTTAAGAGAACTTAAGTGAACATGTTGTTAGAGTAAATGAACCAAGATTTGTACACCTAAGCCTTATTTGTAGTGCCCTTTTTTTGACACACCTACTCTACTGTAAGTAAGCAAATGATTCATACAGCACGACCATGATTCGTATATGCATATAAAAGTCAGCTAGACCCTATGTGTGGTTAGATCTACACCAGCAGTCACCAGGCTAAACTAAAAACTTTCAAACACCACAAGTCCACTGCACACAGTTCAAAGACAAAGTCACCCTCATTCACTATAACGAAGAGGCATTTGATTTACAGATACCAAATGGCAAATGCCAACCGTTATTTGGATGAGTGCCGCCAACATGTAGGCCTATGTAAATTAGAATACAACTGAACGAGTTCATTTTTTACCCACGCCGATAAAAATCGGCAGGGTTATGTAAAGGGCTCCGTATGTTTGTTTGTTTGTTTTTTGTTTGTTTTTTTGTCTTTGTGTTTGTTTGTTTGTGTACAAGATAACTAGAGAACGGGTGAACGGATTTGCACCAAATTTTCAGGGAATGTTCGGATAGTGACAGGAAAGAATCAATTAGATTTTGGTGATGATCGGTTGACCCCTGCAAATTCTGTGTGACCTTGAAGTTTTGACCCTAACTTCAGTTCGGATAGTGACAGGAAAGAATCGATTAGGAAAAGAAGCGATTAGATTTTGGTGATGACCGGTTATAGGAACTTCATTTCGGATAGTTTTTTTTTGTTTTTAAGAATATTTTATTACTTCCTTTTTAAAAATAACATTTTTCACAATAATCAAGGTAAAATACACAAACAAATATATTCACATGCAGTATTATTGTGCCAAATTACATAATAATAACAATAAATAACCATAATATTTTACATGCATGTATTAAATAGAAGATTATGCCAAATCTGGAAGTCTTTATTGCGATAAAAAAAGAGAAAAATACAAAATATAAAATACAGTGACAGGAAAGAATCTATTAGGGAAAGAATGTAACTACTTGATCTGTAGCGCCGCTAAGGCGTGGGTCTGCCGCCTTTGACGGCCTTTCTAATTCTACTAGCAGTGACTAGTTTAATTTTAAGAATTAACCACACCACGAATAGTGGTCATATTGACCACTACAAATACAACATGCAAAAAGAGTTGGTATTTTCTGTCGCGTGTAGTAAAGGTATGGGGGGAAAATAAGATAAATATTTTAAATACTTGCTTTCAAATTCAGCCCTTAAAAATCTCACTCCTACATCAAATGGCTGTTAGGAAGAACTTTTGATATTTTCAGCAAAATCCAAAGTCAAAACTTGTCCAAAACCGGAGAAATCCCCGCCTATTTGTTTCGCGATCGCGTGTTGTTTACATACTGCCGATGTCTTAGACTAAAATCGGCCAATAAAATTTTTGTCCACGAAGAAACTCGGGATCGCAAGCGCACATCGATCTTTACGATCGCGCACACAGAAAATCGGGACTTTTCCGTGTATGCCACAGGGACCGAATTTTTAAGGACAAAACTCTTTTGGGGAGATGTCAGCGCCCGCGGCGACCAGGAAATGTACACAATGACTCCGATAGCTCGTTTCGCGAGAATCAACAGTAAATTATAGGTATGTTACAAAAATTTGAGAAATCTTATTTCAAGCATATAATTGATTCCATCAAATAGAGCTTAATGAAAGCTTCAATTTGATACCTCATTCAGCTCTGTAGCTGCAAAATTAACGAAGTTACAGTCATTTTTATGTCGAAAAATGAGCGCAATTAATTTCTTTTGTTTTCTATTGTTTTTATAGGAAAAAAAAGTCAAAAGTTGTGATCTCGGACCATCCATTCAAACACAAAAACTTTTATAACTTTCTTAAAATTAAAGCTAACAAGATGAAACTTTCAGCAATTACAGATAATAACAGTATGAACATTATGTGAAACTGTCTCATAAAAAAACAAAGGGTAACCATTAATTAATTAATTAATTAGGTGATTATTTTTTCTTTTCGTTCCATATTAAATGTATTTATCTTGTTTTTATATATACGTGTATATATATAATATACTGATTTCCGCTCGAAATCTTTTATTTCACCATGCAATCTTATTTTGTAATGTTAGATCAACTGTATATAATATGTTTTGTTTAGTAGTTTTCTCCCTCTCAAACAATTACTTTAATTAAACGAAAATCTTTTTTTTAATATATAATATTGTATCATTCGATTAGGGGGTCTACATCACACAAACTAACATTTTTAGTAGATCCCTCATATCCTTTTGTCATCTTTCTATGTCATATCCATGTATTCTGTTTTTGCAGTGTTTGTAACTTGTACATATTGTTGTAATTTCATTGTAAATGTGGAATCTGAATAAAATCAAATCAAATCAAAATCAAATCAAAATCAAATCAAATTATTTTGTGACTGCATGTGTTTTTGTGTATGTAAAAATGAAGCGTTTACTGAAATTATCAAGTCATCGAAGTCAAATGCAGGATATTTGTAAATGGAACAGACAAGGACATTGGTTCTATCATCTGGTAAGGATCTTGTTGTATACTTAGTTAATTAATACCATAATTAGTTATTTAATTAAGTAGCCATTTTCATCAATAAGTTAACTAAATACTGCAAATTTGTCGAAGAACTGAAGTTGAAAATTGTACATGTGGATAAAAAATATTGACCGAAAATAGGTGTTAATATTCTTTTTAAAAAGATAATTACACTAATTAATACATAATTATGAGAAAACTATTCCAATTTCTTGTGTGCAGGTTTTCAGTTCAAAACTTTAAATTATCATCTATTTTGTCAAAGCAAATTTACATTTTTGCACGGCTTGGGAAAATTAAAGGATTTTAATTTCTTGCTGAATTAAATCCAAATGATTAGTAATTTACGCAATAAAATACAGTAAAATTTAGAATGACATGAACTATAATTCAGAGATGTTATTTACTTCAAAATTACGTTTCTATTCTAAAAAATATGATTATTAATCTCCTCTGCATTATTTTCAACTCACATTGTATGATGGGGGGGGGGGGGGGGGGGGCCTACAGCTACACACTTTGTTTTGTATGTGGAGCGCATTATTCTCCCCCATAGACAACGCGTATTAAAAGTGGTGCGTAGCATAGACTGCAATATAAAATGCACACATGCAATCGCACACTCAGGGGAGCGTTTCATCAAGCGATTTGTCAGTGATTTTCACTGACAAATTTCCTCTCAGCCAATCAGATGCAAGGATTTCAGTAGCTTATAACAGTTGTCGGTAAAAATCACTGACAATACGCTTGATGAAACGCTCCCCCGGATCGCACAGAGCAAAGCGCATGCATCTCCCAGCGGGAAGCCATCGCTTCGCCGTGTCAACTTTGCAATGACATCCCTCAACTTCGCAACTAAAAAAACACATTTCGGATCGTAGAATTTTCACACAAATTCACCAACGTCAAGAAAACATGTATAGAAAACATCCATTATACCTTAAATTGAATCCATTATCCAAGATTTATGAGAAAAAAGCACTGACAATCAAGCTCTCGGGAAAAAGTGGTGTGCTGATCGCAACGATGAAAAATTGCATACATGTTGGGTATTGAATGAAAGCTTGTACATTCAGCTACAGCTTGAAAATAACGTCACATGACAAAAATGCTAACAGCCAATGCAAAGGCAGTATTTTCGGGGAGTCCCCACAGCCATACGCAAATCGCCCGAACAGCCGCTTGGGAGAATTTACTGCCGCGAGAGCGCACGCATTGTAACGTACCTATAAATTACGGATTTGATTTTTGGAAATATCTTTTCCAACATCGGTGAGTTGAATTTATTGTATTTCTTGGATATTTTGATGTCGGTATTTGTAAACTAAATGCCGATTTTGAGTGAATGTTTGTGACTTTTGTGCAGTGGTGTTTTAAAAAGTTGAGGTGTATGACTGCCTAAATTATACACACGAAGTATAGGAATGTAGCTATGAGTGAATATGACCATTGCTTGCTGATGACTAATCATGTGCCTATGAGTGCGTTCCACCATGTCCACGGTAAACTCACTATCTCTCGTTTGGAACTTATGCACCACAGCACAACAATTTTTCTTCCTTCTCAAAAGGTCTCAAACTCAGTCACACACACAGGCACAGCCACAGGCGCAGGCACGAAAAGTCCAAAATTCAAAGAGCTTTCACCTTACAATACAAGTTACATCAACCCCACACAAATATGAAGGTATGGGACGCATGCGACTGAGATTTCGTGATTGCAAAAACCTAATATCCATTTAAATCCTAAATTAAAGTAAACTAAACCAATCAAAACTTTAACTATGCAAAAAAAATTCACACTGGAATATATCAGATATAATTCTATTGTTATATTCACCTGCTTTTGTTTTAAAAAGAGGCTTTCGAGATTGCAAACTCGCGCTGATCTGTGTTTCTCTGTCGCCCTCTTTCGTCAGATTACAGAATAGCTTACGGGGGGGGGGGGGGGGGGGGGGGGGGGAGGGGCTGGGGCACTAATCTACTCCCTCCGTGGCCTCCTATCTCCTTCTCATTCAAGGCAGCGTTTCATCAAACGGTCATAAGTACAAGTTCGCGGACATCCCATTGAAACGGGTGTATTAAAATTAACATTTCATTTTCGGAATTACGAACTTTCGGATTTATGAACCTTCGGAAAAACAAATGAATAAAATGTTGGGAATTATGAACCCTATTTCATTTTCCGAATTAAGTACCCCCCCCCCCCCCCATGGGAAATTTGTGTTTCGGAATTACGAACTTTCGGATTTATGAACCTTCGGAAAAACAAGTACATGTACGTTAAAAGACGTTAAAAGATGGGAGTTGCTGCTACCTTGTTTGGCGTTCAACAATTGAAAGGATAGAGCAACGTCGATCTGGCGCTGCACAGTGGCTGCCAGGCCCACGATCAATTGGGCAAAAAGAATTTCCATTTCGGGTTAATAAAATTTGGAGTGGATTATTATTTGGAAACATTTGATATACTCTACCAACGAGTCTTGAACTCTCACGCTTAGATGGTCACATTCATTTAACAGTTAGAAGGTTAAAAAATCGCAAAAATAGAGCAAGTAGCCATTCAAATGTTAATGAACCTGTGCATCTGAAAAATATTCTTGTTCAACAATGAAAACAAAGATTGAGAAAAAAAAACAATGAGGATGATAATAGCCTCTGGATGTCAATTAGTCTCAGGACAATGGACAAGCACGGTTAGGACTATTATTTTTTTTCTTCAATGTTTCAATTTCACTCGACAAAATGGAAATGCTTAAGGCATACTTTGAATGGCCGGATGCCCTATTTTTACAATTTTCTTTTGGAGACTAATGTATTTTCAATTGCTGTACTCATTCATGCGTGAATTGTACGATTCCAATTGAATATTACCTTAAAGAGGATTAATTTCTTTCTTTTTGTTGAGTGTATTAGATGAGTATGCCACGTGTGATTGTTTTCTTTTATCACACTCATTGTTATATTTCGTTCATTGTAAATTTTATATAGAGTCAACGACATAGCCTATAAAAAGAGAGCTACTTAGAATTGGTATGCATGTAGGTTAATAAATCTAGGTCATGCATTCCCTTTTACCTTTTTGTCAATTAGTTTTGAAATCAAAGAACAATAAATAGAAAAATAATAAAAATGAAAGGTCCTTTAAATGAAAACCAAAATATACAGGCAGTCGACATGCAACTACCTGTGTGTGGATAAAAGTTTCTTTCTAAAAGAAAATAGGTTGATGGTGTATTTTACCTGACTGCTAAGAAAGCATGTATATCCTTGTAGCAACCAGGGGACTGACGACTTTAAGTCCTCTCTGGTGGACATGGTTAAGGATTAATGCCCCACCAAAGGGCACTATATAGCGCATCTACTTTGTCTCGAACCCTGGTCCTCCGAGTTACGAGACCACTGCTCTGCCACTGAGCCCATCGCTTATAGAAACATACATTCTAAAATCTACATATACCTAGAGTTCGACTAATTAAGATTGTAGACAGGTAACTTTTGTACAAATACGTCGATAAATCAATGTCAATTTCCTCTCTAGCTAAGAATGTAATAGTCCCATCTGTTCATAACTGTGTCATCAATATCATTTCAATAACAACCACCAGGTGTTTACCGACACTCTCACACATCCGAACCAACTCATCATTGGCTTTATGCTGTAATTGAGAGCACCAATCCTACGAACTAAAATGTAATGTTAAATGTTTCTGTACATACTCACTTTCATTCAATAAATCTGAAATAAACTCTCCTCAAATATACACTCAAATTTTCTCCTTTTTCTCAAATTGTAAATATAGGGGGAAGTTGTGTGTATTGTTAGATATTCAATGTACCTCATGGTACTCATGGTTGATAACAAAAATCTGCTCATATTTGTCAAAGCAAAAGCAATTATTTACCACATTATTAGGACAAATCTTAAAATGACTCAAAAGAACCTCTTTAGAAAGTCGCATCGAAACAAAGAAGAATTTAAATATATTTCCTGATTCCCTCTCATTTTCTCCTTCTTTCTACTCCCCCCTCTCTCTCTCTCCTTAAAAATTTATAACAAATTCATTGCTCAATATATTCTGTTTATGAGTGCTGACAAAACTGAATATAATTGGAAAGATTAACATTAAACAATACAAAACCAATGATATTTCAAAGAATATACAAAGGTATACTTAATATTGCAATTCAAAACTGAAGTCAGATAAATAGGCATGATGGTAATATAAAAACATCTTTAATGAATAGACCAGTATGGAATTTATCTTGAAATAGTACATTAAAAAAATATGCAAATATATCAATCAAACTAAATATATATTATGAATGGCATTGTGAGGGATGGAATTAAATTTCAGGCTTCATTAAAGTGCAAATTAACTTGATTTAATAAGCAAATACAATTAGCTTTGACATCCCTTCTTAAAAATACATGGGTCATGGAACGATGCCCGTCATACGTGGTAAAATAGTCCCTTGTTGTCTGATGATCCCTTGGTCTATATACCAATTCATGACTAAAAACATGTACTCTTTTTGTATCTTTTTGTCTGTAGTCTATATATATGCTTGTCTTGCTTTTTATGTTTGTCTTTTTGCCTCTGACGAAGATTCTGCTAGGATCGAAAGCTCAGGCCCCTTTTGACTCCATTTTACTCCATTGGCTCGCTATTATTGGATAAGCAGTTTTCAGCAGCTTGTTTCCATATTTAGTTCCTTCTCTGCTGTTGCATCACTTCACCGTGATCCCAGTGTTGTAGTGGTAAATATTTTTTTGGGTATACTCCCTCATACTGATATCTCAATCCTCAGAGCACCAAGTTACGATGCACCGTGCTGTGGTGGTGATTCACAAACACAATACCCCCCCCCCCCCCCGTGACCTGACAAGAAAACACACACACACTCACCCTCCCACCCACACACACAGCTTTGGTCCATTGAATAATGCACATGTCACGGTTTTTTCTGTCTGTGATCCGAGTAACATCCATATTCCATATCCTCATTTTGTGTACCTTTGATGTAAAAAAAACCAAGAAAACATATCAGGAGAGACGGATACATACTGGATTTTTGTTTGTTAAAAAAAAAAATCATTTTTGTATCCCTATTTTCTATTTTTTACTTTTTTGTCATTGTTGTTAAATAAGTATTATTACCAATCCTTAATTGATTTGTTAGTTTATTTCTAATCTTTCTATCCCATTTAATTTAGTTTGTATAATTTCCTGACCCTTCCCCCTTTTGATTTTTGGGGGCTGTGTGTTTGTTTATTTTCTTGCACTGATTTTTTTTTTTTTTTTCTTTAATAATGTCTGCCTTTTTTTACTTTCCCCTTTATCACTTCTGTCTTTCTCCTGTAATCTATCTTCTTCTCTTGCACAGACACATGAGCAGGAACATGGTATCGTGTATTCTCGTTAGGCGTTACAATTTTATTTCCTCCTCCTCCTATGGCCGATTTATCTGAGTTTCCTTTCAGTTCGCTCAATCATGACGACCTGTTGTCTCTCTCATCACAGCATGCAGCTACCTTTATGCGAGAAAATTCCCATTATGATTCATATATAAAGAATTACATTAATGATAACACTGCCGATCTAAATTTTAACTTTGATCCAAATGACCCATGTGGGCAGCTCATCACTTCACAATATTTTACAGAACAAAATTTTAAATCTTTCATTAAATCTAGCAATTCTGAAGATGACATTTTTCTTCTTCATCTAAACATTAGAAGTGCCAATAAAAATTTCGATAAACTCAAATTATTCTTGGATAACAACATGTTTCCGAAATCTTCAATTATTGCTTTAACAGAAACGTGGTTTTCGGAAAACCCATGTTCCCTTTTTTTACTCACTGGTTTCAATTTGATTGTTAATAACAGAACTCGTAGACCGGGTGGCGGTGTTGCGCTTTACATACCGCAACAATATGAATATACTCTTATAGGTAACATGACTATATCCAACGATATTTTGGAATCCCTTTTTGTCGAAATCAGAAACCCCAAAGGAAAAAACTTAATACTGGGTGTTTTGTACCGACCTCCACAATCGAATACTCAAAATTTTATGGACACCCTGAATGAACTTTTACTAAATCCTCTGTTGAAAAATAAAGATTGTTTTTTTATGGGGGATTTCAACTTTAACTTAGCTAATTGTAACAATACTTCGCAAGAGTTTCTTGAAATATTTTTATCTAATTCTTTCTTACCACTTATCACTAAACCAACGAGAGTAACAGATAACTCTGCCACTATTATTGATAATATTTTCAGTAATATAACTTCTCCGACCCCAAAAGCTGGTGTTATCCTTAGTGACCTTTCTGATCACTTTCCAATTTTTGTTAAGTTTCGTACAAACAAACTTGTTAGTAAAGAAACGTTTAATACTCCATATCGTAAAATAAATGACGAAAACATTACCCATCTAATCAATGATTTGGGGAGTACAGATTGGTCGACTGTTTTTGACTCCTCAGATGTTGATGTAGCTTATGACTCTTTTATCGCCAAATTGACCTTTTCTTTAGATACACATATTCCCCTTATCACCAACCGGAAATCAAATTATAAAAAGATTCCAATTCACCCTTGGATTACAAAATCGCTTTTGAGATCTATCAACAGAAAGAACAATCTTTATTATAGATATATCTCCAAACCAAGTGATGTCTCTCGTTCTAAATACACCTCTTATAAAAACACCCTCACCTCTTTGTTGCGTATTGCAAAAAAGGAATACTACACTTCTCAACTTAATATGTACAAAAATGATAC
This sequence comes from Heliocidaris erythrogramma, assembly GCA_025617745.1. Lineage (NCBI taxonomy): Eukaryota > Metazoa > Echinodermata > Echinoidea > Camarodonta > Echinometridae > Heliocidaris > Heliocidaris erythrogramma. Next base: position 18,281,598 of record CM046863.1, on the reverse strand, counting down.
CAAGAACACATGGAAAATTATTAATGGTGCATTGAATAAAAAGAGTTCTTCAATCACAAAAATAAAAACAAGCAATACCTTAACCGATGACAATAACATTATCGCAGGAAAGTTTAATTCATATTTTTCACAAGTTGGTAACAATCTGGCGAAGGAAGTGCCGCAAGCTAATAAATCTTTCAATGATTTCCTTGACAACCCTAACCCTAATTCCATGTTTTTCAATCCTACAAATACGAGTGAAATCATCAATATTGTCAGCAATCTGCAGAATAAGAAAAGTCCTGGGTTTGACGGCATTCCTAATTTCCTTTTAAAGAAAATTATCATAGCTATCGTTGATCCCTTAGTGCACATCTTTAATATTTCTCTTAACACAGGACGGGTCCCTAATAAAATGAAAACTGCAAAAGTTATTCCTCTTTTCAAAAAAGGTGACAGTCAACTTGTTTCTAACTATCGTCCAATATCCCTACTAACCTCGCTATCTAAGATTCTTGAAAAAATTGTCCATACAAGAACAACACATTTTTTCAAACAACACAACATTTTCTCAAACTCCCAGTTTGGGTTTCGGGAAAACCATAGTACCTCTCATGCAATTTTGTCATTTATTGATAAAGTCACCACTTCTATCGATAAAGGTTGTCACACCGTTGGTATCTTCCTGGACTTCTCCAAGGCCTTCGATACCATAAACCATGATATTCTTCTACATAAACTTTGTCATTATGGAGTTAGAGGGAAGGCCTTGGAGTGGTTCAGGAGTTACCTCACTAATAGGACTCAATTTGTATCGGTTAACAATTGCAATTCTTCTACTCTTCCAATTACTTGTGGCGTGCCACAGGGTAGCCTACTTGGCCCTCTACTTTTCATTACGTACATTAATGATATACAAAAATCTTCTAATTTACTGTCATTCATACTCTTCGCTGATGACTCAAATATTTTCTTTTCTCATACTGATGTTAATCAACTTATTACAATTGTAAATTCTGAATTGACATATGTGACCGATTGGATCAAGTCAAACAAACTTTCACTTAATCTCCAGAAAACAAATTACATGTTATTTAGTAATAAAATCAATAGTTTACCGGGCAGTATACATTTTGATAACCATGTTCTTGATAATGTTTCTATAACAAGATTTTTAGGAGTTCTTATTGACAACAAATTATCATGGAAACCTCATATCGACAGCACATGCCAAACAATTTCTAGAAATATCGGAATCATTAATAAACTCAAACATTTTCTTCCTTCTCGAACATTGCTGACACTTTATTTCACATTGATCTTTCCATATATTAATTATGGAATTATAGCTTGGGGATGTGCAATAAAAACACAATTAAACCGGATATTACTTTTGCAGAAAAAGGCTCTAAGAATAATATTTCAGACGCAATTTAGATCACATACCGATATATTATTCTTTGAAAACAATATTCTGAAAGTAAATGACATATATCTTTTCCAACTCGGCCAATTCATGTACAAATTAAGTAAAGACTATCTCCCCGCAATTTTTTCTGATATGTTCCGCAAGAATACTTCTATACATAACTACCCAACTAGACAACGAAACTACTATCATCTACCATTAACAAGAACTTTATTTGCAAAGAACTCATTTGTTTACTCTGGATCTGCATACTGGAATTCTCTGCCTCATGATTTTAAAGAATCCCCTAGTATTAATGCTTTTAAACGTATGCTTAAAAAAATGTTAATCTGTCAATACTCACAGTAGCAGGTCAAGTCAATACACAATTAACTATAACATATCCATACCTATATTATACCTTCGTATAACATTTTCTTAAAAACTGAAATCATATAAGCATGCCTAACGACCTGACGTTCCATACACGTACCTCTGCAGTCTGTCTTTTCATAATTACCTGCACCTTCTCTTTCTGCCCCCTGTTATTATATTTGTTATTAGTTATACTTTTATAACTTCTTATATCTTGTATATATTATGTGTTCATTATACATTTTTTCATTTTTCCCCTGGATTAAAACGTATTGAAACTAAGTTCAGGGGCTTGCCTCTTGTACAAGCTTTGCTTCTTTCTGGCAAGTCCCTCCGTTTTACACTTATTATAAGCTAAAGTGATGTTATGTTGCTGATCCTTTTTCAAGAATTATGATATTTTCATGTATTCTATATGACACATGTTCGAACAACTTTGCTGTATTATATTTATTATGTCATGTTTCTTTATATTTTGTTTATGTGAAACGGAAAAAAGAATAAATAAAGAATAAATAAATCTATGTTTTCTATTGTTCGAATTACAACCGATGACTCCACTATTGAATTGCGTCACAAAATTCACTGACGGAATAAACCTCACCAATTGTTGACAACCGATGACCTATTGAATTACTACCGATGTCATCGGTTTCACACACACACAAACACTCACATACACATCATCCATCACATTATCATCTCAAAATGTTAAAATTAAGTTTTGCAAAAAGCATCAACATTTGAAACATTAGGGAGTCATATTTTCAGACCAAAAAACAGCAAGTCATTTTTTCAGACCAACCCTTGCATAGGCCCTGTAGATCTATATGTCGTCGGTGATACGGCGAAGTGACACTAACCGACGCGCTGCGCGAAAACACATTTCCGAGAAAATCGCATTTGAAAAAATGGTTAGCGTCATTCCATTTATTGCACACCTTAGCCGCCTTCATTTAATGTGGTTTATAGTAGGTAGCAAGAGTAAGAGCTGTTCTTTAAGAAAATATTACCCGCATACAAAAAAAATCATTAGTTTTTCTAATTGTTTTCCACAAATGTCTAACGTCACTTCGAAAATTCCACCCTTCTCCCATTTACCGTATGTGATGTGCTGAACGCAGAGGTTTACGAAGTGACGAATACCAGTGCGCGCGTGCGCGCAGTAACTAGCGTCACTTCGTCAAATCACAAGCGCGAGGTTGAGTGCACTCACCGCATTGTGAATGATGATATTCGTCACATTACTTGCTAATGACTGTTATGCAACCCATACTTTCAGAGGGAAAACGAAACTTTCCTGTAAATAACAGTATCATTCTCGGGGTGTTATACCGGGAACTGCATATTACTATAGAAATCATTAAAACAATCATCCATACAATGATTTCTCAGTTCCTTGGTACTCATAATAATTGAATTTGAACGGCTTATTGGAGTAGTGATCGCAGTTACTGTAGCCATGCAGTATTACCGCCTATTCAGATCAGTGATCAGTAGTTAAAATAATTATACCAACTGAAATCATAAAAATATGGTCTATTTCACCGCTGTTTTTATAATACATACACACACCTACATTATGCATGCACCACAAATAACTGTATACTAGTAATAATTCTGAAAAGGAACACTAACACGTAATCATTTATAGTGTACATATAATTTATTGCTAGAAATCATTATACATTATTCATTAGTGACTGCTAAACATTGATCATGTTGGGATGAAGAAAAGGATATGTTACCTCGGTGTAATAATCTCAAGGGAAATAAAATTAAGAGAGATATTAAACTGATGTGCCAGTACATTTCAGTTTTAATGACAGTATATCACATATAACATACCAAAACATTGAAAGTCGTACTTGGAAGAATTCCTTTATTTCGCTGTCACATGACAATTTCATTCCTCAACAACATAGAAATAATATCTATATAATCTAGGATTATGGTCAACAATAATGTGTTTACTTCTTACTTCTTCCAATCCATCACTGCCAAGTTGGCATCCAGTAATATTCAATTCATGTTAATAAGACATGGAGTTGTAATATCGTAGAAGAAGTAAACATTATCATTATTTCCTCCTGTACAAAGTGCATAAATTTAAATAACTGTTATATACACATTTTGGAAATATTTTACCCATCAAATTCAGAGGCATAAAAAGTGGCAATACTCCACCAGCACAGCTGGTGTATATTTAATTCACATTCACGTGGAAATCATTAGCATTTTGTGAATTTCATGTATCACTTATAAATAGTAGAATCAATAAAAACATAGAATGGTACAGATTAACGATGTGATGATCTCTTAATACTTCCAATTATTATAATTTCACCAATCACTGAATTGTTAGGATATATTTCATTTGTGTAATACCCATTATAACCCAACATTAACGTATATTAATGTGACCTACATCAATGTTCAATTCAATATACAAGCTACTTTATACACAGTGTAGTGATATGCTGGTAATATTTTATACAAACTTGCAAGGAATTTAATCTTATCAACATTTTACCTGTTGCATTGGTAGATGATTTGTTAATGTCATCCATCAATACACCAATATAAGTCACGTTCATTTAAAAAAAAAGTACAAACATATTGAGGAGGAACATTTGCATAGGGTTTAATTTAAATGTTTGGCACTTTATTCGATCTTGTCTTCAAATGATTTCTTCGTGGATTATAATCTATCATCCATCGTCCTTCAACAACACACAATTGAGATATGAGGGAAAATACTTGCATTTTTTAGTTTTTCTTAGAGATTAAAATTTAATTTGTAATCTTTTATTTATTTATGTATTTTTGTTTCTCATTTTATCTGATTGGGGATCTATATTTCACACAGAGATATAGATGTGTTTTTTGTATTGGAGGTAGAGTTATGATCATTCATTGTCAAATCTTCACTAATTCCTCCACTGATATCTGGAGCTTCCCTGAAAAGGAATTTTGTCATTTGACTTTTGTTTTCCTCTTACAATCATGTGTTAATTAAATTCTTTATAATACCCATTTCTAATCAGCAGCATGCAGGAACAATGATATATGTGATAAAAATGGTAAACTATTATGTCAGCTACTCATGTTACAAAATGATCAAGAAAAATGAAATCCTGTCATGTAAACCTTGACTAAAGCTCATTCCATGGAAATGAATGAGTATATCAAACCTATCTGTGATATGTGGTCACCATTCATTGTAAATGAATGGAGTTTGTTGCTGCAACAAGTAACAACCAGTAAAATGATATTACCATTAAGGCGAATCAATGCCCAAAGAACAACATTTGTTCAAGTGTTTGGGCACTGCCAGAACATTCTTAATATAATTTTACAACTTGCAAAAGGATTTTTGGTAATTCGAGAACAAAGAAACTAATTATAATAGAAATAAACAGGACACTAAGTTCCGTAAGTGCATCTTTCTTGTGTATTGGATGAGTGAACACACAAGAAAAATGTGTTTTGTTCTATAATAACCAAATCCTTTCACAGGTCGTGAAATTATATTTGGAGCTATCTGATGGTACCAAAATACTTGAGTAAATGTAATTCTTTGGGTGCATGGTTTTCTTTTAACATCTTGGTCAGTAACTTAGTCCATTCAGGCACACATTCATCAGAAACATGCTTCTTACTCATGAGCGAGGTTCCGGTAGAAATCGACCACTTCCACTTGAGAAACTACAGGGTGTGCACCTGTACAGAGGGCCAAGAGATCTTCATACTTACCAGCTGGAATCTTGGGACGAGAAGAATATAGTGGTGGTGGTGTAGCAGGTCTTTGGGAAGGGCATTTGTTTTGAGAAGAACGGAGGGTACGTGACGAGCTTCCGAGTGTGAGCCCATCAAAGTTAGTACGACAGTGAGAAGTTTTGAAGTGAATGACGTCAGGATGTTCTTTGTTCATACGTACCTGCTTAAACGTAGTCCAGTTAATTTCCTCTCCTTGGTTCGATTCCCGACACTTCAACACACCTAGCTCCTGACCATACGCTTTCCAACCCAACACATCCGAGGTCTTCACATGTCTTACAGTGTAGGGGCATGGAACTTGCCTAGCATCCTGAATTATTGAGGACAACTGGCAAGGGTGTACTACCTCCACTATGCGTGACAAGCTTTTCTCAATGACAGAGTGGATACTATCACCCTCAGACTGTCCGTGACCTGCCTCAAAATAATGTATGGTGATCATCTCTACATTTTGAGACTTTTGCAAGAAGTTATGGAACATGGATGGTAAAATGCTGTTTTTGTTTTGCCCTACGCATCCATCACAAAATAGGTCAACCTGTTTCTTACCTTCCTTGTCGAGTTTGGTAAGGTAGTCATACACATACGAAGAGACCTCACAAGCTCCTCTCTTTGTGATACTTTCGTTGGACAGATAGCAATGTCCATCGTGTGAACCAAGGTCATAGATAGTGAAATTGTAACAAGCCAACCTACGCTTGTAAAACACTGCGTCCCTGTTAGATTTCGGCAGGTAAATGTTTTGCTGTAAATCAAAAACTGCTGCAGCATGTGACTTATCATGCAATGTTTTTTCTTTGCTCTCATTTTTGATTTTCCTTACTTCATCAATCTCTTGTCTATGTCTGGTATACTCCTCTTCAAGAGTGCCCTTCCTCACTTCATCACTCTTGCGGTAATCTTCACATACCCCACACAGATCTTTCTTTGGTCTGTGAATTTTCACATTGTTTTCTCTCATGACTTTTTGATACAAAGTATATGAGGCTACTCCAGGAAACTCCTTTTCAAACATTCTATACATCCTTTTCTTTGTAAGGTCTCCCGACACATACTTGCACTTGGTGGAAGATCTACAATAATGAGACTCGACACGAGGGAATCTACTTAGATGGTCCTTGATTTTCTGTCTTTTGTTTGGCTGAGGATTTTGTTCCCCTCCCCTTCGTTCACCTGCAAGAACACCTGTCATTGTCTGTTTTTTGGCCAGGACAGTTCTTACTTGCCTTTCAGATATGCCCAATGTATTTAAAAACATACATCGACAAACTGGAATAAGATGGCCTGGACATTTTGGATCAGGCAATGTGTACTTGATTCTTTGCCTTTTTCTACCCTCTGCATCATTTTGTGTAACACTTGCATGTCTTGCTATCCATTCTCTTTGTAGCGTAAGATTCCCGGTATCAAAGAAACCTTCTCGAATACACATTCGCTGTTGCTCGTTTAGGGAATCACAACTGAAATTTTCATGTCGTAGGCGAGAATTGCATTTGTGAAGTTTGGTATACCTTCTGCCACTGATGAATTTATTAGACTTTTCAGTCGTGTATGACTCACCTTTGTTTCTCTTTTCCTTTACCTTACGTTTTTTTGATTTTGTCTCTTTTGTGGTTAGAGGGGTATCTGGTAAAGAACTTATGTCATCACCTAGAGACTCATCTATGATAAAACTCTCTGGTTCATCATCTCCAATGTTAATACTTGAATTTGGTTGGACAGTACGATCATTCAGATTCATATGAATATGACTATGAAATTTACATTCTTCACTTTGATCAAAATGCTCAAAGCACAGGAGAGCATCGCACCTAAAGCAGGCTGCAAATATTTCGTCATTGCAATGGCTACTGGAACATGTTGCCTTATGCATGCCTGTGTCATCATTGCATGTTTGTTCCACAACCTCGGGTGGCTTTGCATCTTGGAAATCTGCAAAAAAAAAATACATAAAGTACAAAGAGTGAGAAAGAGGGGGGGGGGGGGGGGGGGGGGAACAATACTGGTTATATAAACTGTATATACTAAAATCATATATATTTATCATATTTGCATTTTTTGAAAGTTATATTAGAATTCGAATACAAATTATATAAATGCATGGTGCTCCTTAAAAAAAAAAATTGTATAAAATTAGATAAATAACAAATGAATTGTCAGTTAATCACGAAGACCTAAGATGTTAATTTTTATTTCCAGAACAAACTTTCGTGAATATCTACAATAGTTTTTTGTGTATTTGACTAGAAGCACAAAAATCACCGCAAAATGTCTTATCCATCAATTTAGTATGTGTACCATGTAAAATATTTAAATCTTGTATCTTATTCTTAAAAATACTGGTTTATTTTTTTTATTGTAAAGTGTTTACTGTTAGAAATACAATTCAATTTCAATAATAAATAGCATGTCAAAATGGCCCCACCAGGTATAAAGTTAGATTGATGTTAATAGTACAACCTGTGTCAGAAATGTCATCAATAGACATTGCTTCATCTGAGTAGAATGCAGCAGTTAATTCATCCTCAGTCATTGAAGACAATGATGAAAGCAATGCCGCACCATCCTGGTCTCCAACCTGGCCTGAACTGGACTGTGAAGGGTCTCCAGTCTGGTATGAACTGGACTGTGGAGGGTCTCCAAGCTGGCCTGAATGGGACTGTGGAGGGTCTCCAGTCTGGTATGATCTGGACTGTAGAGGGTCTCCAATCTGGCCTGAACTGGACTGTGGAGGGTCTCCAGTCTGGTATGAACTGGACTGTGGAGGGTTTCCAAGCTGGCCAGAATTGGACTGTGGAGGGTCTCCAGTCTGGTATGAACTGGGCTGTGGAGGGTCTCCAGTCTGGCCTGAACTGGACTGTGGCGGGTTTCCAAGCTGGCTAGACTTAGCAGGATCCTGGCTTTTGGCTGTTATATGAATAAACACAAAACAAATTTGACAAAATTGTAGTAATATTTTAGCTCTGTGAAACAACTTTAGGTAAAATGCTCTACATTTCTGAAGAAGAGCTAAAAATAATTGCGTTCCTTACCAAATAAGGAGAGCGGAATGTCCATTTCACTGTCACTGCCATCAGACTGTTGAAGGTCTCCAAGCTGGCCTGAACTGGACTGTGGAGGATCTTCAGTCTGGTATGAACTGGACTGCTGAGGGTCTCCAAGCTGGTCTGAAGTGGACTGATGAGGTTCTCCAAGCTGGCCTGAACTGGAATGTGGATGGGCTCCAGTCTGGTATGAACTGGGCTGTGGAGGGTCTCCAGTCTGGCCTGAACTGGACTGTGGCGGGTTTCCAAGCTGGCCTGAACTAGACTGTGGAGGGTCTCCAAACAGGCTAGACTTAGCAGGATCCTGGCTTTTGGCTGTTATATGAATAAACACAAAACAAATTTGACAAAATTGTAGTAATATTTTAGCTCTGTGAAACAACTTTAGGTAAACTGCTCTACATTTCTGAAGAAGAGCTAAAAATAATTGCGTTCCTTACCAAATAAGGAGAGCGGAATGACCATTTCACTGTCACTGCCATCAGACTGTTGAAGGTCTCCAAGCTGGCCTGAACTGGACTGTGGAGGATCTTCAGTCTGGTATGAACTGGACTGCTGAGGGTCTCCAAGCTGGTCTGAAGTGGACTGATGAGGTTCTCCAAGCTGGCCTGAACTGGACTGTGGAGGGTCTCCAGTCTGGTATGAACTGGGCTGTGGAGGGTCTCCAGTCTGGCCTGAACTGGACTGTGGCGGGTTTCCAAGCTGGCCTGAACTAGACTGTGGAGGGTCTCCAAACAGGCTAGACTTAGCAGGATCCTGGCTTTTGGCTGTTATATGAATAAACGCAAAACAAATTTGACAAAATTGTAGTAATATTTTAGCTCTGTGAAACAACTTGAGGTAAACTGCTCTACATTTCTGAAGAAGAGCTAAAAATAATTGCGTTCCTTACCAAATAAGGAGAGCGGAATGTCCATTTCACTGTCACTGCCATCAGACTGTTGAAGGTCTCCAAGCTGGCCTGAACTGGACTGTGGAGGATCTTCAGTCTGGTATGAACTGGACTGCTGAGGGTCTCCAAGCTGGTCTGAAGTGGACTGATGAGGTTCTCCAAGCTGGCCTGAACTGGACTGTGGAGGGTCTCCAGTCTGGTATGAACTGGGCTGTGGAGGGTCTCCAGTCTGGCCTGAACTGGACTGTGGCGGGTTTCCAAGCTGGCCTGAACTAGACTGTGGAGGGTCTCCAAACAGGCTAGACTTAGCAGGATCCTGGCTTTTGGCTGTTATATGAATAAACACAAAACAAATTTGACAAAATTGTAGTAATATTTTAGCTCTGTGAAACAACTTGAGGTAAACTGCTCTACATTTCTGATGGAGAGCTAAAAATAATTGCGTTCCTTACCAAATAAGGAGAGCGGAATGTCCATTTCACTGTCACTGCCATCAGACTGTTGAAGGTCTCCAAGCTGGCCTGAACTGGACTGTGGAGGATCTTCAGTCTGGTATGAACTGGACTGCTGAGGGTCTCCAAGCTGGTCTGAAGTGGACTGATGAGGTTCTCCAAGCTGGCCTGAACTGGACTGTGGAGGGTCTCCAGTCTGGTATGAACTGGGCTGTGGAGGGTCTCCAGTCTGGCCTGAACTGGACTGTGGCAGGTTTCCAAGCTGGCCTGAACTAGACTGTGGAGGGTCTCCAAACAGGCTAGACTTAGCAGGATCCTGGCTTTTGGCTGTTATATGAATAAACACAAAACAAATTTGACAAAGTTGTAGTAATATTTTCGCTCTGTGAAACAACTTTAGGTAAACTGCTCTACATTTCTGATGAAGAGCTAAAAATAATTGCGTTCCAAATAAGGAGAGCGGAATGTCCATCTCACTGTCACTGCCATCAGACTGCTGAGTGTCTCCGATCTTACCAGAGTTAGCAGGACGCTGGCTTTTAGCTGTTATATGAATAATCACAAAACAAATTTGACAAAATTGTACCATTTTAGCACTGTGAAATAGGTTGAGGTAAACATGATGGAACAAAGTAACCACAGCACTATACACATACACACTAGAGTAAAATAATCTACTACATTTCTAATGAATAGCTACAAAAGAATTATGTTCCTTACCAAATAAGGAGAGCGGAATGTCCATCTCACTTTCATTAGACTGCTGAGGGTCTCCAAGCTGGCCTGAACTGGACTGTGGCGGGTCTCCAATCTGGCCTGAACTGGACTGTTGAGGGCCCCCAAACTGGAATGAACTGGACTGTGGAGGGTCTCCAAACTGGCCTGAACTGGACTGAGTGTCTCCAGTCAGAAATGAACTGGACTGTGGAGGGTCTCCAGCAGGAGGCTGGCTTATGACTGTTTGAAGTATAATAGGAAGAGATGATATGAACAAACAGAAAATACAAAATTGTAATAACTTTTTCGCACTGTGAAACAACTAGAGGTGAATGTGGTGAATATAATACCCAATAAACACAGAAATTATGACAAACACACTAAAGTAACATAATGCTCTATTACTGATGAAGAGCTACAAAGCAATTTCGTTCCATACCAAATGAGGAGAGAGGAATGTCCATGTCGCTGTCGCTTTCATCCGATGACTGAGTGAGCTTTTGTACTTCTAGTACAACCCCTTTCCACCATGAGCCTCGCGAACCTTGCATTCGCACTGTCCTCCCTTTCTTCGGTCTCCGGAATCTGCCCATGTTTACATCACAGGACTTCACCCAGTTAATAGTTTTGTCCCTGATCCACTGGACCAGTAGATCATATTCTATGGATTAAATGAAATTAAAAGATACGGTTGTATCCAGGATAAAGTTCAGTATAATGTTGTACAAGAAGCTGACATAAGAATTTTGCTCTTACTTTGCCATATTTTTTATTGATGAATAAGTTATTTGTATTTCATTTCTTTCTGTGATGTGCAGATTCTACAGGTGTGTTTTATCAACTTACAAAACAACTGACCTGTATTAAATGGTCCACAGACATTAAACATATAAATAAATAAAATGGAAAAGCAACCAAATACTTTTCAAATCTATCTTAAGAGCTATTCAAATTTGCCTACCTGGAACTCTTGCATCCTCTGGCTCTGTGCCTGTGGTCCCTCTTCCTTCCATCTTGACTTAAATGACACTGTTAAGACAATGAAGTATTTAAAAATCATAATCTATATCATCCAATAATTTTACCTTTTAATTTTTAGGGGCTACTTTTCATGATTAAGAACCAAGTGAATTTCAAAAAGGGTCTTTTGGAGCATTTTAGAATAGCTTGTTGCCAAAATTTCACTGTTTATATCACAAAGGCTAAGAATATGTGAAATTAGTTTCAAGCGACAGCCGCTCTGGGCTTTATAATTTATCTTTATAATTTATCTGCAGTTTACTAAAATGTATAATGAGCTTATATAAAACTTGTCTCTTACTGTTTTTATATGAAAGTCTAAAATCGACCTATCGTATAACACAGAAATTTAAACCTAAAATATAAAATTTGTCGGCTATAGAGTTTGTAGCCTACAGCTGTATGTGCATTCATCCTTAGTCGGGTGGGATACTTCATTACATGTAGTCTACATGTTAAAATTGTAATAAAAGAGTCCAAAGATAGATGGAATCTATCTAGTCGATGGGGTGATGTGATACACTTAATATGCATGGTGATGCCTATGACTAAGTGACTAAGTCCAAAATGACCACATCTAGCTTAGATCTCTAGACTTATATTAATTAGACCTGTCTACAATACATCATATTCAGACATAGACTGACCGTCATACTTACTAACTTAGACTCAAGACTTGTCTTGGGTTGGTAACACTAATAATAACATTCAATGCTGAATGCGATGAATCTACCTTACAGTTAGAATCTACTAGCAGTAGCACTTGGTCTAGGCTATGGCCTGGCCTAGGCCCTAGCCATAACATGCATAACCATATCTAGATGTAGATACTAATTTTACTATATAGCCTCACTATAAGCCTAGCCTTAGAGTCCGACTCCATCTTCAAAAGGACCAAGGCCTATGGCTATGCTGGCTAAGCCTAACCTAGCCTAGCCATAGGCATAGGCCATAGATAGGATACCCTATATCTAGGCCTAGGGCTAGGCCCGAGCGTGGCCCTAGCCCTAGCTATGGCTAGGCCTAGCCGAGGCTAGCCCTAGGCCTAGCAGTACTACCTAGGGATACCTAGGGAAGATACTGAACGCAGGCACTACGCCTCTATATTCAGTTCCAAGTTCTTTTTCCTCTTCAAGATGGCTGGATCATTTCCTGGTGCAGGCGATTCGTAATCGTACTTAATGGGCTCATTTTTCCAGCACCTATCCAAAGCTACTTCAAAACTGTGCAAACTTGGGGCAGTAATGGTGTCGTTGGAAAGATTATTCCATGGTTTACGTATTCGTACATAGAAAGAATTTTTGTATCTCTGAGTTTTGGTCCTAGGAATAAACAATTTTCTACTATGTCCTCTTGTCTGATCTCTGGATTGTAATTCAAGATTTGGGGTTACATCAGAATCGTATTTATTAAAAATCTTGTATGTAGTACAAGTACTAGCACTATAGTATAGTACTAGCACTATAGTATTAGTATTAGCATTCAGCTTTAATAGCATTACACTTTACTCCTACTCCTAGACCTAGACCTGGGGAGTGTTTCATAAAGATGTTCGTAAGTTACGAACGACTTTACGAACGACTGGAATATGTTCTTAGGTGCTATATTATATAGGCTAGATCTATACTAATCAGATTCTCAATCATTAAACACAAGAACACTAACGTTATCAGTATCACCAGTCGTGCGTAAAGTCGTTCGTAACTTACGAACAGCTTTATGAAACACGGCCCTGGTCTGCTTAAGTAAGCTAAGCCCCAACCTTCTGTATTTTAAATGTTATTGACTATGGAGGAATTATACGAGACTTAGTCTAGACTAGACAGATCTAACCACACGTTAGTTTGAATATTGATTATTGGCAGCAATCAGTCGAATCAAACGACGCAAGAAGTGGTCCATGGGACTAAGATGAAGAATTTTAGCTAACTTCAATGACTACTTAAGACAAGTTAAGAGATAAGTCACAGAAACAGTAAAATACATCGCCATGACGCAAAAGTTTTCCCGTTATGATAACATTTTCTTGTCTACGTGCAACCCCAATATAATATGCTATATTTCATACTTACAGATTAACCGAGAATCTCACGCATTTTCCATTAGTTTGGACTCTTGTAAGACTACAGAATAGTAGGAAAGTTGCCCGGTGAGACCGTGAAATCTAGCTACTAGCTAGTTTACTAGTACTACTTACTGCGTGTGCGCGCGCGCTTACAACGCGTAGGCGATATTATGTACTTTTTACGCGTCCGGAGAGTTGCGCGCACAGTATTCGTCACTTCGTCAGATATTAGATACGATGCGTGTGCAAGTAAGAAAGATACGACGAAGTGACGAAAACATATTCGCCAGTTCGAAAAATCCCGATTTGCAAAATGAGGATTGTGTTAATTTTTATTTTCTCTATTTTTTCCAAAATTCGTCATTATTATGAATTAAAATTTTGCTAATCGGTAAATCAGAGTAAGCCCTATCCATTTTTGAGAAAATCTCAAAATCGAAAGTCTAACCCAGAATTGAGGTTAGTGTCACTTCGTCATATCACCGACGATGTGTAAAACGCCAAGACACAAATAATCCAAGATGATTCAAGCCGTTGTCATGATAATTTTTATTTCTAGTTTATGCAACACTCATTTACATGTAATTGCTGATACAGATTTTTATAAGACACGCTGTCATAGATCTCCAAAATTAATGTCTTAATTATTTGGTGCTGCAACTAAATATACCATTATATAGTTATTTCGTACATCTTGTGTTGAAATAAATGTTCTTTAAGATACTTACCCACTGTTAATAACATTCACAGTTTTACTTTTGTGTATGTAATTTTCATATGATTAAAGACACCTGTTCAACAATTAAATAAGATTGAGCTTTGCTCACAGGCGTGGCCAGGATTTTTCAATAGGGGGGCCACAGGGGTGTCAATCCGTGTTCATGATCGGGGGGGGGGGGGGGGGGGGGGTTGACCGGCAAGGGAGCGCAGCCAGTGGCGTATCTATAGGGATTATGGCACCGGGGAAAAAAATGAAGTCCCCCCCCCCCCCCCCCCCCCCTCCCGAGTGCCCCACCCCAAGTGCCCAAACCTATCTACGTCAGCGAGGGAGCAAAGCGACCGAGCGGCAAATTTTTCAATTTTTAACCCTAAAAACACGCAATTTCTTGTGCATTTTACCCAGGAAATTTTGCAATTGAGCGGTAGAAAAGCTCGAATTTTATGCATTGATAAGCGGTTTTCTATTCACTCACTTCTACAATCGGGAGCAAAACTAACGAAAACCGTGAAAGGCTTGAGAAAGAGTCGAGAAATTCATCAAGGATACCTGAAGTTGAGATTTCTTTCAAAAGTTGAACCTTTGCAAATGCTGTTTTATACACTTTATTTATCTTACATCGTGAGGGGGGGGGGCAATATTTAGCAGAGACATACATGATATATCGGGCAAAGCAATTACATCTTTATTTTTTTCAAACTTTGAACCCTTTAAGCTATTTAAGAACAATATAGGCTTTGGGGGCGCGAAATTACGAGATCCTGAAAGCGACCGAGCTTTCAAAAATCTTCGTATTTCAAACCTTCAAAAACTAGATTTTTAGTGCATTAACAGGCCATTACCCCCACCTCATATTTTGGGGGGATATATACCCCTACCGCCCCCCCCCCCCCCCTCCCGGGATCGACACCCACTGGTGGGGGGCCAGACGTGAAGGATCCAACCGCATAGCCAGGATGTCATTTTAGGGGGCGGTTGTGAGCACGCGAAGAGTGCGAAATTGGTGTGTGCTCCCCAGGGGTGGGTGCAGGGAGGGGGAAGTTTCCCCCCTCCCGTGCGAAGCGCGAAAGCTCTGACGTTTTATAGCAAATTTGAGAGAAAGATAACTGCTCGTAGCACCCCCCTTTTTTTTAGGGGAAAAGTTATTTCGAGGTCAGGACTGCTTTACAGTTATTTGGGCGTAATACTGCACTGCAACAGGGATGGGTGCAGGGAGGGGGTTCCCCCTTCCCGCGCGAAGCGCGAAAGCTCTGACATTTTAGCAAATTTGAGAGAAAGATAACGGCTTGTAGCAAACAAACTTTTAGGCGGAAAGTTATAGTTCGACGAACAGACTGCTTTTCAATTATTTGGAGCAATATTGCACGGTATGTAACAGGGGTGGGTGCAGGAAGGAGCTAGGAGTTTCCATCCTTCCCGCGCGTAGCGCGAAAGCTCTAACGTTTTAGCACCTTTTTAGGCGGAATGTTAGTTCGACGCCCTGGCTGCTTTTCAGTTATTTTGGACGCAATACTGCACTGTATGTGACACGGGTTGGTGCAGGGAGAGGAGAGTTATTTCCCCCTTTCCGCGCGAAGCGCGAAAACTTTGACGTTTTTGCAAATTTTGAGAGAAAGGTAACGGCTTGAGCGCCTTTTTAACCCTTTTTCTCTCACTTCTCCCGCTTTTTCGCTCTCGCTTTTTTTTAGTGGCTGAATAGGGAGGGGGGCATGGCCCCCTTGTGCCCCCCTGTCTACGCCAGTGGTTGTTATTAGTTATGCATTAGTTGTAGAAGTGAATGAAAGTAGTAAGTTTGTAGTTTAGACAGTGTAACATTCACAGTGCCCTGATTATAAACACGATTTCAAAGGCATCTTTTTCACAATAAATATCACATCAAAATATAATTAAATCTTAGTTTTGCAAAAGGCATCAAGCATTAGTGAGGGTTAGTGAGTCGTATTTTCAGACCAATCATTGCATCAACCATATGTCTAAAATGCACAAACTAATCCAAATATTATCAAACCGTTGTCATAATAATGATTTTCTAGTTCTAGTTTCTGCAAATTCTCATCACCTGTAAAGGTTGTGCTATCATAAAGTGTATGAGGTAATTATTTAATTCTTAATACAGATTTTTATAAGACACACTGTCACCTCCAAACGTCTTGTTTGTTAAAGAGGCAATGTACAAGTGCACAACATCTTTACTCATTTCATACATTTTGTTGGGAGCTTTTGCAAAATATTCATGAAGATACATACCCAATGTTAATAACATTTTGTTGGGAGCTTGAGCAAAATATTCATGAAGATACATACCCAATGTTAATAACATTTTTTTTAAAAACTTTTTTTTGATGTGCAAACAGTGCAGTTTTGGTAATTGAACACAACGAACTGTTTAACAATTAACTACAACTGAGTTGTGCTTTTTGAGATCTGAATTCGTTTTAGAAGTGCAAAGATGAGTATAGATTTGAAGTTCATACAATGTAACAGTCACATTGCCCTGATTATACACGCACATCCAAAAGTATTTCGATATTTTACTGAGCAAAACTGCAGAGAAACAACATATGAACACAATATATTTGTTTAGAATTGTTCTTTGAAATAAATCCCTCAAAAAGTTCTGCAATTCTAAGTGCTTATGCAACAAAAATATAGGGCCTATGCATATAGGGATGTTGCACCCACTAATGTAATAACGTTATATATTTTGTATGTACGGCGCATTCATGAGCCATGATGAGGCCTAGCGGCTATATAGGACTATAGCCAGCTCGCGCCTAGCCTAGCAGCTAGCCTCGCCGCGCCGGCCAGTGGCCTCGGGCTGGCTACACGCCGTCCGCCACATGCACATCACACGCGCGCCGCGGGCCTGGCCGGATATGGATCGGATGTACGTAAAAAATAATACGCAATCATACTGCAAGTTTGATTTGTCAAAAGTTTGTCGAGTATATGGATCGCCAACACAAATTAATTCTGTGGAACACAACTCACAGAGTATGAATTTCGACGATTTTTCATAAATTTCATACAATTCTTCTTTTTTTCCCCTATATATATATTTTTTTTTAATTTTAAAACCTGATAATTTTTTTAAAGTATACGCGCGTATACCCGAAAAAGTCAAATTTCTTTTTTACGTATACGGCGTATACAAGCGTATACGCTCCACTACACCACTGCGTGATCCTCCTTATCCTCTTTGTTTTGTCTGTCCTGTTTTGGTTAGTTGTTTAGTCCCAGTTTATGCTTTTTTGTCTTTCTTCTACAGTACAGTTCCTGTTACATGTATAATGTTTTGTGTCTGTAGTCTATATATATATATGCTTGTCTTGCTTTTTATGTTTGTCTTTTTGCCTCTGACGAAGATTCTGCTAGGATCGAAAGCTCAGCCCCCTTTTGACTCCATTTTACTCCATTGGCTCGCTATTATTGGATAAGCAGTTTTCAGCAGCTTGTTTTCCATATCTTTTTGTATCTCTATATATCTGTTCCTTTTTGCGTTATTCCATCAAGGCAGGTTTTCCCATTTTTAATCAAGAATACCAAGAAGCTAAATATTGATTTAGGATATGATAACTGCAGCTTGAGACCTGACACTCTTTCGACGAAAACACAACTAACGATAACAAATGTCCCTCGCATGATACTTTGCAGCGCCGTCACGGCGTCAGCTTATTATCACATATTTATCTATTTCGCTTTAGTGTATATTTATTCCTGATGTCATTAATCAAAGGGTATTAAACAAATTAGTTCATAGATGATTACCAGCGAGCGATCTAAAATTTGGGACATGTCCCACCCCACCCCCTCTTGATATTAATGCGGCTAACCGACGAGAAAAGCTCTTTAAGGATTTTACTTGTTTTCCCCAAGGTTGGTTATTCCGAAGGCTCATAATTCCGAAACACATATTTTCCATATATAACAATTGGTTTATAATTCCGAAAAATGAAACAAAGTGTATAATTCAGGACATTGTTGCATTACTCCGAGGATTCATTATTCCAAAGGTGAGTTATATTCCAAAGTTTGTTTTACCCAGAGGTTCATAATTACGAAAATGAAATAGGGTTCAAATCTGCAGAAATGAACAGGGTGTTTGTGATTCTCAAGGTTGGTAATTCGGAAAATAATAGAGAGTTTCATTTCATTCTCGACATTTATGAACTTTGGAAATATAAACCCGATTTAATTTTCTGAATTACAAGCCCTATTCCATTTTTGGAGTCATGCATCCTATTCGTAATTCTGATTTTTTGAAATTATGAAACTTCGGTGAAAAATGCATAGAGTTTTGAATGTGCAGGTCACGGTCTGATATAATTTCGTTTGATATCTTTTACCTGACATGATAACCTGTATGATTTTTGACGGTTTGTTTTGATTCTACGTGCTTCTTTTTCGTTCCGTTTTATTTTCTAATCAATAATGACAGACCGAAGTGGCTAAATCTATCATGCCCTGTGGCAAGACATTAATCTACATTTTGCCACTCTCCACCCAGGTGTTAAATGGGTACCCTATAGGATGCGAATGTGATTGTGACTGCAATAGTATAATTATGTGCGCCTGTAAAATTGCCGCCAGACTGGAATTCTCCCTAGTCATAAAGTGGAGTGGAGAATGTGCACTTTAAGTGCAGAATCGTAATTGGATCCAATAACTGGGGTAATAATACACTGTAAAGCGCTTTGATCAGTGACTAACTGGAAAGGCGCCATACAAATGCAGGTATTATTATTATTATGCCAGGATTTTCATTAAACAAATTGACTTATCAAATTTGAATATCAATCTATTCCCCCAGTGGTGTAGCACGAGCCCAGCTGGCATTATTGGAAGGGGCGGGGCAACGGTGTTACTTGGTGTGTCATTTGACTGTTATATGAGGCAAGGGAGTCACAAATGATAACATCTCAAACGTTCATGTCCTGGACCAAAATCATGCATGACTGCAGGTTTATTCAGCCATAATGGAAAGTAGAGTACCTTTATATAGAAGAGTAGCGACATGGACGTCTGACTTTTCTGGACACAAAATGGCGTTCGAATTTTTTCTATTGAGAACAACCAGGTGCTCATCGGAATTGAATAGAAATGTTACGTGATAGTGGACACAAAATGGCGTTCAAATCACAGGTTGTCGTTACTCTTCTATATAAAGGTACTCTAATGGAAGGTAGTGTCCCTGTATTAGAGAGTTACGACAACTGGAGATTTGAACGCCATTTTGTTTCCACTATTACGTAACATTTCTATTCAATTCCGATGAGCACCTGGGTGTTCTCAATAGAAAGAATTCGAACGCCATTTTGTTTCCAGAAAAGTGGGACGTCCATGTCGCAACTCTTTAATACAGGGACACTAATGGAAGGTGCGCTCTAGCGCCCTCTCTCGCTATAAACATTATAGTCTCAATATGTAGATCACATAAACATATTGTCACATCCTCCACTTTTTAAAGTTTTGGTGGAATACTTCTCTTTTTTTTTAGCTTCAAACATGGAACAAGCAAAAATACAAAACTGATTACCCAAGGAATGTTTATGTAACCTTTACAATGTAAAGCACAATCATAAAATATCCGAAAATGTCTTCATATGAAAGAGAGCTGCATATCTTGTTTATCACCAGCTCCTTGTTTTAAAATGTTGATGATTTAGAGTTAGCATAATAAAGTCCATTGGGATAGTCCTTGAGTTGAAATATCACTGAAATATAATATAAAGGCAGCATCCTTGCATGCTCCTAAAGTTCAAATATTGTCCATCTGAAGTGTTTTCGTGAAGTTCAACGTTTAACATTAGCGTTCAAGAATCAAATCTTGAAAGTGCGAGATTTAATGTCAAGGAATTAACATAAGGATCTGTTTTTAGGTTATTTGACCTAAACTAACATTATTAAAAATAAGGCCAAAATAAGAAAAAAAAAATCGTTTCTTCTTTTTTGTTCAATAACTAACGCGAAACAAAATCCTTCAGCTTCTCTGGAGCTCGTCGCTTGCGTGTTGACCTTCTCACCTGAATAGCAGGTAGCTCCCTCAGTGGGTTGACGTCATCAGTAGACCTGTCTGCACCAGAGCTGAATGCGTACTGTAGTCCCTCAGTGTGAAGATCTGTCTCTGGTCTAGTGGTGACCAGAACATGACTGGTAGAATACTGGATACCAGATGTAGGACGATCTGTCTCTGGTCTAATGGTGACCAGAACAGGGTTGTTAGACGACTGGATACCAGATGTAGGAAGATCTGTCTCTGGTCTAGTGGTGACCAGAACAGGGTTGCTAGATGACTGGATACCAGATGTAGGGAGATCTGTCTCTGGATCATGTGGTTCTCTGCTAGCCCTCAGGTGTTCCCTGTTGCGTCTGTAGATAGCACCGTTGTGGTCTATCTCGTAAGATCGTTCATCCAGTCGGCGGATTACTACTGCTTTTCTCCAAGGGTCTTCTCCAGGGCGAAATGCAAGTCCTTGGTATGTCTGTCAAAATACTTTGCCTGCCTCTTCTTGTTCAACTCAAGTTGCTGTCTCTCATGCTTACTCTCATGTCTCTTAGGTTGAAGCAGAGACTGAGTTGTTGGAATCTTCGTCTTGGTTCGCCGTCCTAGGAATCGTTGAACTGGGCTGGAATCAACACCTTGACTTGGGGTATTCCTCACGTTCAGCAGAGCAAGGTTCTCATCCTCTCCAGATGATCTGCACGGCGATATTGTCTGATGCTTAATTCCCAACTCCTTCACAAAGGAATCAAATTCTCTGGACGAGAATGGTGGACTTGTAGAGCTTATCAAACTCCCAGAAGTTAGACTGATAGCACACTGTCACCAAATACTCAACTCCATCCAGACTCAGCAAGTCTACGCCAATTTTTTCCCACGGGCGATCCGGTACCTCATGCGACATGAGTGGTTGAGGAGCTTGTGCACTGGAATACTCCATGCACGTCTCACATGTTTGGATCCATTCACTGATATCTTGAGTCATGCTTGGCCAGTATACATATTCTCTGGCACGTCTCAATGTGCCATCTACACCATTGTGGCCTACGTGTAGATTACTTTTTACCTTCTGTCTCATCTTTTTCGGGACTACCAGACGTTCTCCTCTGAAGACGAATCCATCGACCACTGTTAGCTCATCTCTAACACTGAAATAGGGTGTGACTAGAGGTGACAACTGGTTCTTCTGTTCAGGCCATCCATCCAGTATGGTGTGCTTCAAGGCCTGGAGACTTGCATCATCAGCAGTATGCTTTCTCATCTCAAGAACCTGTTCATCTGGCAGAGACAAGTGGGTGAGAGAGCTGACTACCTCGAGACCTTCTTGTCCTTTCTTTTGCGGAAGAAACGCACGACTCAGCGGGTCTGCCACGTGCTTGTCCTTTCCTCTCACATACTGAACGTCAGTGTCATAAGCCATTGCTCTGATTAGCATTCCTTGAAGACGCTTCGGAGCTCTGTCTAATGGCTTCTTGATGATGCTTTCCAGAGGCTTGTGATCGGTATAAACCTTCACTTCCCGACCAAAAGTGAACTGATTCCACTTCTCTAGACAGAAGACTATGGCGAGCATTTCCTTCTCGATCACAGAGTACCGTAGTTCAGCATCCCTGAGAGCTCTGCTTGCATAGGCTATTGGCTTGCCTCCTTGCATCATCACTGCACCTAAGCCACGTGCACTTGCATCAGTATGTACAACTAGCTCCTTTGACTGATCGTAGTACGTTAGCACTGGAGCTTTTGTCAGCAGCTCCTTAAACTTCATGAAAGCTTCATCATGGATTGCGTCCCATGTCCATGCAACATTCTTACGGGACAAGTCATTGAGGGGTTGCATCACATCTGCAAGCTTGAGGAGATAACGGGATAGGTAGTTCACCATCCCTCTGAGGCGATCTATGTCGTCCTTGTTAGCTGGAGCATTCATCTTCAAGATGGCCTCTATCTTGGACGGATCGGGTTTCAGCCCAGCACTAGAAACAATGTGTCCAAGAAACACTATCTCCTTGACCCCAAACTGACACTTCTCCTTGTTAAGCACTATGCCTACATCATGGCATCTCTGCAACAGCTTGTGTAGACGAGTGTTGTGTTCTACTTCATTATCACCCCAGACAATGATATCATCAGCAACACAGCTCACTCCATCAAGTCCCTCAAGTGTCTGATGTAGCCTCTTCTGGAATATCTCGCTCCTCACCTTGAGCCCAAACGGTAAGCGCTTCCATCTATATCTCCCACAAGGAGTAGCAAACGTTGTTAGATGACTAGATGTTTTATCCAAGACACAATGGAGATAACCATCTTTTAGGTCACAGACCGAGAACAGACTATGAAAAGGTGCCCCTGACACAATTTTGAGGTTGGCCTTACAGGGGTCATCCCTATAGCTAGAAGGTCCGATAGTTAGCGGGTCCGATAGACCGACACCCAATAGATAGAAGGTTCGATAGACCGAATGTACGAGAGGGTCCATTAGACAGAAGGTTCTATAGACCGAATCGGCAGGAGGGTCCAATAGTCCGAAGGTTCTATAGATCGAATGACCAAGGGGTCCGATAGTCAGAAGGCCCGATAGATAGAAGGTTCGATAGTCCGAATGTACATGAGGGTCCAATAGACAGAAGGTTCTATAGACCGATCGGCAAAAGGGTCCGATAGACCGACAATAAAACGGGTAAAATAGTGGATAAAATGATAGTGGGTAAAAAAGTGGTTAAAATAAGTGGGGGCGTTATGTTTTCAGATGTTTTCAAATGTGGGGGCGGGAATACCCTCCCCCTCCCACTTTTCATGCCTGAAAAGGGGGTTCCAACCAAAGAAAAAGCAAAAAAGGAAGAGGTTGAAAAGGAAAGAAGAAAAGAAAAGAAGGAAAAGAAGAGAAAAAGAAAAGAAATCAGAAAGGAAAGAGAAGAAAACAAAAATTCAAAAACTTCGCTCACTAGCATTATTAGGGTTATTTACCAATGCCCATTATATTTTCATTATTGATATTAGTTATTAATATAATCGCCATATGTATGTATATAAACCAATGGCAATTATATTAATAATTCATATGCTTATGGAACT
The DNA here is from genome assembly GCA_025617745.1 of Heliocidaris erythrogramma. NCBI lineage: Eukaryota > Metazoa > Echinodermata > Echinoidea > Camarodonta > Echinometridae > Heliocidaris > Heliocidaris erythrogramma. Next base: position 18,258,072 of record CM046863.1, on the reverse strand, counting down.
TATTTGGTTTGCATCATGAATCTCGAGCTAATGTTAGGCTATGCTATATTTCTACTCAAAGAATGTTAGCAACATAACTGAAAGGAATCGAGCAGCAAGTTGACCTAAAGGGGCTAAAGAGATGAATTTTCAGAAATAATGGCCTGTGACAATAGTCTCTTCCCAATATGAGAACGGAAGATGCCGATAACATGTTAAACAGATTATGAGAACGGAATAACAATACGCTAGAGCCTATTCTCAGGATACAATTTTTTTTTTCTCTCTCTCTCGTTCGCTTGCTTTGCTCGCTCATACAATCAAGAAACTAGGCCTAGATTGTTTCTTGCAGCAAGCACCTCTTACGTCCTGCAGCAACAAGAAGCCCGAATATCATAATATTTGGGCGGTGAGGTATCCGACTATTCTCGAATTTCCCCACCCCCCCCCCAAAAAAAATGGTATAATTTACCCGACAGAGTCCACAGACTAAAATTTGCAACAAGGTAGTAGTATGGGTAGTCGGTGAACATTAAAAAAAGTATAAAAGCTGACATCATAGCTGGTAGGAAAATATCACCTGACAACCCTAAAAAAAAAATGGAAACGCCCCCTCCCAAGAAGGTGGTAGGGCCTAATTAAAACAATTTCATTTCTATCGGTCAGAATCTTTTGTTGTCAGAATCTTATCTTTTGTTACTTTTAATGAAAATTCAACTATAAAGTGTGCACCCCATAAGATTTCTTTGTTTAAAAAATAACACTTGTGTTAGAAGGGGACGCCCTTTCCTCAGCTTGCTCCACTAGAAAAAAAATGCTTCGGGCATGATGGGCCTCGGGGCTTTAGTGTGCACCATATAATTAGATTTCCATGTTTCAAAAAAATGGTCAGCGTTCCCCATTGCCAATACATCGGTTAAGTGGCAACATTAACCGGGGGAGGGGGGGGGGGGGCTGAGCTGCATGGGTGGACCACCCCCGCCCCACGGTGATGATGATGATGCTCTGATAAAAATACTTTTAACATGTTGAAAATGTATAAAACAAAACTTTAAAATAAGTTACCCATTTTTTTTTTTTGGGGGGGGGGGGGTGGGCCTACAGACCTAGCGCATCGGTTTATTACAATACACATAGAAGAAGATAAGGCATTACCCTTTTCCTTTTATGAGATAAAATTATTAAAAACTTATTGTATCCACTTTTTTACTTTTTTTACGTTATTATCGGTCTATCGGACCTTCTAACTATCGGACCCCTACTGAACCTTCGGACTATCGGACTTTTGCCGATTCGGTCTATCGAACCTTCTATCTATCGGACCTTCTGACTATCGGACCCCGTTGGACATTCGATCTATAGAACCTTCGGACTATCGGACCCTCCGCCGATTCGGTCAATAGAACCGTCTGTCTATTGGACCCTTTCGTACATTCGGTCTATCGAACCTTTTATCTATTGGGTGTCGGTCTATCGGACCCGCTAACTATCGGACCTTCTAGCTATAGGGCTGTAACCGGCCTTACATACCCAAGGAATTTTTTTTTCTGACCATACATTATATTCCTATTTGAAAACCATATTGCAATATCGTCGGCGTAAAAAGACATATTTACTCCAGAGGTATTCTGGACTTTGCTTAAATCTTTTAGCATGATATTGAAAAGTGTGGGACTTATCACACTTCCTTGGGGAACAACATAATCCGAATGGAAAACATCCGACAAAGAGTTTCCTACCCTTACTTGGATTGTTCGGTTGGCAAAACAAACTTTCAACCCATGCAATTAAATTGGTCGCTGCGACGCGACCTTACTGAATGGCGCGCTCCACGGGCTCCCATCACGCTTAAGGTGTTTGTGCTGCGCTTTTTCTGCGCTGTTACCGATTGGGCTAAGATGGCGCAACGACCATCCGCGCTGCTATAAAAAAGCAGCGGAAATGGCGCTTCGTCACATTCTAAACAATAACATCTTGGTCGGAGGCTGGCGATCGACTGAAGAAATGTCATTGTTTTCCCGAATCTTCTGGCGATTGCTTGAAATCATCGCAAGAGCCCAGCATGAGCGTATCACAGTCGCTTCTCTTGTAGCACCACTGCAGCGAGGTTTTAATAAGCGTATGAGCCTCGTAATACCATCGTCTTGATCGCAGAAGCAGCGCCCTTCATCGTCCTGGAAATGGGGCAAGAAGAAGAATAAAATGAATAAATTGAGATATTTTCTCCATATTTTGAATACATGTAGTTTTTATGCATGAACACGTACTGCTATCATAAAGGCAAAGTGTTTGTTGCTTGCCTTGTTTTTGTCTCGTCTGCATAGCGGAGCGACACTATACAGGCGTCACTATTTCCGTCGTCGACGTCGACGTCGTCAACAATCATGCTGTGATCACAATAACTTACTATGGAATTGAAGTAGAATCACCAAAGTCAAACCACAGGCACATCTCTTTCATGTTTTAAAGGCGCAGGTCAAGTTCGAAAATGAGTCAAAAATCAAGGGTTAAAGGTCATGAACTTAAAAAAAAAACTTTTATCACAATAACTTTCTATGGATTTGAGGTAGATCCACCAAATTCAAGCCACATGTTCAACTCTTGATGCGCAGGCCAAGTTCGAAAATGAGTCGAATCTGACGAAGGACAAAAGTCAAGATGTTAATGAACTTTGAGTGAAAACCACATTAAATGTATTTTTCAGTGATCTCGTTTATATTTTTTTTTTCAATTTTAGCAGCATTGGTTTTCTCGCCTGAGTAAGAGTAAATTTAAGAAATAAAGAATTAACAGCATGCACAAACAGAATTTGCTCATTTCCCAGGGATAAAATGTGGGCAACATCATCATTATTGCAAAGCTGGCAGACCAAAGTTCACATTCTCATTTGCATAGGGAGATGAAGACGAGACAACGCTTGGCGTTTGCCACTTTTTTTTACTAGAATGGCGCAGAGAAGGGTGCCGAGCAGACATTCATGTAGGCGCTCTAACCATACATAGTTCATTGACACTAACTTCATGAAAGTTTTATTAAGAAAAACTTGTGTAGGGAGTTGAAAATGATATATAGCAGTATAACTACAATCTACTTCCATTTTACAGCTGCCATATGGAAAAATAGCTAAAATCATTTACAGAACCCTTCCTTATTTCGAAAGATCCATTTGAGAAAAGAGACGGAAATTGCTGCAATATTGCAAATTATGAATGAACATGTAATATCGAAGTAACATTTTAATATTGGAAACAGTTTTGATATTGCATTGATAAATCCCATGGTTTGATTTACCACTTTTCTGTATAGAAATACACGATCCCGAGATGAGACAAAATAAGCAGAGCAAAGTTCAGCAGACTTATCCTGAATCATTCAGTGGACAGAAAGTGCATGCTTCCCTCTCTCAGATGTCATCAGCTGTGGAGTCAGGAAACCAAGTATTTCCGAGATTTGCTCCTGAGTACCGGCAGGAGGTGTACCACATCTACACGTAGCTTTAATTTCCAGTCAATGATCTATTTTTTTTTAATGATTGACTTTTGACACTGATTCTGCAAAGCCACATTGAGACCCAGACGTACCATGTCTCACGATGAGGCGGTGCGACTTGCTATGGGGCGGAGCAACTTTAACAAGAATGTCTGTGCATCTTTCTTCAGCACTCTCGTCTGCCGCGAACATCTCCTGATCCTCGTTGCAGCAGTGGCTGCCACCTGCTACACTCGATCATTCTACATAGCTGGATACGTGTTGGCTTGTATCGCAACACTTCTGTCCATTGCATTCACAATATGGTACTTTGTGACATACCTATTTGTCTATGTGATCTTATACATCAAGGAGTTTGTGATAAGCCACATGCGATTGCTGACTACACAGTGAATGGGCTTTCTTTTCAAGCGCGCGGAAATTTTGAAAAAAAAATTGCGCGGATATTTCGAATAGTTTGCCCATTGATATGGAACTGAAGATGAAGCCAATGACAGAAGCAATGTTAAGGCTCACCTTAATAATGAGAAAAGAGCCCCTTTTTCATGAAATTTTTGAAGAAAATTTACAGATCAATTACAGTTGCATAATAGACGATAGGTACATGTATCTTATATGGGTATTAATCACAAAGATTAAATTAATCTTGAAAAATTATTGGAGCAAAATAAATCATTTAATAGACTCTTGTATTATTGATAAACAAATTATTCATGTTTTCGAAAATACTTAATATTTTGAACATCTTTGGACGTATGATACCTGAAAGGCCATTAATTTGTGCATAATTACATTGTTGCACAGTAAATTTTAAGACATGGTTTTTGCTAATCATAAAAGACTGCCCTGTTTAATGTTCATGTTACCAATGTTGCCACGAACACGATAAAAACTACTTTCGAAATTTCGATTGCAATGTTCGCACATTTCTAAAGGTGACAGACAGGGCTATTGAAATTGTCTTGAGTTTATTTTTCGAAAGTAGCTTTTATCGTGTTCACGATTCACTGGACCGTTGATTGACTCCATATGATGTAAAAAATATATGTGTTTTATATACGAGCACTAAAGAGAGGAAAATATAAAATGTATGAATTAACATTAATCACAGTAATGACACCCAACATGATGAACGAGGATCTGCCCACTGTATGCAACCTCGATGCAAGACTTGCAGTCATATCACAAACACTGCACTCAACAGCTGCCACAAAGCAAGCTACAGGGTCAATGGATCATTTTCTTGCACTACTGATAATCTGGTATATGCTATATGATGTACAGTGACTCTGCAACAAATACTATTAGAGAAACCAAACGTCGACTGGCTGATCGTGTCACCGAACACCTCCGATGCACCCACATCCATATGCAAGGACTTCCCATAGCCCGTCATTTCAACCCGGGCACACCACGGACAATTTCAAATCTGCGGCGTATTCAAGTCAAGAGGAGGTGATGCCAACAGGAAGAAGCAAGAAGAGAAAATCTGCCAACTTGGGACATTATAATACATCCTTCTGGCTTAAACGTTACTTTCCGTTCATTTCATACTTACTAGAAATTTTCCTTCTTTTTTTCTTTCTTTCTACTTCTTCCTTTTCATCTTCTCTTCTCTCTCTTCTTCTTCTTCTTTTTTGGGGGGTTAATTTCTCTTTTCCCCTCTCTTTCTCTCTGTTATCCCCTTCTCTCTCTCCCCCTCCCTTGATCTTTTACACTATCTCTATTCTCCACTCCTCTTAACTCTTTCTCGCCTCTTTTTTTTTCTTCTTTCATTTCTTTGACGTGTTTTTCCCGTCCCTTTTCTCTTGCTTTTTTTCTTCTTTTTTACCTTCCCTTGGTTTCTTTATGACGTTTTGTGACGTCATCCTTTCTCTCTATTCTCTTTTAGTTTTCTCCACCATAGTTGCGCTGGTATCGATGGAGCTTGGTGCATTGGAGCTTGGTGCATTTTGCGCTTCGCGCTCTTTTTGTTGATATTTTCATAATATCCTGATATAGGCATATTACTCCCAGTGTTAAATCGAGCATACGATCTTTAACACTGGGAGTAATATGCCGAAAGATTTGTTTACAAATTAAAAATTCCTCCCCAGTCAAGCTTCTTCGTTTACTAACCATTGTTCCACGGCGGACCGTTTGAATATTAATGAGTCAGAAAGAAGAGGATCTTGGGTATTTGATTCTAGTTCGTCGTGACTTGGCCGTGAACCAGAATAGCCTGGTGGTTAAGTCGCTGCCCGGCAAGCAGTAGATGACAGGTTCGAATCCCGCTGGTTCCAATTTTTTCTGACTTGTGTTTTACATTACATGTATATGGTTTTTTGTTTTTTATGTTTAAGATAAAACTTTACCATCATGCTTTACAGTTTTGTAGTATCACTTCAATATTGTTTGCTCACTCGCTTCGCTCGCTCGCTTAATATTCAAGATTTGTGAGGGCGCAATTATATTGTAATATAAAAACAGGGAAACACAATACTGATGGGGCTTGATTTGCAAAATATCACAATGAAAACTTATTTAAAAAGCTATACTTTTAATACGAGCGAGCGTAGCGAGCGAGCATTTGGGAATATTGGCTCTAAGTCACTTTGGATTAGGGGCATAATGGAAAAGGGAAACGTGGTAGGACACTCATTAGAAAATTAAATGAATGTGTAGAAAAGGAAGAAAATGCAGTTATCTGAGGTGAGAAGGGGCACTAATCACACCTGAAAAGGGGCATTTATTTATAGGAACGGAAAAAAGTTCTTATAAAGTAGAAAACTAAATCAGTGTCTATACCAGTATACGGTCTATACATTACAAAGAATAAAAGTGACTTCTTACATTAAAGGGATAAAATGGATTAAAAGGGATAAATGCTCTTGTTGAAATAGGAGGATTTATGAAAGGTAAGGTGAGGGATGAGGTGTAATCATCAAAATGGTCACTTGTAAGAATATGTAACGGGGCCTTATTCGAAAGAAAAATGGGAGTACTTATCTGAAGTTAAGGGGAAAAGTAGGGGCACTGTGTCCAAATGCAACCCAGGAGCGGTGCTTTTGACCGGGTCTACATGTTTATATGATTGTCATTTCATCATCCTTCTTTGTATAGTTGGGTGATGATGACACAGGTCATCATCCTCGATAGATATTGGCGGTGATGTATTCACTCTTTCCCCACCACATTCGATTCCTGTGACTATATTTTCATCTGCAATAATGACAATATTTGATGAAATATTCATATAAGGATTTCAACTTCGGAAGATGCATTATGACTCGTATAAGTAATTCTTGCTACTCCCCAAGTACAGGAAATGTACAGAATGTGTTTCTTTATTGACGCTATTTACTCAGGGTGTGGGTTTGAAATTACATTAAAATGTCTTTCAAAGAGCTGCTCTCTTCGCATGTGATATTGCTTGAGTGATTTCTTTTTTCATGAACGAATGCAAAACCTTGATCAGGATTTATGTTGTTAGTGTGACAATGGCTAAGTCACAAAGGAAGGAAAAATAGTGAATAGGATATTGACATACATCACCAAAACGAACAAGAAATATGTGGATACTACAGCAGATCGTCTTATGCGTACGTACAATGTGCCACTACAGAAGTACAGTGTAGAATAAGTACATACAGAGTACAATCTTTAACCAGTTTCAGCTCTTGATTTTAATGTCTAAGGTTTAGATCAAATCATGTAGCTTCAAGGTTCAACTCTGAATTGGATAATTACAACGTGTATTACATGTACTTAGAAAAGGACTTGCTTTGCACGTTAAACAACAATCGTCTTGAACAGCCCATCTAAGCGATAAAACATTGTGACATTCCCAGATTTTATTTCTTGAACCAAAACCTTTTGTGAATTGCATGTCACTATGTTTTGCCGCAAACCGTTGCTGTGGTCTATAGCACTGATATGGTTATTTTCATCAGCAAAAGGTTTGTATTATATTACGAAGGTATTAGATGTTCGCTTATTCATATCAAATTGATTTATCAAAGGGATTCTCCTACAGCTTTAAAGTTATTATCATTATTTTCTATAAACTATGGGTTTCGGTTTATCTAATTGAAATATTATTAGGGTCATTATCGAAGCGAACCCCCAAATAAATTTGTGGAAAGGGGGAAGGGGGAGGGGTTGATTTCATGTGCTGGATATTGCGGGAGATAAATTCACTTGGACTTGCATAATTATGATTGACACAATCTTTTGGAAATTTTCTATTGTCAGTGATTATAAAGTTTTTACTGTAATGGTATTGATGTGTACTGTGTGGACACATTTTGATAATTATGAGTTGAATACTAGTTAACTTATTCATCTTTTTGTAGAGGAGAAGGAGGCTGTGGTTAAAACATGGATGTTGTTGTTGGTTTAGTTTTAGATGGCGCCATCAAGTCTGTTGGGATCATTTTCTCTTCTTGCTTCTTCCTGTTGGCATCACCTCCTCTTGGAGGGAAACCCGTATTTTTTCTTTTCGCCAGCCCTCATAAAAGGTCGGTAAATGGGGGGGGGGGGGTATCAGATGTTCCTCCATGATTCTCTGACAAGCAGAAAAAAGAAAACAAAAGAAAAAGAAATTCATCAGCTCTGAAAGGGAGATCCGTATTTTTTTCTTCTCGCCAGCCATCCAAAAGTCACTTAGTGGAGGGGGGGGGGGGGGGGGGGGAGGGGGTGTCCTCGGATTTTAAGGGGTTCAGTTTTCCTCCATAATTCTGAACAACAAAACAAAATGGGGGGGGGGGATTCCTCAAGGGGGGGGGGGGCAGTCTGCCCCCACCCCTCAGCTACGCTAGTGCTTGGGAACTTGGGATCTTGGGATCAGAGACTGAAGACTTGCTCCAATTGTGCATAAGTCCATTATGAGAATACGTGTAACAACTTACGCCTCTTGAATCAGTTTTTGTTGTTCTGTCATATCCTTGTGAAATAACCATTAAGGCACAAATTTACAGGATCTGAAAAAGGTGAATCAAATGAAAGACATTTATCATGCCTGGGCAGACAGTTTAATTGTAGAGCTTTTTAACCCAATCGTCTTTATTTTTGAATCTTTAGTTGAAACATCAGATTTGGATGTGTTTGATGGCTATCAATACATTTTCTACAATGGTAGTGACGACATGTTCAGGACGTTCTCTGAAACGCGAGCCCAATGTCGGAGCCTAGGCGGTAATTTGACCGTGATCACATCAGCCGAACAAAATGTACGTTACCCCGAAGGGCGGATCCAGGATTTGTAAGGGGAGATGTGGTTCATTATCCAATTTTTTCCAGAAGCAATAAATAAAAATCGTGTAATTGAACTTATTAGGAGATTATTCTGTCCTCATAATGTCAGTGTAAGAGGTTCAAGCACACTTTCGTAAGCATCATATCATTCTTATCCTGTCTTCTTTTCCTTCATTTTACCCTCACCATAATTTGAATTCAACTTTCCTTCTCCTCCCTATCCCTCGAAACGACGTCACGTGATAGGAAGCACATTGTCTTGACTTCCTGCTTCCGATCTTTCATTTTTCATACAAATATTATTACTTTTACCCATCCACTATCAATTACTTTGTCTTATATAATTTTCTAATATAGATAAATTGACTGCTATATGAGAGGCACGGTTGTTTCTACAGGCTCGAGGGGACCTCGAAGGTCCCCGGGAGCCTGTAGAAATAACTGTGCCTCGAATATTAAAGAAGTCAATATATCCTTTATATGCCGAAAAAAGTCAGGTAAGAGTGAAAGAATACATGTGAGACTTACCATTCATGAGGTCCTCACATTTAAAAATCATAATCAACTGTTCAGTGTCGGATCCAGGATTTCTTGAGGGAGGGGGCTCAATATTCACAAAATTTTCTGACAAGCAAGCAAGCAAGCAAAAAAGAAAAAAGGTCCTCAGCATTTTTGGGCCCCTTTTAACTCGATTGTTTTGACAAGCAAGAAAAAAGATGGTCCTCAGCATTTTGGGCCCCTTTTTATAAGTCAAAAAAATCTCTGACAAGCAAAAAAAAAAAAGTAAAAAGGTCCTCAGCATTTGTTTATGCCCCTTTTTGGTCCCAGGGGCGAGGGCCCGGATCCGGATCCACCCCCTGGATCCGCCACTGAAACTGTTAACTAATAAATCGGAGATTAATCTGAATTTAACAATCAAATACCACTGCGATTGGTATGGTATCCGCGCTCGCGCTCGCACAAAGCAATTTTTTACACGTAAACCAATGGGGATCGCAGCAAAATTTAACTTTGCCCGTGGGCATAGTTCATTTTGGCGGGCATCGTTAAAAACACCACTATTTTTAAAAATGTTATTTTATATTTATATTTTGTAATTTTGTAGTTTTATTTATTTTGTTAATTCTATTTTATTTTATTTTATTATTATTATCATTATTTATTATTATTATTATTATTATTATTATTAAATTATTATTATTATTTATGTATTTCTTTCTTTTTTTTTTGGGGGGGGGGGGGGTGCTCGCTCGCTACGCATGCTGGCCGAAATGGAAATACCACTAAAAGCACATTGAATACGATTGAATACTAGTACTGTTAATTGTAAAATATTGCCTTAGATTTCTCCAGTGCATGAAGGCAGATATTCTCATGTGCAATATGAACTCTCTATGTGACGTAATGTATGTAAACTTTATGCATATCTTTCAAACAAAGGTTGTTCTTGACAACCTGAAAGCTTGCCGGAGGCTTGCGGGACATAGCAACAGATAATGTTTGCAAACTGGATTCCAAGCTTTGAGGCTCATTTATAAAAAGAAGGTTAATGGAATAGCTCGTCACTAGGTGCTCTGAGAATATATGTGCATAAATTTGTATACATTACAGAAGCGGTCTATTAAGGGAGGACGGGACGGAAAACAAATATTCCAACTATTTGTCACCCCTTCTCCCTCACCCCCTCTCCCTCACGCACTCTACAATTATGCAACTCGTTACAAAGCTACCACCAATCGAGTATTAAAGGAAATTAGCATTGTAGTTGGTCGATTTAAAAAATAATATGGCGTGTACAATCATGTTCGGATGGATGAGAATGCAACCTAGTCACACTGTTCGGAAATTTATGCCTTTTTACCATCAAGAAATTTATGAATACTAGCATAAATGACTTTTGAAACATTTATTCCATCAAAAACGCTATCATAATCACGGAGAGAATAATCAGATCTTCACACTTTTGAGACACTTCAGATTATTATGAAACAACACAATTTTGACACACTCATTTCATTGGCATTTGGGGCAGGGGGCAATCTTCCCCCTATTTTTGGAAGAAAAAAAAATGGGCAAAGTTCGGCAAAAATTTTAGTAAATTGGGGTAAAATTTGACCAAATCCTGTATTAAATGCCTGACACTGAGTAAAAATTGGGAAACTGAATTGAAAAAGAAAGAAAATCATTACACACGACACAATTTCCCGGAATTAATACTTTTTTGTATGTTTTACTTTCTGTGTATTATTTCAGTAACTATTAATATTAAGAGCAACCAAAAGATAAATTTGTTGGTATTGTAATAATCTTGGGTAACTCTAAAGCGCATTCAGCAGTTTTAATTGATCATGTGCTATACAAGTGACAGTTATAATTATCATTTGGGGCCATACATTCTGTCTGAATTTTACTCGCAGACCGTTGTAGATTGTTATTTAAGTTCGCCTTTTCAGAAGGAAACACGGCAAGATATTGGATTTATTATTCGTCAGAATGCATAGGCCTACTTATACTCACTCAAACCCTTGGTTGTAACTCCCAAATTTCCAGAAGATCTTACTGTGGGAGAGCAACCTCTTATACCCTTCCCTGTTGGTATTTGATATTGAATATATCATAGAAATTCTCAGAACGTTACATTTGAAAAAAAAATTGATGGAAAAATTCAACAGTACAATGCACCATCAAACACCGAGTTCAAACACCGAACTTTTAAAACAAAAATGTAATACCAGGGGAAATCTCCCCCACCCCCCAACCCGGTGCTCATGCATGGGTATAGACACATTCAACTGGAGTCATATAACTTTTCACATGGTGAGGTGAATTTAAACATTATAATGCACCAAAATCCTTCTATTTATAACCAGATTTCCAAAAAGTTCTTACCGTGGGAGGTATATATAACCCTCCTCTGGATACTCATTATATCCTTACTTACTGTTGGTCAACCCCCCGTCCCCTCCACGTCCTCCCTTGGCCGAAATCAGTTTAAATGCCATCGAGTACCTGGGAGTTGCAACTGTTTGGGGGATAGTTGACCTACATGCCATGGGTGAGAGTATGTTGGTTGTTGTCCGATTGATAATTACCCTAAGTCGTTACAGTCCGGGGGTGGTTATTTGGGTGGTAGTTACCTTACGTGGTATTTGTCAAGGAGATGCCCTAGAGGGTGGTTGCACTAAGGGGTAGTTGTTTGGAGGTAGTTGTCCGGGGGTAGATTTCCTAGAGGGTGGTTGTCCTAGGGGTAGTTGTCTGGGGGTAGTTGTCCGGGGGTACTTGTTCTGGAGGGTGGTTGTCCTAGGGGATAGTTTTCCGGGGGTAGCTATCCGGGGGGTAGTTGTCCGGGGGGGGGGTAGTTGTCCTAGGGGTAGTTGGGGGGGGGGGGGGTTAGTTAGTTGGGGGTAATCATCCTAGAGGGTAATTGTCCGGGGGGGGGGGGGGTTAGTCGTCCTAGAGGGTGGTTGCCATAGGGGGGAGTTGTCCTAGAGGAAGGTTATCCTAAGGGTGGTTATCCGGGGAGTGGTTGTCCAGGGGGTAGGTGTCCTAGAACCATCATTCACACCTAGGGCAATTAGTGAGATCTAAATATCAATATTTGAATGGAGATTTGAATCTGACTAATTTCATGTGTGTGAATCCAATAATCTCATAGTGAGATTAGTGAGATTCTCATCGCAGAATCTCACTATGAGGAAGATTTTTTTTGGAAAAATCTTACAAGGCAGAGCGCTGTGCGTGTGAACAATAGTGAGATTTAAATATCGATATTTTATATCCCACAATGCACCACACGATCCTGCAGTAGTATCCTCGGCACAAATGTCTACGAGTTTGAATCGAGCGAGCGCCAAATCAAGACGGGGTCATCTGATTCTGGTTTCTATTCGGGCATGCGCAATGCGGGTCTAATAATATCGATATCACCCGCTAGTGAGATTTTTTTCCCCGACTTGTGAATGGTCACAGTCAAAGTGAGATGCTGATTGCGATCAGAATCTCGCTTTTTCTGTGTATGCGAATGCCCTTAATGATTTTAATGCTTTAGTATTGATTTTTCATGTGTTTCAAAACATTGTTAATTATTTCCAATGTCCTAGGCGTGAACACTTCTCATTTCCCGATTGTTCTAAAGCCCACCTGTATAGTTGTACCTGTTCAACTTTACTTATCATTATTGTTATTATTTTATTATTATTATTATTATTTTTTCATTATTGATGTCATCATTATTGTTATTGCTATCGTTATTATCAGTAAAATTGTTATCATTATACTTGCTATTATTGTAATAATTATTAGTTTCATTATTACTATAATTACTATAATTATTATAATTTTTATATATATTATTATTATTATTATCATTATTATCATCATTATTATTAACCGTCTCCTTGGCAGAAAAAAAACATCATTTTGCCCCACCCTTGGGCTATTTTGTTTGGGCCCCAGTGTATAAGTGTGTGTATTTCACGGCCAGGATGACATTCACATCCCTTGTTTATTATAACTGAAATAATTGAATCTCATGACAACATACCTTTGTGAGGTCAGTATTTCAGAGAGTGGATGAGTTATCGATCATGGAATGTGGGGGGGGGGGGGGGGGTGGTGTTTGCGTCTCCATGCCTCAGTTTAAGACGTTACTGATGATTATCATTAATCTTTTTATCATTTACCATCGTATGCATGTAAATAGGATTTCATAGCCAGCAGACTATTAGCTGGTAACGGCAATTACTATATTGGTTTGGAGGATATGGACAACGACGGAACGTACAAATGGATTGATGGCACAATTCTAACCATGCTATCGTAAGTAGATTAAAAAAATAACACTGATGAAAGAATAAAAATATTATTTACCGATATCGTAAGAAGGCTCTGAAAATCCCCACTATGTAGACACAAAACAAAAAAAAAAAAAAGAAGAAAAAAAAAAATAACCACAAATGTCATAACTTGTCAACCATAAGTGTAAAAATAACCACAGACGTAAAAAAAAATTCGCCAACAAATGTAAAAGTATTTCGCCTACAAATGAAAATTTTTCAATTTTTACCTCTAATGCTAGAGCATGTCACCCGAAAATGTAAACACTCTTTGCCTGCATCATGGACCTACGTAAGATCAGTTATTATGAGATGTATATGTGTGTGTGTGTGTGTGTATGTAAGCATGTGTGTGAAGATTCCTTACCATTAAAATCCCTAAAATATCGTAAGACCCTTTACCACAAATTTTAAAACAAATACTGAAAATGTAAAAAAAAAAAAATATCATTAAACTAGTGTTTTGCTAGGGGTTTCCATTTTTATGATCAATTTACCGTTTACGGGGGGGGGGGGGGGGGTCGAGGAGCTGATCATAAACTTCAGCTGCAGGAAAAAAAAATCACATAATCGCAATAGAACAACATTTTATTTTAGCATTTTCATGAGGGCGCTTAATATAAATATAATTTTTTCAGGGGAGTAATATACCCCCTTCCCGATAGAAATTGTCATTTTTTATATTTTGGTAATTTACACCTATACCTCTTCCTTATGACAAGATTTGTTCCACGTGCCTTAAGAAAAAAAATAGCCCCAGTTTTTAGGGGCCGTCTGACAACCCATCCAAATGGAAATTTTGTCAATTTTTTTGTTTTGGTAATGCTAGGCATACAACTTCCTTCTGACAAAGCTTGGTGCATAATGTTAGATGGGTTGAAATCGATCCGACTTTGGGGCCCTTTTGGGGGACTTCGTGTCAATGACATGGATGGTCTCAGCAACTTTAAGGGGTCAAATCTCAAATGTAAAATGGAGTTACTATTTCGGGACAGGCTCCTGGCCTAGTAGAAATTCAGTTCAAATTTAATTTTTCATGAGCGCCCTCTTGAGACTGATAACATAAATTGTAAGCGGTAAACTGATCATAAAAGAAAACCACTAGTTTAATGATTTTTTTTTTACATTTGCAGTTTTAATATTTGTGGTAAAGGGCCTTTCGACATTTAGGGATTATAATAGTCAGGAAACCTCTTGAACACGCTTACACACGCACAGACACATAATAACTGATATTACATAGGTGCATTATTCAAGCTATGTGTTTTTATATTTGCGGTTGACTTGTTAGGACATTTGAGGTAAAAATTGAAATTTTTACATTGATAGGCATATTGCTTTTACATTTGTGGTTAAACAGAGTTTTATATTTGTGGGCGAATTTTTTGCAGGGTATTCTTAAATACACGATTTCTATTTTTTTTTTGTTAAAACGACGTTAAAGAGATATTTAAAAAAAAGGTTAAAAAAAAAGATGTTCAGATCAATTTTCAGTCGAATACAGTGTGCGGTGCATTCACAAGGAAGAAAGCGTATGCGCGAAGCATTAATCTCGTTGTGGACGTGACTTAAAGACTTTAAAACTAAAAAGTTGTAGCTTGCATTTTCTTTTTATATCTGTTTGCATGCGTGCATGTGCGTGCGTGTGTGTGTGTGTGTGTTGGCGGGGGGGGGGGGGGGGATGGCCAATGTAATTGTATTTCCTTTTTCACAAGATCAAGTATGTAAGTTCGTGGGATTAGGTGCCTTTCCCCGTGTCTTTGTTTTTTTTTTCTTATTTGGACGAAGCTCATCTTAAGACTGATTTACATGTGCATGTTTGCACTTTGTTTGATGTATGATATAATTTGTATGTGATTAGGTGATTATTTTCTATGTATGATTTAATATGTATGTGATTATATGAAAAGGGGGAAAAATGATGGGTCTGGTCCCCGTCTTATAAAGAGTTGCAATTGATTTAAATCAATCATTGAGATGAAACATTGTTCAAATGGCAAGATAACCTTTAATACTACAATGCTGATAGAGGCTACATAAAATATTTATGTCAGCAAAAACAACAGCGTAAACATGCATTGAAAACTGTTTTTGATTTACTGTTTAAAAATAAGAGTACATATATGATATACACTGTAACCAACATGTCCGGGCACACAACATATGGGAATACCAACCCGTTTGACTTTCGAGCTTCCATCAACATAAATCATAACTACATTGCTTTTTTTTAAGTATACCTCCCCTTCATGTCCAGTTAGTAACATTTCTATCATTTACCACTCATATCAATAACATAAATAATAAAAACATGACTTCCCTGAGTACATGCAGTCATGCAAAAGGCAAGAATGCTGACAGCAAAGTTGCTGCGCCATCAACAACTTCAAGAAATGTTACTACATAAATACATACATTCCCCGTTGTACATAGTATGCTTACATCATGTTCATGTGTTTCAATACTAAACCTGGTACATTAAAATATGTTATGTGGCTAATACAAGCTTAAAACCGAGTGGAAAAAAAAAACTATATTTTTTGGCATCAGTACTCTTCATGGAAAGACAATGTTCACACTCAATACATGTATTAGACATGCCCCTGAAAGTATTCTTTCTTCATGTTCTTCACACACAAATTTCACCTTCCTATGAAGAAGGTTGGTACATCATTAGTGCATCTTTGGTAGATTGCTTTATGGAAAGAAAAATACAAATATGACTTGTGTTAATCACAAACATTATACAAAGTTCAGCTGCCTACAGTGATCTTCAAAATCATCATGAAATATACTTGTCTGTACAAAAAACACAATGATGTTCTTTTTAGTTACAAGAAAATAAAACAACACCGCTCATAATATGCTTAGATCAAAATAACTTTTATAAGTAATCTTCATGCATAGGTACTCCCTACACAGTGATACCATTTATACCCAGTAATACACATGCTTGTACGAGTCGTTTCTCAATCTTTTTCTGTCACGCACAAAACATGCCTTCATACATGTAGGTAAAATAATAGCACATAAGCATCATCAAGTAAAATATAAATACCCGTGTTCTACATAAAAATGCAATTTCCAGGTCCTTCTTTGGTTGCTTCAAGGTACATGGCAAATATAATGCGATATGTTAGAATCACACACAAATCTATATACATACATAGTAAAGATATAAAAAAATACATCAAAATCTTTTCAAACATGGCAGTGTATGGGTAACATCATTGAGGTTAAACCCCTCCCCCCCCCCCCGAGTCATAAGGTAAGATAATGCAATTTAAATAATCCACTGTATGCATGGCTTGCTTCGATTTCCACAATCAAGGTATTAGGCAATTACATGGCTGGATGCACATTCTGCGAAAAATGGTTATATCAACATAACAATGACATAAATTTTAATAATTCTCATGAATTGGTATACAAAATATGTTGACAATTTAATCAAAGAATGGTTAAAATAAAGAACTAGTGTTACATGTTCATATTTTCCACATCATAGATTATATGTGGCTTGCACCAACTCCCACAATCAAGAGGTTATGAAAACTTGACCACTATTTACAACAATTTCATTTTTTATAAGATCAATGAACTTATTTGACAGAAAGCGGCATAAAGTATGTTTGTTTTGGCGAACCTTGAGAAAACTACTCCACTGGCTTGGCAGAGGAAAACCGTCTTCAAGAGAATCGTAACAATCATATTCTTCTTCTGTTTGATCCCTTCTGCTACGTTCGACATCTTTAGGTGAAATACCTTGTGTTCCAACTTGATCAAAAAGGATTCTGACTTCTTGTACACCTTTCCCTGAAAAAAGGTAACACCCACCTAGCGACTAAAAATTTGGCATATTCAGCAAATGTTTTCAAATTTTTAAAAGGAGAACTATATATAATATTCATACCTTCTACAATAACACATGTGCTGGATACAAATTTGAAAGAGGAGGAGACTATCTCATAATTTGATGAATACCTCTTGTTAAAGAAATCATATATGACCGATTTGGCACCTTTATGTGGTAAACCATCTTGGTTACAAATAGCCCTTGGATATTCTGAAAATTGGCAGAGTTCAGAAATGGGAGTTTTAGTCTCTTGAGAATATGCAATTGTTCTCTTGTAGCAACGAGATATTAATTTTTTTTCCTTTTCAAGATCAGTCACTTTTTTCCGACGTAATTTTTCTTTTGCAAATGTTTTCAATTGAAATTTCCTTTTGACAGGTTTCTTAACAGAGGTGTCATTCAGAATTTGGCTCTTGCAATAAGACTCATATGAATCATTACCAATTTCCCTATATGAAAGGAGACTCTTTTGTTGGACTGGAGTTGCCTTGACATTTGAAATAACATGAAAGAGAGTGGGATCTTGCACAGGCTGAAACATTGATGTTTTACAAACTTGATCAAAGTATAATTTTACATTACTGAATTCTGACTTGATTACTGAAAATTGTAAATCCCTATGTAATGTGTTACTATTATTAATTCCTAGTTGATCCTCTAATGTCCGTAATAACTGAGCTTGATATTCAATGGTACCTACTAATTGGTCCATATGCTTTGGTAGACTATGAGAAAGGGCCATTTTGCAGTCTTTATTTATCAGCATTTCGTGAGCCTCATCTAAGGCCACGGAACAATAATTGGTTCCCTTAATATTAGAAACAAAGGCTCCTTTCTGAAAATGTTCTAAGACATAATGGGGTTAAAGCATTAAGAGTAGCTATGTGCAAAGGAATTAAACGAGAATAATTTTGGCGATCAAACGCGTGAAATAGAGGAGCCATACTCTTGAGGGCAGCCATACGTAAATCCCAATTTCTTTCTCTAATAGCTACATACAAACTAATATATGACAGCATATCATCCCGTAAGAATTGATTCCAAAATTTAAAAGTTTCAAATTGTTTGGACATATCATAACAGAATTTTGTGAATTCTTCCATGAAAGGAACCATCGTAATTTCTTTCAATTTATTTTGAACGATTAAAAATTCTTCCACCCCACAGAATTCTCCTTTCTCAAATGATAATTTTGAAACACATTCATTTAACTTAGAAAAGAACTGATCATTGGATATGACCACCTCCTTCCCAGTCCTAAATTCTAGAAAGCAGAATAACTGATACATGAAAATTGCCTCATACACCTGAAGTAAAAACCTATGAGTTCTCTTAAAATTTGAACATGAACCTAAACTCTGCCAATCTCCAAGAAAAGGAATGACCCAATCCAGTGCTTCTCCATATTCATACTTAACATCATAGAGTAATTTGACGGTGGCCCCATCCCCTGCCACAACTAAATGATTTGCTTTCTTGTGAATGCTAAATGTTTCATACAGAATTCCCAATGCTTGCTTGATAGTTGAAGGAGAGTCAGCTTTTTCATTTAGAATATACAAATATGAAAATTTAGACTGTTCTGTTAAGGTGGCACCTTCTAAGGCTAATTTTGATTTAAAGCTTGGTATTACTGTGCTCTCCCCTGATTTTACAAAGATATATCTTTGTGCAACATACAACACAATATCTAATAAAACTTCTTTGGCAGATTTGCTTTCAGAATTTGAAAGGAAGAATACATCATCATGTAACTGGCTTCTTACATAAGTTTTGAACTGAGGAACATTGAAATCACTTTTACAAGGAGTGCTGATATTCTGAAATGTTGGCAATCTTCTACGAACTTTTGGTTTCTTAACTGTTTGATCACTGGCAGTAGTCCCATCCACAACATTATTTTCAGTATCCCATACTTCTGAAGAATTCAATGTTTCAGACACTGGTTTGGGTTGCTGGGCCATAATGGATGTACCATGCCAGCTACGTGATTGATCTGCTACAACAGCAGCAAATGGAGACAAAACATCAATATTATCTATAGATATACAAGTTAAAACTGACTGATCAAGGCCAGCTACAGTCCCTGATGTATGTCTCATATCTTGGATACTTTGCAAAAATCTTACCAAAGTGTCATCAGAGCATGAAATTCCCATTCGGTTCATTATCTCTACTAACTTTGTAGAATCAGATAAACGTTTAATGACATTCGCAGTTATTACGTGAAAAGGATAGTTGTTCTCTTCATTGAGAATAAACTGCATAATGAAAACCACAGCTATTCTTCTATTTTTTCTTTTTCTACCAGCTGGAGTGACATCACTAGGAAAATCAAAATGTTTATCAAGTGTCATGTGCATTAAGGAATTTTTGAAATACTTCAATTCTTCAGTACTTGCAGTTAGTAGACACACCATATTCCAAACAAATGGATGAAACATAATATTTGCAGCCTGATATTCAAAGGTTTTAAGCAACAGAGGGTTTGAGATAAATCGTTCATTAATATCTTTAGCTTGCTTACGAAGACGAGTATTAAAATTTGTAACAACATTATCAAACTGTGAAATCATACTCTCATTTTGTGCCATCTCACTAGGTACATGAAGGTCAAACATGGACTCTGTATGATCTTCATATTTCTTTCTCAAAGCTCTTATTTTTGCACAAGAATTATGCCAGGACTCTAGTAGGTCATTCATTGATAAGTTTTGTAGATACAAAAATGTTCCTTTCTTGCGTGCTAATTTATGAATGTGCAAAATGCCTGAAAATCTATCAAGTATTTCTGTTAACAGCCATGGTTTTGATTTTAATGCCCTACCATAATAAAGCTCATTCTTACAAGCTTTCCTTACAGCATCAGTATAAAATTCAAATGCATCCAATAACAAAATACCATTTTCACTTCTACATATTCCACTTACAAATATTAGAGTCTCAGTTAAGCATTTTGATATAATATCTTTTACATCAGCTTGTTCATCTTCTCCTTCATAGTGAATAGATGTCATTTTGATCTCATTTTCCACATCATCCAGTGATTTAACTTGTGAGCTTTTACGAATTGCAAAACAGTAACATGAACAACAAATAAAGGTATCATCTTCAATAGAAAATTCTCCTTGAATTCTTCGTAACTTAGCAATGCCTTCCGAAGATATACATGTACTTGAATATTTTTTATCTCTAATCTGACAATCACATACTGCACACTGGTGTGTCCTTATCTTAATGAAATGATTTGATATCTGTGCCCTGTGAGTCTTACAAAGCGATAGAATATCAGGTATATTTGGAAGTTGCAATGAAAATATTTCATTGAAATCAGAGAGATCGCATTGAGTGCGTACTTCACCTGCTGAATCACAATCTAAATAGACGGATAGAAAACAGGAAGAAGTCTGTGGTTTCATCCTACTTTTTTCAGGTGTATACGACTTGTCTTTCAACTTTTTTGAAAACTTTTGTCTGCAACTATTACAAATGCAAGAAATATTTGAAATATTTTTCTTCTCACAATGAGATTTAATTAAAGCAGTAAGGGGTGCGGATTTTAAGAAAGTTAGATGAGTATATCTGTGGCTTGTCTTGAGGCAAATGCAACAAGGGCCACATGAAAAATTTCCGCAAGGCTGCTTAGGTTTGACAGGTTTTGATTTTACCCCAGCTGTACATTTTTAGTTGATTTACTTGACAATGATGGGGGATGCTCACAAAGTACTCTGGGCCAAGGTTTTCGTGGTGGGCGTTCATGAGGATGGTCGTCAGGGTGAACTAAGTCAGGTTGATTGCTAGGGAAAGGTTGTGGGAGTGGACGTTCATCAGGACGAAGTGTGCCTGTCTCAGGTACATGTTGAATAGGAGGTGGAGGCAACACTGGAACACTGCGGCCAGCACATCTGATCTGTTGTTGACAAAAGAAAAAAATAATAATCGGTTTAGAATCTTTTAATTCTCTTACGTTCCTATAACAATCCTATATCAAATTGATAGCAGATTAGCATACATAAATACCTTGTCATAATTATTCATTATGATATTGAAAAAAGGCTGCTCACACTACTTCTCCAGTATAAATAATAAGTAGCAATGTAAAATTTACTTTCTATGCATATGAAGCAGTAGACTTATTTATAATTGTATTTAAAAGAGAGAGATAGAAAAAAAATATTAACAAAACTATGAAGTACATGTACATGTAGAAGTAGATTCCATACTATACAGACAATGTCATTATCTTAGAACAGTGATTAATAGTTACCTTTTCCCTGTTGATTCTGCGTCTCCTCCTCTTTTTCTCCTTCACCTTCTTTCTTGAGCACACATATGGTGTTGCGGGCTTCTGCACTTTGCTCCATGTTTGAGCCGACTGGTACCCCCCCAAGATCACGTAGGGAATGAAGAGACGTGAGCTTGTCTCGGGCACAGGTTGGATAGGAGATGAAGGCAACACTGGAACACTGCAACCACCACATTTCACCTGTAATTGACCGAGAGAAAAAAAAAATTAGTTCGGAATCTTTATACATGTACTCCTGTTACCAAATCCTACATAAAATTGATAGATTTCTACAAAAAAACTCACTGTGATTATACACTTATACAATTATGTTCTTTATAAATGTGCTATTTAAAAATGTTTGTCCACACATCATCCTCAGTATAAAAAGCAATGTAAAATTTACTTTCTATAAACATAGCAGTAGACTATACATGTACCAGTACCAGTGCACATGTATTCAAAAATCTTAAAACAATAACTAGCACATGTAGTTATCATCTTTAAAAATAGATGTTGTAGTAATAAGTAGAAGTTACCTTTTTCCTCTTCCGTTTCCTCTTGATTCTGCATCTTGTCCTCTTCTTCTCCTTTGCCTTCTTTCTTGTCGATATATATGGCAATGCGGGCTTCGGCAAGGGCATTTTGCTCCATGTTTGAGCCGACTGGTACCCTCTCAGTGTCACATAGGGTATCAGAGGTAGGAAGCCTGTCTCGGGCACATGTTGGACAGGTGGTGGAGGCAACATAACATTGCGAGCTTGTTTCTTCACATGCTTCTTCTTTGGGGGTTTAACTGTTGATTTATAGTTGCGCTTACCATATCTCTCACGTCGGATGTATTTTGCGAGGGCCCGGTCCTTTTCTGTTAAGACAGGTTGCTTTGGTTGTTTTTTTGGGCGAAAACGGGGGGTCAAGATTTGGAGTTCTTTTGGGATTCTGGGGCTTGGACAGGGCTTGAAGTTCTCGTGATATGCTAACTTACAAATTAAATGCGAAAACTTCCCAGCAAGTGCTGCCTTTCCACGAGGTGTTAAATGCAGTCCATCAAACAAATAAAACCTATCATTCACTGCAAATTGCTCGGTAGCATCAAAAACATAACAATTGTGTAAACGCTCACACAGTTTATATAAGCTATTGTTATAGTATTTTGACTTTATATACAAACACTGCTCTGGAGATTATTTGTACCGACGTGTATCAAAATAATATTAGAGTATGAAAAATCGTCCTCAAAGTCAAAAATATGATTCCGTAATGATGATATTGTTGCTCCAGGGAAAAAATTGATGTCCCAATCAAGATGCAAACCAAGTTCCCGGTAAACGGAATACGAAGGAAGATGCTCCTGTAAATTACGAAATAATGAATCACCAAACGCTGATATCTTCAAAGAAGAACACTGGGATGACCTGAAATAAAAACAGACAAAAAAATTAATTAAGTCTCAGATTTAATATTTCTTTGCCAGTTAAAATTCCATGTACATGTACATGTATGAAAAATAAGCAAAAAGGAAGGATTTCGAGGTCTACGGTGGACTCTTGCCGCGGAGAAGGCAGCCAGGACAGGTAAGTCAGTAATTTGAGAATTCTGACAGATTAGTCAAAAGACACACGCATCAATGTTGTTGACTTGAAAATGTTGTTTGTTATCGACATTCATTCGCCCAATTTCTCAACGATCATCATGATTCAACTTCAGAAAATGTATAACCAAGTTACATGAAAGACATTTGGATAAACCGCTGAATTAATTAATTTTTTTTGCCACTAAAATACAAGGCAGCAAGGTGAGTAGATTTGGGTCCCCCATCATTACAAATACAGATACGAAAATCGTGCAATAATTTATCCCCAGATCTACTCACACAGTCACACGACAGCCACATTTTTAAAACTTCAAAAATACCGGCTGTACTGTAGTCAATCATGTCAATGGCAGTTCCACTTGCAGGACTGTCGGCTAGCGACAGACGGGTTGCCATTCTCTGATTGGTCAGTTAAGACAGTGCGATGTACGTGTGCGCTGTGTGTGTACGTGAGCCGTGAGTTATGTTCTGACCATAACACGCATTCGGCTACACTGAAAAAACTCTTGGTAAAAATTTTCCGTGTAATTTTATTTCCGTGTAATATTTGGTCAGATTACCAAGAATGTGGTGATCTCGCTTGCGAAAGCCGAATCCCTGGTCAAATTTACTTGTCTAACTGGTGAATCTGAATTTCAAATAACCAAGAAATGGGGTAAATTTAACACCATCGGTGTTGCTCCCCCGGGAACACGGAGGTCTGGTGAATTTTACCCCGTTTCTGTTATAATTTTACACGGAGTTTTTTCAGTGTATGAAAGAGATGTTGTATAATGTCGTTTTTATGAAGTTTCTTCAAACTCTTTGACTCTGCCAGTTTGTTGCTGTTTGTATAGAAAAGGCCTCTTTCTAATGATATGTTATCTCTTATGTTTTCTCTGTTTATTGATTCTCCCATTAAAATCTCAAATCTAAATTACTCTTTCATTTCTGTCTCTAGAAAAATATTCTCTCCTAGCTCTCTCGATCTCTCTTGATCTCTCTTGATCTCTTCAATCTCTCTCTCTCTCTCGATCTCTCAATCTCCTCCTCTCTCTCTCTTGATCTCTCAATCTCTCTCTCCCTCAATCTCTCTCTCCATCTTACCGTCTCTCGATTTTTCTCTCTATCTCTAATGATTTGGATGCCAGTCAATTAATAGACCCTATCTACCTGTATATAGTGAAAATGGCAACATGCCATATCATAATACACACCACGGCTCACGTACACACACACAGCGCACACGTACATCGCGCACTGTCTTAACTGACCAATCAGCGAATGGCAACCCGTCTGTCGCTAGCCGACAGTCTTGCAGCTTGCATGCAGTTATACTGGTTAATTATGCGTGTCACATTTATTCTAAACTAATAATTGTCAGGATGAGAATCTTGTAAACGAGCCGAGTGATCTCTCTCTCTCATGTCTCTCTGCTCTCGGCTTTTCTGCGACACCGGTCAAAATAAGCAGCAAAAATATGTATACACGGGACTACACTAAGCTTCTGTCGCGTATCGACAGAGCATCGTCACAATCGTCATCAACATTCATTTTCGCGCGGTTTCACGGTGACTATGGGCAAAATACGTGCAACTTCCGGTAAAATATGATATTCAAGCCATTGTTTAAATTTAGTTTTTAAAGAACTGTATGAATGATTCTACCCAATTTTCGGTTGGCGTTTGGTATCAATTATTCATCTGTTCGGGTAAAAATTTTGGGCAAAAAATAACTTCAATACCAGTCAGGAGCCAGCAAAACGTGATACTATGTCGAAACGGTGAGTGTGAAAATGGCAAAATCACCCAAAAGTTTGAGCTTGATTTTCAAAAATTTCTGAGTATGATAATAATATAAATAATATACCAAAAGAAAGAGAAACAATCAGAAAATTCACTTACCACGTCATTGCGCCATGACACCTGAATAGCATTCCCACAACGTGCGTTTCTCGTGGGTCTTCCAAAACCTCGTGAAGTCTCGCAAGAAATCTCGCGGTGGATTGAGGGGGAAACGGCGGAACGGGATTTATTATAAATTCGCACAGAACAGCTCATTATCGCGGACGCTGCGGTCTGACTGTACATGTATTCCAAATGTCAGGAATGCTATTTCTGAGCTGGAAATTGAATGTCAAAGTATGGGTCAAAGAAAAGAGCTAGCATACTATTCAAAGGGGAAACAAACAGATTTGTAGCTTTTATTTATTATTCATTTATATTTTATTCATTTATTCTATTTCTTCTTCTTCTTCTTTTTTATGCCTCCGCCCAGCGAAGGTGGGTCCCGGAGGCATTATGTTTTCGGGTTGTCCGTGCGTCCGTCCGTCCGTCCCACTTCTCGTTACCGCGATATCTGAGGAATCATTTGAGGTAGGAACCTCAAACTTGGTACTAGTATGTATCCCCATACGAAGATGAACTGATTAGATTTTGGCGTAAGTAGGTCAAAGGTCAGAGGTCACAGAGGTCAATTTACATGAAACTATATGAAATTACTGGTTTTTAGCACCGTTATCTTGATATCTTCAACCTTAAGTGATAATCCCTTTCTTCAGCTCCTTGAAGCTATCCTGCGATAGCTATGAATATTTTTCTTGAAAACCAAATGGTTTTATAATCTGTAATTTGTTACTTTTTATCATCTGTACAATAACTGTGCAATCAATCTGGGGCATGTTTCTAGGCAAACGAATCAGGTGCTCGGGAGTTTCAGCCCACACCAAAATTTTCAAAACTACCAATATTTGGACAAACATTGCCTCATATCATTTTGGGCAGTAAGGTGGTCTCTTTGTACTTTTATGTCTTGTATATATTCTGATGATAATTTGAAGGGATGTACATGGATATACATGTACATTATAATCCATCTATATATCGGATGCCACCTGCCCCATGATTTGTTGTTGATGAACCATATGTTATAATCTGTATATTGCATTTCAAGAGAGCATTAACTTTTATGTTGATAAGTGAGTTATTTTAATAAACATCATATCACTCACTGAAAAATTTCTATTTGTTATTTTTCCCCATAATTTTGTGAAAGATGTGATGATGATGATGATGATGAAGGCACAATATGGCATGTGTTCTGAAGTGTGATGGTGGACTGGTATTAATACAGTCTTATGCAACCTGGTTCGAGGCTAGCCACGGTCACATTTTTTTTTGCTGGTAAATTAGCGCACTACAAGTGCTATAAACAGCATTTCAGGTGCAGTCACTATACATGCCCCTAAAAGTAGCACTTTAGTTTTTACAGTGTAGGATGCATGACTCCAAAAATGGAATCGGGCTTGTAGTTCCGAAAATGATATCGGGTTTATATTTCCAAAGTTCATAAATGTCGAAAATGAAATGAAACTCTCTATTATTTTCCGAATTACCAAACTTGAGAATCACAAACACCCTGTTCATTTCTGCAGATTCGAACCCTATTTCATTTTCGTAATTTTGAACCTCTGGGTAAAACAAACTTTGGAATATAACTCACCTTTGGAATAATGAATCTTCGGAGTAATGCAACAAATTGTCCTGAATTATACACCTTGTTTTATTTTCGGAATTTTACAACGATTGCTATATATGGAAAATATGTGTTTCGGAATTATGAGCCTTCGGAATAACCAACCTTGGGGAAAACAAGTAAAATCCTTAAAGAACTTTTCTCGTCGGTTAGCCGCATTTCTATCAAGAGGGGGTGGGGTGGGACATGTCCCAAATTTTACATCGCTCGCTGGTAATCATCTATGAACTTTGTTTAATACCCTTTGATTAATGACATCAGGAATAAATATACACTAAAGCGAAATAGATAAATATGTGATAAGCTGACGCCGTGACGGCGCTGAAAAGTATCATGCGAGGGAAATTTGTTATCGTTAGTTGTGTTTTCGTGTCAGGTCTCAAGCTGCAGTTATCATCTCCTAAATCAATATTTAGCTTCTTGGTATTCTTGATTAAACATGTCAAAACCTGCCTTGATGGAATAACGCACAAAGGAACAGATATATAGGGACACAAAAAGAGTACATGTGTTTTATCATGAATTGGTATAGACCAAGGGATCATCAGACAACAAGGGAGTATTTTACCACGTATGACGGGCATCGTTCCATGACCCATGTATTTTTGAGGAGGGATGTCGGAGCTAATTGTATTTGCTTACTCAATCAAACATCTTTTTGGGGATGAAGTTAATTTAATTTTATTTTCATCCCCCCGAAAACCATTCATAATATATATTTAGTTTGATTGATATCATATTTGCATATTTTCTTTTTATTTACTAGAATTTAAGAAAGATTCCATACTGGTCTATTCATTAAAGGTGTTTGTTGTGTTACTATCATGACTATTTATCTGACTTTGTAATTACCTTTGAATATTCTTTGAAATATGATTGGTTTTGTATTGTTTAATGTTAAGCTTTCCAATGATATTCAGTTTTGTCACCACTAATCAACAGAATACATTGAGCAATGAACTTGTTATAATTTTTTAAAGAGAGAGAGGAGAGTAGAAAGAAGGAGAAAATGAGAGGGAATTGGGAAATACATTTCAATTCGTCCTTCTTTCGATGCGACTATCTAAAGGGGTTCTTTTGAGTCAATTTAAGATTTTCCCTAATGATGTGGCAAATAATTGTTTTTGTTTTGACAAATATCATCAAATTTTTGTTATCAACCATTAGTATGTTTTGAGATGACGTATAGATGCATTGAATATCTAACAATACCCACAACTTCCCCCCTTTTTACAATTTGAGAAAAGGGAGAAAATTTTAGGGTATATGCAGTTGTGATGGAGAGTTTATATCAGATTTATTGGATGAAAATGATTATATACGGAAACATTTAACATTTCAGTTCGTAGGATTGGTGCTCTCAATTACAGCATAAAGCCAATGATGAATGTTGGTTCGCAGTGGCGGATCCAGGCAAGTGGCGAGTCCCCCTTAAGTTTTCTGTTTTGTGATTTATTTATTTTTACTCTTCGGATCGCCATAAATATAGGCCTGCATTTCAGATTTTTTTTTCTTTGGTTTCATTAACAAGTATATTGTAAATAGTATAACACACCACATTTTATTGAAAGAAGCCCCCCTCCCCTTACGTCAAGATTTTTTAATCATGATAGAGCGCGAATTTAGATTGGTAGCGAGGCTAAACGTTTAGGAAAGTAGAAGTGAAGTAGACCAAGGGGAGGGTGTGTGAGGGGTCATATCATTTTACTTTCAAATTCCTTTTCACCTCACACTTTCTTTCGCGCCCATCCCCACCTTCCCATGTAGCTACAACAGTGAGTTAAGTGATAGCAGACAGATTTTCTTTTTATGGGGAAAATGTGCATATTATGTGAGAGATCAGGTTAAATAAGAGACCACCATCGGTTATGTGTTAAAACTATCCATGCTAAACTTTTGTTTTCATTAAAAACCTTTTTTTTTCTTATCTGTTACTATCTATTTTTCTTGGCTTTCAAAACTAATTAAAAGAAAGGTGAAAGGGAATGTATGACCTAGACTTATTAACTTATATGTATACCAATTCTAAGAAGCTCTACATGTTTGGTTTTTTTTAAGAAGGAGAAGAAAAATATAAGGTGAAAAAAAAAACGAAACATGACAAAGTGTCATTATCCTTCATGTAAATCAATTCTAAGAACCTCTCCAAGATAAGCGAACTGTTATAATCGTTAAATCTGTCCCAGATATTTGACTGAATATAAACGGAGGTAATTGCTGTGATACCTATCTATATATTTGTTAACATTGCATTGTTTAATTAAGAGCTTCATGACTTGTGAATGCCTACTAAAGGCTTGACTTATGAACGATGTCGCCGGATAACAATATCAAATTTGCTGATTACATTACAGCAACTATGCCTTTTGAAAGTAGAACTAAATTTTTTAAAACCGGTGAACCCCCCCCCCCCCCTCCCCACACACACAAACACAGATACACTCACATGACGACAGTGTCCCATCAGTTAATGGGTGAACCCACTCTACAACTCTCTAATATGACATGTCGTCGTAGGTGGAGCTGTGGCACTTTCAAAATTTAGGAATGTTGTTTCCATGCGGACATGGTGAGGTGACATAATATTAAAAACAAAAACTCTGCCATACTTTGACAAAAGGAAGCAACTAGGGGTATTTACACTACAAGAAAAATCATAGGTTTTCTCCCATTCTGGAGTTTAGACTCACATGACGACAGTGTCCCATCAATTAATGGGTGAACCCACTCTACAACTCTCTAATATGACATGTCGTCGGAGGTGGAGTTGTGGCACTTTCAAAATTTAGGAATGTTGTTTCCATGCGGACATGGTGAGGTGACATGATATAGGTTTTCCCTTCCAATTTCGCACTTAGTGCATGCAAGAGTGTTAATAGTTCATCCAATTTCGTTATAGGTCATTCAAAAATTGAAACTAGTCATTTAAAATCACCATAGGGCAGCCAAAAATGTAATGGGCAGTCAGATTCGCCATAGAGCAAGCAAAAGTGTAAAAAATATCATTCAAATTCGCCATAGTGCATTCAAATTAGCACGGAAGAACACGTGACTGAAGATAGAGCATTCAATTTCGCCATAGGGTATTCATGTTCCTAACTAATGCATCCAATTTAGCTCTGTATTCACATGATTTGTAAACAGTAATACATATAAGAATAATTATAATTATGTACATTGTTTGTTAAACATTTCAAGATTAAATTCTTTAGGAATGTCCTCTGACTTCTTTCAACTCATATTTTGCTTGTCGAGTTTCTGCATTATTTATGTTTGAAAGGTCTGTTTGCGCAACATTTAACACTTTATTGTTAACATTCTATTTTCTATCTGCGAGATCTTTTTCAAACATTCTTTGCGCGTTCTCCCAGCGTTACATAGCCCGCTGTCTGGCCCGTGAAATCATCAATGGCTGAAAAAGAGACTGAGTTTTGAGCTTTGAATTTTAACATTTTGATGAAAAGATTCTTTTACATGATGAAAGTCTTAATATGAGATAAAAACAGAAAAAGTAAATATGTTAACCATATGAAAGAAGACAATCATGATATCGTACACATCCTATGATTTATGTCTCTAATCAATGCATGTAATTGATGAGACGATGCAAAGTAACACAAGACAAAACACATTATGAAAGAAAATTTATAGGATAAAAAGGCATATGAAATAACATATAAAAATACAAAATTTGCTTAAATTTACCAACTAGCCCAATAAGTAGCACGACAGTAAGCTGATACAGTTGCTTTTGTCCGCTCCTTGGGCCATGTGATGAATATGAAAAGAATGACCCCCCCCCCCCCATCTTAAAACAAGAGTAAGCTCATAAAGTGAAAGAATGTGTAAACATGAAAAAGCAAGTGAAAAAAAAATGCGATAAATTGGATGCACAAATTGTATAACTGGATGCCCAATGGCGAAATTGAATGCTCTAACTTAGCTCGAGGGGGTTTCACGGGCGAACTTGGTTGCACTATGTATGAATTTGTATGACAATTGGCGAATGTGGTTGCCCTAAAGCGAATACGAATGGCAATTGACCATCTTGGCTGCACTATAGCGAATTTGAATGGCGATTGGTGGTGTTGGCTGCCCTATCCGCGAAATTGAATGACCTATTTACTTTTTCTCATGCACTATGGGCAAAATTGAATGGCCTATCTTTACTTTTGCATGCACTAAGTGCGAAATTGGACTGGAAAATCTATATTAAAAAAAATATGCCATACTTTGACAAAAGAAAGCAACTAGGGGCAATTACACTACAAGAAAAATCATAGGTTTTCTCCCATTCTGGAGTTTCGACGGACATTGCTCGGCAACTATCCATCACGACAAAGAAAAAAACACACAATAAAAACAAAACACCTTAGTCTGGTGTTTATTTATTTTATTTTTTATTTTTTCAAACTCTGACCGAAACTCCGTCGGTTTTGCAGTGTAAATACTTGCTCTGAAAAACACCGGATAATTATTCGTGTTTTTTGTTTGTTTCTGTTTGTTTTGTTTTTGTTTTTGTTTTTGTTGTTTGTTTGTTTGTTTTTTTTTTTTTTTTGGGGGGGGGGGGAGGGGTATTTGGTCGCGTGACTACTCCTCGTGAATTTTGCGCGCTGACGGAGTAGCAGCGACAAGTCGCGCATGCTTACTTCTCACAAAAAAACTAAATGTTTCAATGGCAAACACCGACGATTTTATTCTGGTTTTAACTAATGTCAGCAGCAGTAGTTTTAAAAACACAATGTTTGGTGTTTTTTTTTTTTTTTTTTTTATTTTGTCCTTTTGTCAGATTAGGGGGAAAATACTCGAAAGGTGCAGATTATACTAATACCGAGGTATATTTTTAAACCTATGTCTCTTTTCGGCTTGACCTTTACCTTGACTTGACTATCTCCCTCACAAGTGAGTATTCTTCATGAGTATTCTACAACATACTCATGATTGTGAATCTAGATTACACACCATTATGAGTGAAAAAAATTATTTGGTGTGGTGATTAATGATGGGTATACGAATCTGAGTATGACCGCCACGTGCGTGAGCTCGCCCTCGCGATCGCCAATATGCAATACAGCATGCACATACTGATATTCGCCGACACATGGGAAGAGCGAAGAAGTAAGAGTTTGTTTCATTTTCATTTGAATACCTGTAAGTTTGCTTGATGTCTGCGTTTTTATGGGGGGGGGGGGGGGGGGAGATTGTGACATAAGAACAGGAATAGCTTCCTTAACCCTGTTAAGCTAGGTTAGCTTATACATGTATCATTAGCGGTACCTTATGTTGATCACACAAAAATATTCGAGTGGGACCAGGTCAAGGACAAAACAAAAATCGGGGGGGGGGGGGGGACAGACCTCTTTAACTTATAGTAAACGCAGCAATGTCAGAATAAGTCATAACCTAACAATTAAAAGTACGTATCTTTTCCCCCATAAAAACGCAGACATCAAGCAAGCTTACAGGTATTCAAATGAAAATGAAAACAATGAAAACCTCTTCGCTCTTCCCATATGTTCAGTACATGTGCATGATGCATGATGCATTGCATATTGGCGATCGCGAGCGCGAGCGCGAGCTCACGCACGTGGCGGTCATACTCAGATTCGTGGATAATAATATTTTCTCCCGGGATTTTCTCACATGAAGTGAGTGAGATCACTCACTTGACATGTAACATAGTATTGAAAGTTTTCGAAGAATGAGTCAATGAGTAAATTTCCCACATTTTAATAAAAACTCAGGGATGGATGCGTTCGGACTTGTTTTACTAACTAGGCAGTAGATTTACTCATTTAACGTGATTTTCATCGAGAACTGAGCATCCGCTGAGCATGTTTACTCACTTTCTTCCTTTACCAGTTGAGAATACTCATTAAAGTGAGTTCTGTTTATATAACATCGAGTAAAATGAAACTCACCACGGCGGTAACAATGCGATGCTTGGTCATTTACTCCAGTTTAGGTGTAAAATGCATAGTTTCGAACTGCAATTCACCCGGCTATTTGAGTTTGATAAGGGTTTTACTCGAAACAGGGAGTTCTTGTTTTTTGTGTGTATTGGCCACAATAAAGTAATGCACTTGGAATCCCCTTGAAAATCCTCTATGGCCCGTGCTATGAACATTTATGAGCAAATGAGCTCTATTGAGCATGTGCAGTACATTCTCCATGGTAATTAAACCTGGGCGGGGCATTTAAACCATGGTTAAATTTTAAACCTAAGTTTAACTAAACCTGGCTATCAGAATACCAAACAGAGTTAAACTACACTTAGACTGAAGGTGAGGTTTAAGTGTAGTTTAGTTATCCTAGGGGTAACTTTAGTCTGGGGTTAAATTAAACCTGTTATCAGAATACCGGCCAGTGTGTTTTAATTGGGTCTCACACAGTACTGAAATGGCGAAGCCCGCCAATTAGGGATGAGAAGAGGAAGGGAGAAGAGGGTGAAGTATAGCAATTTTAAGATGAAAGAGCATAGTCTTCTTTTCTTTCGAAGACTGGTTGCCCCTATTCCCTTTCTGCTTCTTCATCTTCCTTTTTTGCTCATGGGCTCGGGCGGAGGAGGGGGAGAAGGAGGGGAATGAGGAGGGAATAGGAGCAGATGAAGAGGAAGAAGGAGGTGCATGAACGAAGATGAGAAAGAGGGGAATAATAATAATAATATTAACAATAATAATAATGAAAATAATGATGAAAAAAGATGATTATAATAATAACTAGATATGTCCACTGCCAAAGAACCTCCCACTCCCTTCCCTCAAAAAAAAAAAAAAAAAAAGGATGGCGTTGAGATTGCCACCAGTGGCCCGGAGTATTGTCAACACTAGGAGCAAAAAAGAAGAGGATAGTTGGAAGGAAAAACATAGAAGTGCATAAGGAAAAGGGATGTATAGGGTTGGATAAGTGAAAGGAAAAACTAAGAAAAACATATGGAAAGGGAAGAAGGTGGAGTGAGAAACAAAGAAATACATTAACCTTTATATCGTCTGTTCTTTCCTTATGTATGTCTTTGTTTTTCCTTCCATATATCCTCTTCCCTTTCCTGACTGTACCAAGGAGGTATACTAGGCAAGCATTGGTTCTACTGTTCGTGCACATAGCTAGCGCTTCTTGTGGTCGTGAATGTGCGTTGACGACATAGACTCTTTCACCAGAGCACTTTTATCATTTTTTTTCGCGAAAATGGCTAAACAGTTGTGTAAAAAAAATATGTGCACGCGGGGTAGGGTACATCCGCGCCCACCACCCGAAGATTGTGCATTCTGCAGGACAAAAACTTTGCATCGTGATGACGCCCTTGTTCATTTATATTTTGCGTTATATAGCTAGGAACCGTGCATTTTAGAGCACTTTAGATCATAAAGGCAAATCGATGTTTAACTAGAAATCTGCCCTGCAGCCGCGCAATGCGAATGTATCCCCCGGCTCTGGCAGCGTTTTTTTGCGTCATCCTTTGTTCGAAGGAGGGGCAAAGAACGCATGACACATGACGGACCTCCATACAAAATCTGAAAGAAATCAGTCGAAAAATGTTGCCGCCAGAGTGCATGCAAGACAGCAATCAAAATATGACACTTGACCATGTAAAAAGTGGAATACTAGCGGCGGATGTAGATTTCAATAAGACACGCCTCCACACGAAATTTGAAAGAAATCCGTCAAGAAACGTGGCAGTTAAAGCGCACAAAAAAGCACTGACCATATAAAGGACAGAACAATTAGGACAGCATTATGAAAAAGTATAAATTTGTAGATTGTACCAAGATACATCTCCATTCAAAATTTGGGAGGAATCCGTCTAGAAATATGGGCTGCAGAGTGCACACAAGACAACGTCCAAAATATGACAAGATATAAAGGACGGAAAACTGGTGACAGCATTACCAAAAACTAAAGATGTGTAAATTTGACCAAGATACACCTCCATACAAAATTTGAAAGAAATCCGTCCAGAAAGAGCGCACAAAAGGGATAAAGTACCTTTGACCCCATTAAGGACGCAACAATGAGGGCAGCATCACCAAAAAGTAAAGATGTGTAGATTCTAACAAGATATATCTCCATATAAAATTTGAAAGAAATCCATAAAGAAATGTGGCCTGCAGCCTCCACTTACTTACATCCTCCAAAATAGACCTAAAATCTATAGGCTTCTAGATTATACCTTGCATACAAAATTTGAACAAAATCCGCTCGGAAATGTGGCCTTTACAGCGCACACAAACCATCCACCAAAAATTAGCGTTTTAACCTATAATAGAAGACGGAACACTGGGTGTGTAGATTATACCAATATACACCTCCATACAAAATTTGAAAGAAATCGGTCAAGAAATGTGCCAGTTAGAGCACCCACAAGAACATGACGTTGCGACGGCGTAACGCTGCTGAATCCAACGCTGCAGAATGGCGGAGGATACAATAATGTAGATTCCGCGAGGGAGTGTAGCAACCGAGGGAAAATATTTTTCCATCTTGTAGTAGGCCTTTACCAGGTGTCCCCAAAAAAGCGAAAGGGCGGATTTTCAGTACTTTGCCTTCGAAAAGTATATATTTTTACATCATTGGGTAAAGCATCTTCTCCCGAAGAGAATGATATCAAGATCATTGAATTTGGTAAGTAATTTTTATTCTATGCCCGTTCTTAAAATACAGTCATTTTTCAGTCATTTTCAAATTTCGCATGTTTTTTGCAACCAGTGGGAGTAGAAATGTGTCGGGAATGGCCTTTTATAATT
Organism: Heliocidaris erythrogramma; assembly: GCA_025617745.1. NCBI lineage: Eukaryota > Metazoa > Echinodermata > Echinoidea > Camarodonta > Echinometridae > Heliocidaris > Heliocidaris erythrogramma. Next base: position 18,222,545 of record CM046863.1, on the reverse strand, counting down.
GTGGCATGTACAGTAATTAGCGTCGTTTCCACTTTTCCCGAGCTACAGTTCACTAAAACCCATTCCCGATAAGATGTTACACTCAACAAGCGAAATTTGAAAATGACTATGACGGGCAGAGAATAAAATTTACTTTACCAAATTCAATGATCTTGGTATCATTCTCTGCGGTAGAAGATGCTTTACTCAATGATGTAAAAAATGTATATACTTTTTGAAGGCAAAGTACTGAAGTATTGAAAATCCGCCGTTCCGCTTTTTCGGGGATACCCGGGTGTAGTAAAACTGCTATCTAGAGCACCGCAGGACTTTAACAGTGTGTTGTAGCAGCTATCCATTCCTTGTTTAACTTTCTTTTATTTTCTTTTTTTGGTGGGAGGGGGGATTTGGGTCCCCCTGAACAAAGAAAAAAACACAAATAATTTCCTGGTACTATGAAATTTCAATATGGCACCAAAATGAGACATGATAACGAAGCTTTTCGACCTGCACTCATCAGGTTATCACGCAGGTATGTAACATATTACTCGAAATCAACTATAATTATCTCGATGAACCCAGACGCCGTAATTTCAGAACAATCGCAAAGCTTGGACAAACTCCTTTTGTCTACGCAAAAGGGGTTCATGCGATTGAATGTAGACGGCTTCCAGAAAGCGTAAATGCGCTACCCTTCTGGCCCGGGACGCTAATTTTTTTTCCCACGAACTTTTTGTCCCTGTCCTCCCTGGCGCATGCGCACCTGATCCTTTCCGATCTAAATCAATTTCGCAATCATAGGGTTTATTCCGTAAGCGATAATAATGACGATTGCTCCCAGCGTCTTGCTGTTGGCCCTCGGACATTTAACCTGAGGTATGTGGCTTCGACTCTCAGTTTGGACCTTACAGAAATAACGTCTTGTATTTTTATTTTTACTAAAAGTAGGATGAAACTTTGAAACCCCATCCAACTCCAAGCATTTGTATTCCTAATTTCGGCAAAAGTAAACAATATTGTTTGTTTTTTTCTTTAATTTGTGCACTCATGTGACGTATGGCAAGCTGAAATTTGTTTTAATAAACTTTCAAGTAATATTTTTACAGCTCAAAGAAATAAAAACAAGCAAACATATATTCAGATGTAACGAAACTATCGGACCATTTTTATGCTGAGCAGTGCATTATGAATACATCTCAAATGGCCCATTAACACTCCTCTTGTTGAAAAAAAAATAGATACTGTTAAGACTTCCATTAGAAATAATGTCTTATCTAATGTTTATATCAAAGAAAGCACATTTTACCATTTCCTCTTAATTTGATCGTCATGACAAATCATTTGCGATTGAATGGATTCAGTTGGAAATGGATAGTCTTCTCTATCGGTCATCCCGATGGTAATGGAATAAAAAATCAAATCGCTCTTAATGAAGGTTATCGGAAAACAGGTCTAATCGTGTAGGAGGATCATGCACATTGTAAAGAATGGTAATATATTTTATATGATAGTCCACCTGGTGGAAATCAATACTTGAATGTGAAAATCAAATAATGAAGGGAATCATGAAAGACGACCTTGTGTTCAATACACAGAGTTCATTAGGACAGACCAAATTTATCTCATTGGTAAACGGAGATATGAAGGCCCGTAGCAACAACAATAATATCACTCGCATGCAAATGTATAGGTCAAATGATAAATTACTAACATTTGTGCAAACTCATTAGGGGCAGATAAGGCCTTATATAGATAAGAGACCAAACACTTATTGATTTCTGTTTATGGTCCCACCCTTAATTATGTGTATTCTTCAATGAAGCAAGTGATAAAGTGATATCTCACTCCTTTATAATTTCTTGAGTATTTACTTTGCTTCCCTGTATACTCTTCGGCCAATTGACCTCGTTTCTTTCGCGATTGTGTCAGAAAAAGGGTTTTGGAGAAAAAGAAACAAGAATAAAAAGAAAAAAAAAGTAATCAGTGAATGATTGGATATAGTTAATGTAGTTCCAAGCGTTGCGCAGTGTCATTCACAGGATTTTCAATTTTGAAATGAGAATATAATGAAAATCGTAATTAATATCTACAAATGAATGGTAAAATATATAAACTAATAAGAGGTACTTTCACAATTGTTGAGTTTTTCATCAACCGTTCCTTAACTTTATGCAATATTGAAGGTTATATAGCTTAATTTCGGAATGACGCAAACAGGACATCACTTTTCATCCAGAATAATCATAACACGATAAACATGATAAAAACTACTTTCATGAAATCAACCTAAGGCAATTTCATTAGTCCTGTCTATCACCTGTAGATATGTGCGAACATTACAATGGCGTATTTAGTAATCCGAATGGGTAAGTACAATAGGCCTTTGAAATTGCCTCTGATTTTTCGAAAGCAGTTTTTATCGTCTTTCATGCTCAAATTGTGCGAACTTTAAATATACATGTATATCCTGTTTTCAAATATCACCATCCCATTCAGTAGTATCAAAGACTTTTAATAGTATGAAGACAGATTACTCTCACCTACTTCCGTAGTACATTTTGCAGGCGTAAATTGCTGTGTTAAAAAAAGACTCGGAAAAATACGTTCGCCATACGTATAACACGTGAAAAGTTGTCTCATTTTTTCTTGATATTTCATACCTTACTCTATCTTTTTCAAGTCTGATGTTTGCACGAGAGAAAGGATGGATAGTTCAAAAAATATTTCTTGAACCTTTATTGTCAATAAATGCCCGGGATCATGCCTGCTCTTTGACAGAGTCATCTGCCATAGAGTTAACACGTGAAAACATGGATTTTAAGAATGATTATAGTTCCTCTAGTATTACTTAAAATTTAGTGTAAATGTGGCTTATATGTAATTTGAGACTGAAAAAGCTTAATAAAGGCTCAAAATGTGGAAGGGACCTCGCAAAAATCCCCGGGAATATGCATGCTTTTGGCCTTCCATCTCCCATAGGTTAACATGCCAAAATAGGGATTTTTGAATGATTATAATTCCCCCAGAATTAAATGAAAATTTTTAAGAATGTGCCTTAATTAAAATTTGAAGCTCTAATGAGTCCAATAAACTCCGCACAAATCCCGGGGAATATGCATACTTTTGACCAAAAAAAAATTACAAAACTATAATTTGCTATACTACACGTGAATTCCGAAATTTGTTATTGACCTAATGTAGGCGTGTACCGATCACGCGAGATCGACCACAATCCCATGTACTGGGATCGTGCACTAGCAGACGACCATGTAGCACACGTACGTCCGCCAGAAGGCAAGCCCAGCCTAACCGGTATTAAAAGAAACTTTAACTAAATTCCAGTTCACTATAATACTTCTAATGTACCAGAGGCAATATTCAATGTGTTAAATTCATAAATTCATATAATCAATGTTCTATCACCGCATTAGGCCCAGCGAAATGGCTCATGTTAGATCATGCAGGGAGCATGGAACAGCTGAGCTTAACAGGTGTCTAGCACTAGAAATAGGCTAGGTCTACCCCTCTGCGATCCCGATCGAGGTGGTGGCGTTGCCGATGTAACTATGTCAGTTTGCCAATGATGTTCTCCTCAAACTTGGCTCATCAAGATTTTTTGCTTCCTGATCGTCGTTTACTTTCGCTTCAGCCAACGAGACCGACAATGTAGTGGGAGGGGGCTTCTGAACCCTATTGTCTGACAATGTCATGCCAGGACATGGGGGGGGGGGGGGGGGGGGACAAATGCAGGGTCAACTTTGGGGAACAGCTTGAAGGGAGATTGTTTTTTTTTCTGCTCGCCAGCCCTCCCAAGTCATTTCTTTTTTTTTGGGGGGGGGGGGGGGGGAGGGGGTGGGATTTTTCACCAGCCCTCCAAAAGTTGCTCAGTGGAGGGCGGTAGGGGAAGGGGTGGCAAGATTTGTTTTCTTCTGGCCAGCCCTCCAAAAGTCACTCAGTGGAGAGGTGGGGTATCAGATTTTATGGGGTCCAATTTTCCTCCATAATTCTCTGAAAAAAAAATATCAGTTCTAAAATGGGGCACAATAAAAAAGGGCCCCTAAATCCGCCACTGGTCCATGCCCAGACTGTCACGTCAGTCTTGCGGGATGAGCCTGTTTACAAGTTTCTCAGAGTGTTAATAGACCGACATTGTTAGCCTCGTGGTCGTGGGCTCCCAAACTAATGTTGCTCGATCCGGTTTTATTCCATTTTAGGCGAAAAGCCCGCGTATACCTGTAGTTTGTAGTTCAAAATAATGTAATGCCTATTCCAAGGGGGCGAATCCAGGATTTTGTAGAGGAGAATTAAAGTAGAGCCGGAAAAGTACACAAAAAGGTAATTTTTATTTCATTGTGTACTTAAGGTATGCCAGTTGGGTTTCAAAAAGGGGGCCTTGGCCGATTCGCGCCCCCTCCCTCCCCTGGATCCACTCCTGCTATTCTGTCATGAAAATGAAGAATGGGATTGCACAGTGTGTTGTCGCTCTCATTAATTGAAAGATTGAAGGAAATAGACAATAAGAGATCATTATTTTGTCCTCATTTCTATTGGAGTTATTACTACAGATCGTTTATAACAGAGATTAAGAGAATAAGAGAGTATGAGAAAAAGAAGGCCTGTGAGAGGGGGAGGGAAGGGAGAGAGAGAGAGAGAGAGAGAAAGAAAGATAACTGGGGCAAATGGAATGAGATATTCCTACAAAGATAGAATAAATAAATAAATTACTAGCGGGACCCGTGGAAATCCACGGGTTCACTTTTTCCATTGCACTCTCAACATTTTCATAATCGGTGTGTACATTCTTGTGAGTTTATTTTATTTTTTATTTTTTGGTAAATGAAATTATCACGCATACGTGCTCATAGTCACAATTACTTAGTCAAACATACCCACATAATCAGTTAAAATATTGTATAATGTAATGTACAGAATATATTTTAATTCTATGATAGATATCATTATGACATAAGGGAGAGAGAGAGAGTGGTGGTAGACAGATAAGCAGAGAGAGAAATGGATGTAGAGAATATAAACATAACAGAAAGAGAGAGAGAGAGAGAGAGAGAGAGAAAGAGAGAGAGAAAGAGAGACAGAGAGAAAGTGGAATGTTGATGTTAGTGTTTCCATTTAGCTTATTGTTTTATGATATGAGAACTTAAATAAAGTTGTAAAATGAATTAACAAGTTAATGGCCTAGTTATGCATAATTTGTGTATGGAATATTGTTGTCATCTCAGAGGCCGCTCATTACTTAGGCTATAGCAAGAAAGACAATTTTAGTTAGAAAATTGGTAGTAGTTATATATTTTCTATAAGTAATCGAGCGACTATTCACCTACACATATTATAATTCTCAAATTCAATGAAACACTTATATGTATGAGCAGTAAATGCGTTCAATCACCTCCTACAATACACATTAAAGTATTTTTAAAAATAGAAGTATGAATTTCCGAATATTGGGCCCCCTCCCTCACAAAATCCTGGATCCGCAGTTGGACTTGGTGGATGGTGAAGGCAGGCCCTATCATGCCGCTGCCCTCACTCTACTCCATCCAGTGGCATAGAAATACAATGAAAATAAAAATGATTGATGTATTCACATAATCCCCCAACACCCATCCCATCTTTCACCCTCGCTAGTGTGAGTTTATTTTTCTACTCTAAAACAAAAATGAATGATGCATTCACATATCCCTCATGCTGAGTGCTGTGCATGCAGTGTACTGTTGTATGTATCGTAAGTCCGTCTAGTATATGTTTCGATGGATATGCAATCGCGTCGCATGCATTGAGCTAGACAGAAATAACCGTCTGTTATGGGGAAATCGTTAATATTTCTGACATTTCTCAACCTTCCCCATAGACAGACGGTACGACCGTGTATCACCAACAAGGTGGGCGATCAGCCGACCTGAGCCTTAGGTCGCGTTGCCGTATACTGCACGAGTACGCCACTGAATATGCTACACACAGAAACACACAGAGAACCACTTCCGGTTCCGGATATGATCGTCCACACACTACGCGATATGTGATCATTCAGTCTCTATGTACGGAGGTCTAGTGGAGCCAGACGAAGTCTCAGCGGAACAACCGACGATACAGAGAGACTGAAGCTTTTGGTCTAGCATTGAGCTTGCATTGAGATTGCACCGCAGTCTGGTGGGTGCTGCTCCTACATGGTATACTAATCACAAAGCGGACTGTGATACAAATCATACGTACGTACCACGGACCTCTATTGAACATACCCATGGCATAATTATTTTCTTACGTGGGTTCCCCCGGTGAGAGCTACAGAGTCTGCACTACGTACCGTTCGCGGGACGCACGCGCAATCGTCGTCTGATTCGGTCGACGGCGAGGCAAAGCACGCGGGCCAATGGGATTTTGTCGTTCAGGAGATCGCTCACCTGCTGCCAACGCGACGTCGTCGTGCAATGCGAAGGCGACGTTGCAGATGCGGGCGGCCAGGCCGACCGTCGGGACGGAAGGCGGCTCGCGGCGGGCAGCGGGAAAACATTTTTTACTGAGTCCATGGGACCCCCTCCTGCAGCGCGTGCAAAGTCATTCGGGGCGGGCGCGGGACCCCGCGTCGCCTTAGCGAATTAATTATATTAGATATCATCAGCTGCTATTATTAGTTATTAGCTAATTTAATTCAAAATCCGGAGGCCATTCCCCCCCTCCCTTTTCGTACAATTGGTAGCCATTAGTCCCTATTGCGCAGATGAAGGCTTTGGAGCAAGCCCCTATAATGTTTTCTTCGCCTGTCGTCACAGACTGCTAAGGCAGAATATTACAAATAACTTACCGTAAGTTATTTATATTGGTGGCGTATCCAGGAATGCAGGGGAGAGGGGAGGGGGGGGGGGGGCTCACGCCTGACGAACAAAAAAATCATCAGATGCCTTCTATTCTGAATTTTCGGACAAGCAAGGAAAAAATAGTTTTCACATTTTTCATGTTCCTTCTGAGCCGGGGCGGGGGTGGGGCCACACATTTCCTTTCATTCGATGTGTAACTAAGATAGTGCCAGATTTGGTTTTGGCTGGCACGTAGGGGCACGTGCATTAATAATAATAATAATAATAATAATAATAATAATAATACACACTCATATTGCGCCATCTATCTAGTTAACTATTCCTAGGCGCATGATGAAAATGAGAGAAGTAAGAAGGTAGAAATAGAATGGACTGAAGAATACTACAAATCTGTGTTGAATTACATTTCACTGTATGCCTTAGAGATTTTAACTTTAAAGAATCCAAAGTGTCTATGGCACGGATATTAGGAGTTAAGTTGTTCCATAAACTAAGCGCCGCAGCTATGAAGGCACGGTCACCAAGAGATGATTTCGTTCTTTGTGCCACAATAGGATTTTTGCCAGAAGAACGCAGACAGCGAGTTGGTACATATTCAGAAATTAGATTTTCAATATATGAGGGGGCAGAACCATGTAATGCTCTCCAAGTAATAAGCAGAATTTTATACTTGATACGCTCTCTGACTGGTAGCCAATGTAACACTAATTACACTCTCAGAGTCCAAAGGATTAAATGGTATATAAAGCTGAGTATCATCTGCATAAAGGTGGACATGGACATCATGTAACCGAGCAATCTCAGCAAGAGGTGTAGAGTAGATACTAAAGAGGGACGGGCCCAAAACTGACCCTTGTGGCACGCCGTAAGAGAGATTAACCTCTGGTGAAACGGAGTCGTTGATCTTTACGGACTGTGATCGATTATCCATATAATAGCGAAACCAGGACAAGGCACATTCCTGGATACATTCCTGGATATGCCATTCTAAATTAATTTTTATACATGTATTTATATAAGGAACTGCTCGCACGCAATCTCATTTTATTAAAGCCTTTCTGTCTTGACTTTTAACAGAATAAGGCTAATAAATTTACATTTTAGGTCTATAATCCCTATAATTTGCACAAATCATGATATCAAATGAAATATTCTATTTAGAAAATTAAAAATAGCATTTTCTTCTTATTATTTTACTACACATTCCAGTCTGAATATTAATCACATGAATATTAATAGAAATTTCACAGCAAAACTTTAACAAAAATATAAACATCTCTCCTATAGCCCCCCCCCCCCCCCCTCCCACCTCTCGACCACTTGGTCTACAGCCAGTTGGTCTAATAACCAATTGGTTTAATCATCATTTTGTCCAATTACCATAATGGTCTTATTGTCATTTCGTTTAATTAACATTTGTTCTATAGTCAATTCGTGTAATAGCCATTTGGTCTAAATCCATTTGGTCTAATAGTCATTTGGACCATTACCAATTGGTCTAATTGCCATTTCATCTAATCATCAAATGGTCTAAACCCATTTGGTCTAATACCCATATGTTCTACATATAATTTGGTCCATTTGCCAGTTAGTCTAACTTCAGTTGGTCTACCATCCTTTAATCAAATCCCATTTAGTCCAATAACCATTTGGTCTAACTGTCATTTGTTGACGGACGTGCATTTCTGCCCCCCCCCCATTTACAAAATCCTGGATCCGCCCCTGATAATAATAATAATAATAACAATATTTAGAAAAGTCAACGCACCCTTTCGGCAAAACCGGGGGTGTAGCGACGCTACCCACCCTTTCGGACTAAGCCGACCACAACTGACCAGCCTTCAAGCCAAAATTGCGTGCAACCCGTGTGGAAAACTCCCCAAACTCCCCATGTCCGCCCTTGCGGTACAAATGCCAACCCAAGTACCACTTTTGAAAATCTTAATCATATCTTAGAATATTTACGAAACCAAGAATTCCCATGATCTTTCCTCATGAGTTTCATCAAAATTGAAAAAACAAAAGAAAACACCCCCAAAGAAAAAATTATTATGTTCATTATTTGTATTTGAATTTTTAAAATGGAGTTATGTTTCGTGAACTTTGTTGATACTTTTATAAATCTGTGACGTAGCAAGACTTGTTGAACAGGGGGAGGGGGCACATACGGGGGTGACACACTAAATCTCAGAGTCACATAGATATACTTACGCACACACACACACACACACACACACAAACACACACAGGTTTACATGGCTTTACTTCCGAGGACAACTATTGTTCCTCTATTGTTACTCGTCCTCGGACAGTCGACGGAATATGGCATAAATTCATTGTTCGACGTTCGAGGACTATTGTCCGCCTTCCGAAGACCATTGTTGTCATGATTTTTTTTTTTGTTCTCTGTCCGAAAATGTCCTCGGACATAATGCTAAACAAACGCACACACACGAACAGAGGTAGGGGTGTAGGGTTAAGGTCTTTACCCAAAGTTCCGTAGGTGGCCTCTTAGTTTTAGCGGATGAAGAGGGTACGATGGCCCCTTCATTCCCCGATAGGTCGATGGCCAAGAACGTGTGTTATAGCAGAGCGAACATGTTCATTTGAGTTAATTTTGCATGTTTTTAATGTTTATTCTGCTTTATAATATTCAGCCTTTAGGCATTTTACTCCCAGTGTTAAAGATCGTATGCTCGATCTGTAATGAAAAACACAAGTCAGAAAAAATTGGAACCAGCGGTATTCGAACCTGTCGAGCATACGATCTTTAACACTGGGAGTAAAAATGCCTAAAGATTTGTTTACAAATTAAAAATTCCTCCCCAGTCAAGCTTCTTCGTTTACTAACCATTGTCTACGGCGGACCGTTAAAAATGAATATTAATGAGTCAGAAAGAAGAGCATCTTGGGTATTTGATTCTAGTTCGTCGTGACTTGGCCGTGAACCAGAATAGCCTGGTGGTTAAGTCGCTGTCCGGCAAGCAGTAGATGACAGGTTCGAATCCCGCTGGTTCCAATTTTTTCTGACTTGTGTTTTTCATTACAGATCGAGCATACGATCTTTAACACTGGGAGTAAAATGCCTAAAGATTTGTTTACAAATTAAAATTCCTCCCCAGTCAAGCTTCTTCGTTTACTAATATTCGGCCTTTTAGACAATCATCCTCAATCATTTGAAACAAGTAGGATTTAGCTTCTTACTTTTCTCTGGTTCGATGCATTTTTTTAGTAATCTGTTTTGACTGGTTGAATATTTTGATATTTCAGTGCTTATGCTGATTTATTTTATCCATGTTTGATATTGTAAACGTGACATTATTAGTGTCCGGGCTACCGTCTCGTACGATATTTCAGCCTTCAAATTAGGAATGTTTATTTTGTGTTATGAATTTATATATTTGCAATATCTGACCTATGATTGTTATGTCATCAACTCTACACTAAAAAACCTATAGAGTTAGTGGCAATGGGTTTAAATCATTTAAATTTGACTCCTGTGAAGTCAAACTATAAATGCCACAATCAATTTCAACTGTGTTTAATGATTCTGAAGCTGATATAGGACTACTGTAATCTGAAATTACACCAAAGACAAGTGCCAATAAAGAAAAAAAATAGGCAAAACTTATTTTATTCAACTTAAGTGATTTCTTCAAAAATGTACCTCAATTTCTTTAATTATAATATTGACTCACGCTTTATCATTATATACACCGCTCGAAAATGTGTTTACAATAGTACATTTTGAATAAATTATTGAAGTTAAGTTCGGTTTACTTTAAAAAAAAATAGAATGTTCACAATGAACTGCGCTCGTATAATGCTTGTACTTGTATATCAAGCCAAATCTATGGATCTAAAATAGAGGGCTACTGTCAACAAAACCGACAGCTACAAAATTGAATACAATTGAAGACTGAATGACAAGACTTCATCAGATATAATTTGTAATCAATAAGAATTTATTTGGAGAAATGCTTCATGTGTCTTCCGGACATTTGCATTGATCATTCATATGCGCTGGCCGAGGAGCGTTTTTGAAATAAAAGTATGTACGTGTGTTTTCGGGGTGGGCGTGTGTACGCGAACATAGATAGGCATAATGACAGGTATCTCCTCAGAATAGTGGGGGCGCAGCCCCCCCCCCCCTCCAGTTCCGCGATCCTTCATTTGCATATGTTTGTTTGTTTATTAAAAACAAATAATTAATTTTTAAATTCAGACATTTAATTCCAACTTTTCAATATAGGTATACAAAGTAATAGAAGAACGAAATAATGTACATGTGTTTTAAACAAAAATACGACATTATACACATTCATGTGGGACATACATAGTTGGAGACACACCTCTAAAAGCAAAAGCTTTAGGCGAGGGTGCCCTTAATAACATAATACATAATATTGAATAATACATATGTAAAAAGAAAATAACTACATAAAAATAAAGAAAGTGATACACATGAAGCTAAATTGGTTATTTATAATTGATTTTTGCAAACTTGGTAAATGTGCTTTACTTCGGATATAAAAATTCAGACATTTAATTCCAACTTTTCAATATAGGTATACAAAGTAATAGAAGAACGAAATAATGTACATGTGTTTTAAACAAAAATACGACATTATACACATTCATGTGGGACATACATAGTTGGAGACACACCTCTAAAAGCAAAAGCTTTAGGCGAGGGTGCCCTTAATAACATAATACATAATATTGAATAATACATATGTAAAAAGAAAATAACTACATAAAAATAAAGAAAGTGATACACATGAAGCTAAATTGGTTATTTATAATTGATTTTTGCAAACTTGGTAAATGTGCTTTACTTCGGATATAAAATCTCAGTAAACTCTTAGTGAACGACTGGGTAACAATTAACCATTTGTTATATATATGTGTGTGTTGCGTCAAACTATGGTAAATTATTACCAGTTAGAGTGGAAACAAGTCTAAGCTAGAGGTGGAAAGTTGTATACATAATATGTTAGAAATCATGATATGAAGAAAAACAAATCGATACAGTAACTCGCAGCAATCTCCTAAAAGAATACAATATCCATTGCAAATTTACTGCACATCCTCACAATGAAACAATTTTATGTTACATTAAACGAAGAAAGAGAAGCTATGTTAATTTACTTAATCCAACTCCTGCTGCTTTTAACTGAGATACTCCGCAGTACATTGAAAATGTGATTATATTTCTGATTATTTTGGTGAAAATTTTTTATTTTTATACACCATTTCCAAATTAACTTGTTCAATACATTAGAATGATAGAATCTACATACACAAACAAGCTTTTACCATGGGTCTTGTACAATACAATCCTATTCGAATATTTATATCACAAAACTATCAGCTGCACTAAATTTACTTAATTTTGGTTTTTCTTAACTCTATTAGGAAACGTTCAGGTCCAGTACTGGTAATTAATAATGAAATCTACATTGCGTTGAACTAATGCATGACATTATTCTAATTTGTAAATAGCACAGTGTGTTTTCTTTTAATGTTTTTTTTTTCTCTTCATTTATTCCAAGAATGAATATGTCCTGATGAATTTCCATTATTCAAGTCGAATATCAATAATATATTCTTCTTCTGCCTTATGATACAAATATGCTATGATATTGTCATGAATGAATGAATATGAACGGTTTTAAATGGGATATGCCATGAGAGGGTTGTGTACAAAAACAATGCATAATGTGATTACTTAAAAATACATTGAAACAATATAAAGAATCAATAAAAAAGGGATGATATTTCATAATGTTCTTTTATTCATCATTCATTGAAAATGAGTTAAGAGTCTATCATCAGGTGATTTAAATTGTTATAGCTCGATGTCCCAAGCTCTATCATCACAAATTTGGTATGTTATAAATGAGGAAAAGAAAATGACTTTTGATTATTTAATCTTTTTAACATTAAAAAAACCATGATGGATGGTAATTAGCCACTTATAATGGTAATAATATACCGAAACTCATATCATTACATACGTTGCCTGAAGAAACAACATTCAGTTAATCAGTTAATTGTCATACATTATATAATTATACAGAGACTTTTTAAGCGTTTTGATATCTGGCTTGGTAATTATACAGTTTTAATCATTATACAAACACTTTTATTATACGACTTTTGAAGAAAGATAACGACGAAGATAATTACGAGACAAAAGAATAAAAAGAACGTTTGCAACATTTTATCGAGGGTCCAGTATTGTCCTGCTAGACTGCAATATTGATGAAGTCGTCCTCTATCAGTTCTGAAATGTAAAAAATAACAAATAAAGATTGGAATTCATTAAAATTGTATAAAACTCTCTCAAACACAAACACGCACACACGCACACACTCACCCATCATCCCCGTCGGGATGGGTTGTCAGACGCCCCCTAAAAAAATTCCCTTAAAGGGATACGCCACCAGGCGGCCGTGGGGAAAGTCGGGATGGCGTAAGCCCCATTCACTCGTACACAAGGTTTATTCGTCGAACGCGTCCGTCGGACTACTGTGATTACATTTCGGACTGCACGAAGCCAACCGAAACTCGCTCGAGAGCTAGAGCTCAGGCAGAGTGTACATGTTGCGCGGCGACCATGCAGTCTGTCCGAAGTTTGCGCCACGCCGGGCAACGGCATGATTAGGTAACGATCACAGTGCCCTCTCGCGGCATAAATACGTCCACAATCCGCGGTTGAGTATCCCTTTAAGGCCCATGGACCAAACATTTGTCAAAAGGAAGAGGTACATCCTATATACATGACAAAAATATAAAACTAACAAACTATCCAGTTGGGAAGGTGATCATTTCCAGTGAAAAAACCCAAAATAAATAAATAAATAAATTAATTAAACCAAGGGCAATATCACTTGCACCACCACTAATGTTGTATATCTCATCACTTGCAGAGTCTGCAGGACCCAGTACGTAGGGGAAACCAAGACCACACTCAAGAGACGCTTCTATGGGCACAGATCCACTGTCAACACAGCCAAGCTTGACACTCCAGTGGGCCACCATTTTAACCTTCCTAACCATTCCATCACCGATATGATTCTACAGGGCATTGAATGTTTAGGTACCCGTCCCGACACAGTCCGAACCAGCAGGAAGAATTACTGGATGAGACGACTTCGCACCATCCAACCTCATGGCCTCAACATCCAGGAGGGAAATGATTAATACATCTTTTTACTCCCCTTCCTTACATTATTACATATATATTATATATATATATATATATATATATATATATATATATAAAACGTTGCGTAGCTCAGTCAAAGTTCCCCACAGCTGTCCTCCCTTTTTGAAATTTTTGCAAAGGCTGAAAAAATGTCTTCGCCGGGAATCGAACCCGGGTCGTTGGCTTAGAACGCCAATTCCTTAACCACTAGACCACGGAGACGGGTTAGTGGTTTCGGCGACACCAGATTCAATTGACCGACAGATTTAACAAATCTTCAACCTTATTAATTAATTCCTTTGTCGGGGGCAGGTGAGTTTTGAACAAAGACAAGCCGCGTGCCTCAGCTGGATCCAAGCGAATGCTTTGAGATACATGTATACATTAGAATAATTATTAACAAGTGTAAGGAAATAACATATACAACAGCTTTGGCAATTGAATCTGGTGTCGCCGAAACCACTAACCCGTCTCCGTGGTCTAGTGGTTAAGGCATTGACGTTCTAAGCCAACGACCCGGGTTCGATTCCCGGCGGAGACATTTTTTCAGCCTTTGCAAAAAGCTCTGGGGAACTTTGATTGACTACGCAACGTTATTCTCGCATTTTTTTCACATTGTATTTATTCCCACGAGATTTGCCAAAGCTGTTGTATATGTTATTTCCTTACACTTATATATATATATATATATACTAGCAGAAGCAGCCCGTGGACATCCACGGGCGCTAGCTGTGTTTATGATTAATCACCGTACCGTATATTTGTTACAATAATCAAGTGAATAAATAAAAAAGTCGGGTAAAGTTATTTTTACCAAGAAGTATTTACAACATGTCCAGTGGCAGACCCGGGGGGGGGGGGGGGGTGTGTGCTTCTGGCCCGTGCCATCCCCACCCCCCCCCCCGTTCAATGGCAGGAAAGTATGCATTTTGACCATAGACGATCTGCCCTTTTGTTGATTGTGCCCCCGCCCCCTTTTAGAATGAAACCTTCTTTTTTTTTGCTTGTCAGAGAATTATGGAGGGACCCCCATAACCACCCCTCCTGAGCGAATTTTGTAGGTCTGACGAAAAAAAAATTCTCGCCACCCCCCCCCCCCCCCAGGTCTGCCTTTTCCAAAAGTTGACAAACATGCACTTGTTTTCCCCGCCTTTTACTAAATTCTGGATCCGCCCCTGATCATGTGAATATGTCTTATTTATCTAAAGCTTGCATGAGTTCTGAAGAAAATTCCTTTTAATCTTGATGAAAATTGATGATATGGATATAATAATGTTCGAGTAGAATATCTATGCATATACCTAGGGGGAGCGATTTGATCTTGCCATGTTTCTGTGGTTTATTAATACTCAGAGTAACATCCATGATTAGCGGTACGTCCCCTGTAAAGGATGCAATAATGAGAAAAAATGAATTTGTCATTTTATTTTCAGGGGGATTATGGCCCCCTTATATGGGTCTTGGGAGGACCGACGGATTGACTTCCCCCTACTACCCCCCCCCCCCTCCAGCTCCCCCCATTCCATTGTCATCCCATCACCCCTAGGGAGAAGGGATTAATATCATTATACGTATTCATAATCATTATGGAAATATTTTCGAAGGAATTTTCTTTTTATCAGATTTTCTGATAAAGTGTCAAATTACCGGTAGCGAACGTCGTGAAACATACACACTAAACTGTGTGTGTGACCATGAAGCTTCAAATGATGTAACTCAATACCTGTATGATGACCTGTACACGTACATGCGAACGATCTAACACGTGTGTATAATACTGTACTGTACACTGAAGCCATGCGGATATATGGCCATGCTGTTCTTTGGCATAGCTCCCCTTCACAGGGAAAGGTATATGGGTTGGCTGGGCCTGAAGCTACAAACCCGCTTCATGGGTTGGTGGAATTATTAGGCCTACTCCCTGCGGAAATTCAATGTTTAAAAATGAATTTATGAAATATGGACGGGACGTCAGCCCTCAAGAAGTGCCTCCCACCACCCTAAGAACCCTTCCCCACCCGTGGGTACCAAAAGGCGGGGACCGAAAGGGCCAGGGGAGGAGCCTATTTGAACCAAAAAAAGAGCCCGAAATCCTTAGTGTATTATATTATAAGATATATATATATATATATAAAAGAAAAAGACCAGTAGACATTTCATGCTTCATGCTATTTTATTTTCTCACGAATTTTCGACGATCCTCTCACTGTCTTTGTCAAGTGAATAATGACAAAATTTCGAAAACTTATCCATGTAGCGTTTCCAAGACAATGCGCGATTAGTTTATAAATAACCGGGCGCATTGTCTTGGAAACGCTTTACAGCTCAAAAACATAAGAACGTCACGAAGACGTCACAATAGAAATACAGACAGGTAAATTAGGACCCAAAGCGTATAATAATAATAAAAGGTGTATATATATATATATATATATATATATATACACACAGACATATATTTTATTTGCATTTTACCTCCTCGTTTGGTTTAGACACATATATTACAGACTTTATATGCACATGTTTATATTCTTCAGTATATAGTTTGCCTTACATCTTATAGTCTTGTATACAGCAGACAGCAAATAGGAAAATCGATGCTCGTGATTGGCTTATAAACTCTTGTTTGTTACAGTACTGCATGCATCCAGTGTACATGCAGCGGGCAAACTATTATCCGGATTAAACTATCGAACATATCCATCTTTATCTGATGAGGCAACAATTGGGAATGTGACAGTAGACATATCCATTTGACCTTAAAAGTAAGAATTCACCGACAATGTTTATATTTTTTGTGAAATTGTACTGGGTCGGCAATATGGGGCGCCAACTGTTCGCTTGTAAAGTCCGTCCATGTTTACACCATTTTCGTACGAAATCCACTTTGTTTTGTACAAAATACACTTCCGTTCACGAAATTTGTTTCGACCTTAACGAAATGGATTTCGTAGTAACGAAATACACTTTCTGTCATTTCGTACAGGACGAAATCAATTCCGTACATGAAATACATTTCGTACCAGACGAAATCAATTCCGTACACGAAATTCATTTCGTACCATACGAAATGGCTTTCGTTGAACGAAATCCATTTTGCGTGGTACCTAACGCAATTCCGTACACGAAATACATTTCGTACCATACGAAATGACTTTCGTTGAACGAAATCCATTTTGCGTGGTACCTAACGCAATTCCGTACACGAAATACATTTCGTACCATACGAAATGGTTTTCGTTGAACGAAATCCATTTTGTGTGGTACCTAACGCAGTTTCGTACACGAAATACATTTCGTTGCAACGAAATTTATTTCGTGCGCTACTTAGCGCAATTTTGTACACGAAATGTATTTTGTGGAACACTCAAATCCATTTTGTCTGTGTCTGTCAAGTAAGGGATATAAGAAGGTCGCTGATTGGCTGCCGTGTTGATCGTACTTTGCTATGACCACGTGCCACTGATCTGTACGGAAAGATTTCTCTCCGTATATCGTGCCACGTGTATCTTGGACTGGAATGCTACATCAAACTCGGATGCAAGTCGACTTGCAACCGAGTTGTCTCGGCATCCCTTAAAGATCACATTGCAAGAAAATTCCATCAAAATAAATATTGGCTTAATACTTATTATTGCATAGATGGCATAAATTATACAAGGTTATCCAAATTCAACGCTTGGAAACATTTGAATTAATGATTATTATCAATTATAAAACGGTAAAATACAGCCCCCGATATAGCAGCTGAAGAGCTCCTTGAACGCTGCTGAGATGTGTGACGACACACGAAGGACCAGTCCTGTCTAAGCAGACGATGTCCCATAACATCTTACACATTTTTCAGTGCCTGTTTGTCATCTCCTCTTCACTTATTTCTCTTACTTGACTAGCGTCAGTCTTAATGTTAGTCTGTTGCCTCACTCTTAACTTCGTGTATGGTATTATTTTGATGAAAAATGCAGCGTTAAAAAAATAAAGGAATCAGTCACTTGTAAACAAAATAAGAAGCCATTGTATTTTCAGCTGCTTGCACCGGGGCATGTTCGGCGTTTCAAGAGGGAACGAATAAAATCTGTGATATTATTCGGAGGGCTTTTCAATTTGAAAATGGGGTTTATTTCATTGATCATTGACCCTTCTCCTGTGTATTTACAATCAAACGGTTTTAGTTATCAGAATCAGTTTCACTTTCCCTTTTAGAATGGTGTGAAATAAGGTCATGTTAAATATACCAAACTCTTTATAATTTTATAAATAATTGCATTGCAATTACGTTCATTCATTATAGGACGTCGTCTGCTTAAGCAGGATCGATCCCTAGTGTGACGACATCAAAACATCGCTATATTTCTGGCGAATACTCGGATATTCCAGATGCTTAGAAGAGCTTTTATTTATGTTGTTTTTATAATCATCAGATACGCAGTTGACATAAAACGATTGCCATCTGTAAGCTTCCCAGTTTCTAGTGATACATTAATTGCCATATTTGTGATTTTCTTGCAATGTGATCTTTAACTTTAACCATGAGGAGAGAGAGCGACAATAATTGCGTTGTGGCACTATTTGCTTCATAAAGGGGTACTCCAGGCTGAAAATTATGTCATTTGAATAGACAGAGGAAAATCAAACAAGCAAAACACTAAAAAAATTGTCAAAATCGGACAACAAAGTCATGACATTTTAAACTTTTTTGCATTATTTTTTGTGAAACAGTTCTGTTAGTAACGAGCAACCCGATGACATCATACCCCCACTTGTACCTTTGTAATATATTATATAAAATTATAATTATTCAAAATTTCTCCTCCAAGAATGTAAAAATTGGACTGAATGCTGATTTAATGTATAAGATCATCACTTTTGCTGAGACTTATATTGTTACAAGGAAGACAGGTTATACGCATGTATGATAAAATGAAATAATTATGATTTCATATAATAAAATAAGAAAAAGGGCAAGTGGGGACGTGACATCATCAGACCACTCATTGCATATTCATGACGATATGCATAGAACTGTTTTATCGAAATAATGCAAAACTTTAAAATTCAATATCTTTGTTATTTGTAATCGGATTTTGATGAAACTTTCAGTGTTTTGCTTGTTTAATTTTACTCTGTCTATTCAAATGACATAATTTTCAGCCTGGAGTACCCCTTTATGAAGCAAATAGTGCCACAACGCAGTTCTTGTCGCTCTCTCCTCATGGTTAAAGTTAAGGGATGCCGAGACAACTCGGTGGCAAGTCGATTTGTATCCGAGTTTGATGTAACATCACAGTCCAAGATACACGGCGCACGATATACGGAGAGAAATCTTTCCGTACAGATCAGTTTGTGGCACGTGGTCATAGCAAAGCACGATCAACACGGCAGCCAATCAACGACCTTCTTATATCCCTTACTTCACAGACACAGACAAAATGGATTTGGGTGTACCACGAAATACATTACGTGTACAGAATTGCGCTAAGTAGCGCACGAAATAAATTTCGTTGCAACGAAATGTATTTCGTGTATGGAATTGCGTTAGGTACCACACAAATGGATTTCGTTCAACGAAAGAGATTTCGTATGGTACGAAATGTATTTCGTGTACGGAATTGCGTTAGGTACCACACAAATGGATTTCGTTCAACGAAAGAGATTTCGTATGGTACGAAATGTATTTCGTGTATGGAATTGCGTTAGGTACCACACAAATGGATTTCGTTCAACGAAAGACATTTCGTATGGTACGAAATGTATTTCGTGTACGGAATTGCGTTAGGTACCACACAAATGGATTTCGTTCAACGAAAGACATTTCGTATGGTACGAAATGTATTTCGTGTACGGAATTGCGTTAGGTACCACACAAAATGGATTTCGTTCAACTAAAGCCATTTCGTATGGTACGAAATGTATTTCGTGTACGGAATTGCGTTAGGTACCACACAAAATGGATTTCGTTCAACGAAAGCCATTTCGTATGGTACGAAATGTATTTCGCGTACGGAATTGATTTCGTCTGGTACGAAATGTATTTCGTGTACGGAATTGATTTCGTGACCACGAAATGGATTTCGTCGCAACGGAATCAATTTCGTATGGTACGAAATTCATTTCGTACCAAAGAAAGTGTATTTCGTCACTACGAAATCCATTTCGTTTAGGTCGAAACAAATTTCGTGAACGGAATTGCATTTTGTACAAAACAAAGTGGATTTCGTATGAAAATGGTGTAAACAAGGACGGACTTTACAAGTGAACACTCCGCGCCCCATACGGCAAGGCTTAGTACACGCGCTCCTCAACTCCAGGCTATATTTCGTTGTAATACTTGTATGACTACTTATACCGTATGGTAGATCTGACTAAAGTTGCAAGGGCCTAAATCCGAGGGCCTTACTTTAGTATCATCGGCCAGCATGTACCTGTATAAGCTATACATTATAGCGTCCGTGCGCATGCAGCACTAGAATAGGGGCTACGTGGAAAGTAAGCTAAATCATGCCAAAGCAATAAGCTTACTGAAATGTCTGTCATAAATTTTGTCGGAAAGCTTTCGGGATAGGTACCTCATATTTTCCCCCATAGGCCCTGTACTTCACACAGGCCGAGAGCTACTCGACTGCGGTGCCTATGGGAGGCTTCCGTCCCTCTTGGAGGAGAGCCTCAAATTCAACACTAAAAAAAAAAAAAAAAAAAATGTGATAAAACTCCTTCAAACAGACGGAATTTTCCGTCTATTGTCTAAGTAAGGCCTGGGCTTTGCCAAGGCCTAGGTTCTCTTTCAATTGTAAGCATATACTGATCTGCTTTGGATGTGAACACATTTTATTTTTATTGAATTTATTGATCTTCTTTTGTTTTACAAAATCAACATATATTCGTAACATACCAATTACGGAAGGAAACATATCAAATAAAGTTAAACAAACTAAAGTAATATATCAAATAAAGTTAAACGAACTAAAGTAATATAATAATGAGGAAGACGAGGAGACCTTTAAAAGCTGGGCTTGTAAATTAGGTCCCTCAATATTAAAACAAAATATAACAATGTTTGTAAACAATGAATGGTAAACACAACTTGATTCCAGCTAATCTGGAAACGGTCTAATACTGTGCTAACTAAACAAATTAGGTTATAGAAAATAACCTACACAAAAAATGGAAAGGTTAAAGGTTGGAGGCGAAGATAGAGAGAGAGAGGGGAGCATGAAATTAAGAAAGAACATTTTGTAGATAAAGTCATATTGCATAATACATTACTAGCATCAACTATCGCTAAAACATAATTCTAATTGTCATAAAGGTATTTATTCAAAAGATAAACTTTCATTTTTCGCTTAAAGACAGAAATACTGACAGAACTGGTTACAGAAGAGTTCAAAGAATTCCATAACTTTGGTCCTGTACAGATCAGTGTTTTCTGTGCAAACATTGTCCTTGCATGGGGGATATGAAGAGCAGTAGCATTTCTTGTTGAATAATTATGAATTTGGTTGTTCCGGTGAAACAGTTTGGTTAATGTCAGGGGCAAAATTCCTGTATGAAACTTATACATGAGTGACCTTAATTGGAGAAGATAAACATCTTCTTGCTTCAAAATATTATGTTCATAAAAAAGATGGGACGTATGGGCTTGAAAGTCAGTATTGCAAACAGCTCTTATAGCTCTCTTATGAACCAAATATAATTTATTTAATTGTGTCGTGAGAGAGTTTCCCCATGCAGGGATATATAAGGTAAAATAAGGGTTGAATAAAGAATCTTCAAAATACATGTTGGGAGGTACAATTTAAGCCTATTGAGCACACCCGTATTCTTTGACAACAACTTGCATAAATTATTAATATGAGTTTTCCAATTTAAATTCTCATCAATATAAAGCCATAAAAACTTGGTTGAAACTACTTTGTCTATCAATAAACTATCGAAAGAGATGTCACCTGGCAGGGTTGCGATTGAATTACTAAATAGCATGTAGTTAGTTTTCCTAAGATTAAGGGACAGTTTGCTTGCATGAATCCATGCCGTTATTTTGTGCAACTCAGTGTTGACAGTATTCAGGAGAGTTTGCGGATCTTTATGAGAGAAAAATATGTTAGAATCATCTGCAAACAATATAACAGATAAAACATCAGATGAATACTGGAAATCATTAATATACAAAATGAATAATAGAGGTCCTAAAATTTATCCCTGAGGAACACCACATACTACATCATACAAATCTGAATATATACCATTTACAGAATCAAACTGCTTCCTGTCAGCCAAGTAACTTTTACACCAATTAAGGGTTGTGCCTCTGATTCCATAATGTTCCAGTTTGCTGAGCAAAATAGTATGGTCTACGGTATCAAAAAGCTTTGAATAATCCAAAAAAATTCCAATTGTGTGCATTTGGTTATCAAGAGCATTCGCGATTTTTTCAAACAAAGTGTAGAATAGCATGGCTAGTAGTATGTTTTTCTCTGAAGCCAAATTGAAATTGTGAAAACACATTACTCATATTCAAAAACTTTACTGTCCGTAAGTATACAAGCTTTTCTAAAAGCTTAGAAAAAGATGTTAATAAAGAAATAGGGCGATAATTAGTCATTAATTTTGCATCCCCCTTTTTAAAGACAGGCACAACTTTTGCAATTTTCATCTTCAAAGGCACAACCCCATTAAACATAGACAGATTAAAAATGTGTACAAGAGGTTTCAAGATACCTTTAGCTACATCCTTAATTAAATCGTTCCGAATATTATCGCATCCTTTCTTTAAGGCACACATTAAGTCTAAAAGTTCCTTCTCGTTGATGGTTGTTAAAAATATACTTTGATGGTTTGGCTTCTTAATATAATTATGAAATTGTTTTTGACAATCTGGTATTCCACTTGACAAATTCGGTCCCATATTACAAAAATAAATATTTAATTTCTCAGCAATAACCTTTTTATCAGTAATCAAATGACTATCAATCTCCAAATCTTTTATACCCAGGCTTTTTGGCTTCCCTTTAAACAAGCTGTTTATAACCTTCCATGTTCCCTTAATATCATTACATGTAGCTATCAATTGATTAGAATAATATCCTCGTCTAGCAGTGCGCAATTTTGGACGATACAGCTGGCTATTACAGGTATACTGGTCGTCGATGATAATAAGTAAGGCTCTTTAGGCCCTACCACTTTAGATCGACTGTATTAAACTCAAATGAAGTATTACAACGTGCACTATAAAGCCTTGCCGACCCAGTATAATTCCACAGAAAAATTTAAATATTAATTGTCATTGAATTCTTACCTTTAAGGTCGAAGGGGTGTGTCTGCTGTCACATTCGCAATTTATTTGCCCCATCAGATATCTATCATAGTGTTCATGCGAACATTTTTCCGCCCAGAATGACGGTTTTGAAAGACCGTTAATTTAAAACATGGTTGTGTTCATGCAATTTTTGATCGGTCGTAAACATAAACGTGTTTGAGATCGCCAAACTGAAACGCAGAAAAGGTGTGTTTTGTAACAGGTTTATGCCAGAATCACGGTCGCTGAATTTGCATGAACACAAAGGAGGTATCTGATAATGATTCTATGACGTCTTTAGAGTAGAAGAATACATGAGAGAATGAGAACAATAAAGGAAAACATAAGAAACAAAAAGAGAAGATGGGGATAAAACAAAGAATAACGTAAGGAAAGACATAAAGAGAAGATGACAGAAAGATCAGATCAAAAAGAATGAAATAAGGAAAGATAATAAAGAAAGGAAAAACTTGACATAAAAATTGAAAATAAAAACAAAGAATAACATAAAGGATAGGCAGAAAGAGAAAGAAAGAAATAAGAAAATTAAAGATAATACATATAAGGATAGATGAAAAGATAAAAAGAAGGAACGAATAAAAACAAACAAACTGGGAAAAACAATGACACTACGAGTATCATGAGCACGAAGCTTACTGTCGGATAAAAGAGCCTCTGTGCCAGCGGCCCTAATAGCTTCAACGATCCATCTAGAAATGGAATCAAGAGAGGCAGGAGAAAAAGGCTCTCTAGTGATCAGGAACAACTGATCATCCTTACGATAAGACTTAGTCTTATCAATATACCATTTGAGAGCCCTAACAGGACACCAAACTTTGTCCTCACGCACCGAAGAAAGTCAGAAAGCGGACAAAGAAAAATCTCAACAGGACCGGAGGTAGCTGTCTGATTCTTGGCAACGAAAGAAGCCCTAGGAATCAACCTAACACCTTTTCTCTCCCAGCGAACATGACCAGGAGTAAGACAGAGAGCATGAAGAGTACTGCGCCTCTGTCCAGAGGCAATAGCTACCAAAAAGAGCGTCTTAACCGTAAGATGATGAAGCGAAGCTTCACCTAACGGTTCAAAAGGAGGTTTCGCCAAGGCCTCCAGGACCTTAGGCAGACTCCAAGACGGCACTAACTTAGAAAACGAAGGTCGTTTCAGAAAGAACGAACGAATCAAACCACTTAGTAGCGGGGAATTGGAAATCCCCGAACCATCCGAAAAACCCGAATGAATGGCCCCGATCGCCGAACGGTAGCCTCGGATAGTAGAAATAGACCTCCCTTTGTCAAATAACGAGATTAAGAAATCCGCAGTTGAACCAATAGGAGCCTTAGAAGGGGTTTGATTTCTCTCTTTGCACCAAAGGAAAAAGACCGAGAGACGGGAATTGTAAATTTCCCTAGTAGAAACCCTACGACTGGACATTAAAAAGTCCGCGGCTCTATCAGAGAGACCCGACTGTCTTGCAGATTCCCTGACAGGGGCCAAGCAGTCAAATGAAGAGACTCCGGATTGTGGTGAAGAATCCCCGATAGGGGCTGTAACACCAGATCCGCTCTTAACGGGAGAACTAACGGAAACCAATTCCTCCTGGGCCAAAAGGGAGCTATTACAAGCACCCTCGCCCGATCTTCCCTGATTTTCCGCAAGACACGCGGAATCAGTTGGAAGGGAGGAAAGGCGAATCCCTGAAGGTTCTCCCAGCTGAGGGAGAAAGCATCGAGAGCCCATGCTCCCTGATCGCGAACACGGGAGCAATACTTCGGCAGCTGGTGATTTAGCACCGACGCAAATAGATCCACTTCCAGTGGACCTAGGCAACTGCGAATGCGGCAAAATACTTCCGGATGGAGCATCCATTCCGATGGAAGATACCTGCCCCGGGACAGAAAATCCGCAATGAGGTTTTCCCGACCGGGGATGAAAGAGGCCACGGGTGTGATTGCCATGCGACGACACCACCTCCACAGCTGAGCTGCTAGGGCATTCAGGGCAACCGAACGAGTGCCTCCCTGCCGATTGATATATGCCGCCACAGTAACATTGTCCGTGAGAATCAGAACCGAACGACTGAGAAGTCGACTTCTGAAATGGAGCAAGGTCAACAGAACTGCCATAAACTCCAGGACATTGATATGAGGAAGAGTCCCAAGATGAGACCAATCCCCCGCAACCGTGCTGCCGTTGCAGTGTCCTCCCCACCCCAACCGAGAGGCGTCCGTCGAAACCGATATCGACGGAAGAGGGGCAGAGAAGGACCTGCCTCGCGCGAGAAACACCTCGCTCGTCCAACAAGCGAGAAGAGACTTGATCTTTACTGGTACTGGAATCCAGACCAAAAGAGAGTCTTTTCCCGGCTTGAAGAACCTGAGGAGATGTCTCTGAAAGGGTCTCATGAGGAGCCGGCAGTCCTCTAAAACATCGACTAGACTGGCTAGATAACCTAGAAACTGAAGCCACTGTCTGGCCGAGACTCTTCTGGCCAGCAAGAGCTTGCGAGCCGCAGAGACAATGGTGAGAATCCTGTCTCGACTGGGCCGAGCTAACTGATTCCTTATGTCTAACACCGCCCCCAGAAAAACTGGGCTGCGAGTGGGGACTAACTCTGACTTTTCCCAATTTATTAGGAAACCTAAGTCTTGAGTAAGAGAGACTAGCAACGAGTCTCGTCCAACAAACGATCGCGCGACTCCGCAAGGAGAAGCCAATCGTCCAGGTAACAGAACAACCGCAGGCCGCGACGCCTCAGAAAGGCCGCTAGCACCGCTACAACTTGAGTAAAAACCCGAGGGGCCGGGCGCAGCCCGAAGGGAAGAGCCCGAAACCGGTAAGTCTCCGAGAGGAAGGAGAACCCCAGAAGATCGCGAGATGCGCGATGAATGGGAATGTGAAAGTACGCGTCCTTGAGATCTATCGAGACCGCGTAGTCTTCCCTTTTGATCAACGGAAGAATGGAGGCAAGAGTCTCCATACAAAAATGAACCGGAGGAATAAATTTGTTTATCCTCTTTAGGTTCAGTATCAAACGAAGTTTTCCCGAGCGCCTGGGAATAACAAAAGTCGGAGAAAGGGAAAAAGGACAGCCTGTGAGGTGTCCAAGTTCCTATAGCACCTCCGGGGAGCGGGGCGGACAGATCTATGAAGAAACCGTCTCGTCCGCCCGCTGCCTGAACCCAAGCAAAGTCGAACCCTGCGCGCGGGTTGACTAAAAGTCAGGGAAAGTTTAGAACAAAGCAATCGCTTCTACCCCACAAAGGGAGAGCAACTAAGGCTCTGCCTGCCCCAGCGATTCGGAGACCGAAGCTAGAGAGGCCGCTTCCAAAACTGGATCCGCCTGAAAAGATCGTGACAAAGAATCACGAACAAAGGCCGAAACGGTCGGATTCACGCATGAACCGCCATAAGCCTCCTCACCCGACGGAGCCCCGAGGCTGCGAGACTAGGAGGCTCATGTGATCTCATCACAGACAAAGAAGAATAAACCATAAAAGGCTAATTAGTCTCGATGTCCGACCCAAAAAAAGGGACAAGAGCAGGGGATGTGAATCCTGGTACAAGGAACCAACCCTGAGTCTGGGCAAAGCCCATCTCACACTGAACATCTCAGCTTGAGAGACCGAAGGGTTAGCTAAACCCGATGGGCAAGAGGCAGACAAAGCCTTGCCTCTTTTAGCCCCTTCCCTAGGCTTCTGATTGGCCCAAAAAGAGCCTAAGTCGAAACCCGCTTTTCAGAGCGTTTATCCGGTTTCGTTCGGATCCCCGAAGCCCTTCGGGAACACGAACCGAACCCTCCACTGAGGGACGCTCACCTCCCTTTATGGGAGAAGTGCGCTGAGGGTATTGAACCCAAAGACGCGCACCAATTACCCATATCGGCCGAGCAAGGAGATGCAACAGCCATGGGCCGGACGCCAAGGCGCCCAGACTCAGCAGAAATCCCGCTGCTTAAACCAACGCGAAGTCGAACCCTGCGCGCGGGTTGACTGAACTTCAGGGCGATATTTGGACAACAAAACAATCGCTTCCACTCCACAGAGATTGAGCGATTGAGACTCCGCCTGCCCAAGCGATTCGGGAACCGAAGCTTGAGAGGACGCATCCAAATCTGGTTCCACCCGAGTGGAATGAGACAAAGGAACGTTAACAAAGGCCTCCGCAGGCGGGTCCCCGCATGGCTCACCAACAGTCTCCTCGCCCGGCGGAGCCCCAAGGGCCGCGGGAGTAGGAGGCAC
The DNA here is from genome assembly GCA_025617745.1 of Heliocidaris erythrogramma. Classification (NCBI taxonomy): domain Eukaryota; kingdom Metazoa; phylum Echinodermata; class Echinoidea; order Camarodonta; family Echinometridae; genus Heliocidaris; species Heliocidaris erythrogramma. The sequence continues at coordinate 18,194,990 of CM046863.1, read as the reverse complement.
ATGCGAATCAGTCTCAGACAAAGAGGAATCAATCACAAAAGGTTGATTAGTCTCAAAGTCAGACCCCTGAATAGGGACAGAAGTCAGGGTTGAAGTAGCCGGTACAAAGGACCAACCCTGATTCTGAGCAAAAGCCCGCATCATGCTGAACATGTCAGCTTGAGAGGAGCTAGCTGGGTTAGCCAGGCCAGACAGGCAAGAGGCCGGCAAAGCCTTGCCACTTTTTGCCTTCTTCTTGGCCTTTTTCTTGGCTGGCTCGACAAGAGTCGTAGCCGAAACCCTTTTGTTAGAACGCTTAATCGGATTCATTCGGATCTCCGAAGCCACTTCGGAAACACGAACCGATCCCTCCGCGGAGGGACGTTCACTTCCCAAAAAGGGATTGGAGCGCTCATGGCGTAAGCCTAGAGAATCGCCCAAATCACCCATATTGGCTAAGCAAGAGGATGCAGTAGCCATGGGTTGGGAGCTAAAAGCTCCCAGTGCGTGGGCAGACCGAGATGACTCGGTATGTGCCCGATGACTACTAAAGGCATGTGAACCCACTATTGGACCGCTCGAAAGCGGCAATAGGGGAGCACTAGTAGTCACGCACTCAGGTGAAAACCGATCCCTCCGCGGAGGGACGTTCACTTCCCAAAAAGGGATTGGAGCGCTCATGGCGTAAGCCTAGAGAATCGCCCAAATCACCCATATTGGCTAAGCAAGAGGATGCAGTAGCCATGGGTTGGGAGCTAAAAGCTCCCAGTGCGTGGGCAGACCGAGATGACTCGGTATGTGCCCGATGACTACTAAAGGCATGTGAACCCACTATTGGACCGCTCGAAAGCGGCAATAGGGGAGCACTAGTAGTCACGCACTCAGGTGAAAACACCTGTTGCTCCGAAGAGCGTCCATAATTGTTAGCTCGAGCATTCCCATCAGCTGGCAACTGAGACAGCCCAGAAAGTACTCGTTCCCCCATATGGCGTTTGCCGGGGGCTAGGGTTTGTGAACCCAGACCAACATGGACTAAGCCCGTGGGTTGCCCTGCAGTAGTGGGGCGCGTCTCCCCTAACGGATCAGAGCGAGTGAACGCTACCGTACGGGAAACAACCGCCTCCCCCCTCTGGTCTCAGCGACCGGGGGATTGGAATCGTTAGATATCCAAACCACTAGAATCTGACGCCACCCACCCCGAAACCACGGGCTTCGGAGTTGACAATCCCGACTCAGTTAACGCCACCCGTCCCGAAGCCGCAAGCTACGAGACTGGCAAACTCTGCAAGGAAACACCACTAGGCCAACTTACCCTTAGCCCTCCTCCCTCCCCCATGTACCGAAGTACTCGGGAGAGTTCTGGAAGGCCGAGTCGTCTTGCTAGACGACTCTTCGGAAGAAGCAGGTCTCCTTGACCTAGCTGCTTCTTCTTCCGAATCCATACCACTGCAATAAAACAGACAATAAAGTATACTTTTCAAAATAAGAAATACTTCAACTGAATGCAGTAAAATAAGGGTAAATTTTATTTGGGAGATACGCACAAAAGGATTTTCACAGCCAAAAAACCGTAAGAACAAACACCGAACCCAAAGGCTTGGTGACAAACGGAAACACCCGCAAACACACAGAAATATCTACGTGGGGCTGACCGTGAAAGGGAAAAATAAATGCCAAGAAAAGGATATCAAAAATCCCTTGCAATCGGCAAAAGTGACTACTAAAACACACAGTACTATAATCTAAACGAATATAGGTACCTAAAAGTGCTTTAAATGTGCGAAAAAGCGCACCTAAAAGATACTATACGACCTGATTTCAGGAGCGCTGTGACTATACGTCCTATCTCGTCGGGGGCGAGCAAGAAAGAGGAAGATGGCCGTAGCGTGTTGACGCGCGTGAGTGGCGAAGGGGACAATAGGATTACGGGGGGTGCGCACAATATTGTGACGCATGTGTGTTAAATTCTCGAAGGGGTCCCGTAGTCAAGACTACAGGCATAATAGGTAGGTATATATGATTTATTGCAGTAAATGAAGAAAAATAAGAAAAATGTATAATAACAAAGAAGGAAAAGTGCACGCCGAAATTGACCTTTAATTCTTGGGTCAATCTGGCTCTCCACAATAAACCGTGTTTTAAAACGACGTTTTGTAGATTCGTAGATGGAGCATAGATTCTTACGGCCCTCTTAAGAAGTTGGTACGAACGTCGTTTAATTCGCAAGAAAAACTTAAGACCTTCTTGAGAAACGAAGTGATTTTCTTCATTCATGACTTGGGTCTTAGAGATGAGAGTACGCATGCGCATGACGAGTAATACGGTTTATTCCGTCAAGACTAGTCGGCTTGAATATTCATGAAAACGAACTGTAGGGATATGATAAAACAAGCAAGGCCATTGAGCAGCTGTTCTGCGTGGCACAGTCGGATATTCTGGTGCGCTATCCATGAAAGGACCGCAAGTTCGAATCTCGGCAGAGAAATATATTACGAAATTTTCTTTTGCTGATTTAAAAATAAGGTGAAGCTGAGTAAGAAAATACAAGTCCGATACTTGTAGTCTCTTTCATGAATATTCAGATTATATGGCCAGGAAAAAAAAAATTCGCGTACCGGGTCACAAATTCGCTCTGTTGGGCTTGATACTTGCCCACAGTTTCCTCTTGGCTTCATTTTCCTGAGGTCTGCTTCAAATTCCTCTGTTTTCCTCTGTTTTTCAATGTTGGGAAAGATTATCTCTAGATTATGATGTTTTGGGAGCAATATAGGATTAAAACTTTCTTCCTTGTGATTGAGATGCCATTTTTTCATGGTTGAAGATTTGTCGGGGAGACAAATTGCGCTCCTTAAATGTGCTAATCGTTGCATGTTACCATGCAAGTGGAGCTAGGGCATATCAGTCTGTAGACGCTAAAACATTCAGGTTAATCATATAGTGTTAGAAGGACGACAGTATCATATGGAATCAAGACAAAATACAATCATAAATCAGGAACTCTTAATGACAAATATAAATGTCAATTAGACTGCTGGAAATATTCTTTTGGCAGGTACCGATGATTTGGAATGAATCTGAAATACGTGTTTATTTGAATGTAGACGAGTGATGAAATTTAAAATCCGTCGCTCGAAACGCTAAATTACTGACCAAAATAAATCAATAAGCGGTGTTAGGTGATATGCTAAATTTAACGAACGTTTTACAAAACTGACTTACAAAACTTACGAAAAATGGCTTGAAATAGTGAAAAATAAAAGGAACTGGCTTTTCATAATTTATGCTACGTTATACTACATTAACACCGGCAGAGCAACCCCAAACCGATCATAAACCGACAAAATTTCAGCCATTCGGGGTGATGTCGGTAGGGGTCGGCTTGCTGTCAGTTTTATGTCGGTCTGTTATCGAGGTTATCGGTTGGTGTTGGGTTATGGACATTCGGCGATTTCACCCTCGGTGTTGGTGTTTGGTGTTGGTGTTTAGAGCGAAGATTCTCCTAAAATCGAGCTCAAACACCGCTGTTCAGATTAAGGAGCCGATACCGATATCCTAACAAAGCGCATCGAAAGCACTGGCAATGGCGTCAGCACCATTTTTAACGAAGGAAAAAAAATTGTTTAAAACTATTTAATTCACAAATAATTTCTTGGTACTACAAAATTTCAATATGGCACGAAAAAGAGACATGATAACGAAGCTTTTCGACCTGCACTCATCAGGTTATCACGCAGGTATATAAGAAATTACTTGAAATCAACTATATTATACTCGGTGAACCCGGACGCAACCTAGACGCCGTAATTTCAGAACAATCGCAAAGCTTGGACGAACTCCTTTTGTCTGCACAGAAGAGGTTCATGCGATTGAATGTAAGCAGCTTCCAGAAAGCGTAAATGCGCTGAGCTTCTGGCCCGGGACATAATTGAGAATTGATCATCGGCATAGCTTTGTGCGCAAGCTGGATTGTTCAGCAAGTGGAGACCAATTGCTGAATCGCATTTGGCTATCTTTGGTCTGTTAGCGTGCATTTCAGATTTGCAGGCACGGACGGGCTGCGTGCGCTGATTGGTTGTACGGTTCCGAATAGTCGAGGGGATGTGTTGTTTAATGCGATCAGCCAACCGCTGAGAAGTACGGCCCACGTACCTGGCATCGCACCGGCACTGAAATTGGTAAATAACATTACTCAAGTGGGGGGTGGGTAGTACATTCTCGGGTTCACCGAGTATAATATAGTTGATTTCATGTAATTTGTTATATACCTGCGTGATAACCTGATGAGTGCAGGTCGAAAAGCTTCGTTATCATGTCTCTTTTTCGTACCATATTGAACTATTTAATTACTAGTCTAGAATATTGCGGAATTACACGAGTAACCCGGCAATTCTAAAAGAAATAATTATTTGATATAAAGTAAGAAACTTCACAGAAATGGATATTCTTGACAGGAACAGTAAGTATAGATATGATTTCTCTCGAGTTTCTCACTTGCAGCAGAAAATGCTGCGGTAGCTAATGCAGCTAGACGCCGGATCGGACGGCGTAGCGCGTACAGGGCAAACATCCAAATTTCAGGCATTGGCTCAGATTAGCCGTGAAGTTTCATGACTTTTGTATTGTAAATGTTGATTTAGAGCTCATCCTGGTAAATGATGTAGATTCTCTGGGTCTTTAACTACGGAATATCTAACGTCATTTTTATTAAATCTATCTTAAAAAGAAAATTAGGTAGGAATTTTTATTCACTCCTTCAGCCCCATTAAAAAGCAAAAGTAGTTCCTTTCCGTGTGCTCTAGATCGAACGTTAGACCAAATGCTGGCCTAGATCTAATATCAGGCCTATATGAACATAATACCTCTTAACACCTATGAAATTACACTTCGAATTACGCCTACTGTCTTTATTTTTCATGACTAATCAGCAAAATTTCCCATAGCTATAAACACCAACACCAACACTGACCGTGAAATCGGTATTTCTTAATCCATAGGGGTATAGTGTTAGTGAATGGGAATTGGTACATGAAATTAAACACCGGCGGCCGAGCTCGGTTCAGCAGACGATTATTAACAACAAATAAACACCGGAACTACGTCAAAAAATCAGAGGTCAACACCTAACACCGACTAATTATTTTCTCATTTCATAGTCACTAACACCAAACACCAACACCGAGGGTGAAATCACCCATTGTCGGGGTGCGATCTTTCGAACATGCTCGGAAGATCTCTGGGGAAAGGTCGGGGATCTTTCGGGTACTATTCATTCAGTTGGTTTCTTTGCCAACTAAAGTCTGGGTGTTGTCGGCCGAACTGTGTCCGGATTAAAAGCTGATTCAATACCGAATGAATACTAAATGAAGCATTTCCCCCGACACAAAACCGAACAATGCCGCACCACGCCCGACACAAAACCGAACAAGGAAGCACCTTGCCAGAACATGGCCTGTATCAACACCGACAACAAACTGATGAAAGCCCCTAGTAGCTTAAAATGTATCGGTGCAATACGTAAGCTGTAATTAATTTCTCTTTTTGGATTCGACGAGTAGGGTTTGCTTAAAGACTTGCTATTGGCCAGGCCCCCATATACACTGAGAAATTAGGGTGTAATTTAGGGTGCAAATTTGGGCGGAGCACCAGTATATCTACTCGGGAGGAACCTTGCACCAAGAGGAGTCGCTTTGCAGAAACCGGAGTTCAAAATTGTGTAATGCCCGTTTTAGAATCGCCCGTGTTTTGGTCCCGCACAGACCCGTATTATTGTGTACCAGTGCGTGCCATTAGGGACGAAACGGGACGGGGGAGTAACAGGACGGGGAGAGTTAATCGACCATGACTGTCCTCGCACTCTGCCGTCTTGTTTTTCTATCAAGTTTTGAAAAAGTAGATGACGACGCACTGCAGTGTTCAGGCCCACAATCGCTTCCCGTCCCCAAGGACGCAAAGACGAGCTTACGATTCCAGGACGGGAGCCTTTGAAGACCGGAAGTCGAGCAAAAAATCGGTGTGCGCACGCGCGACTCGGAGTATCTCTCCGGCCTGTTTGATTTCAGGACGGTTCTCGGGCGAAATAGCGTCCGGTCTTAAGTGGGGAGGGGAAGCCGTATTGTTGTTGTTGTATACCTGAGGATTGAGGGCGTGAACACAGCAGTGCGTTGCCGTCTACTTTTTCGTAACTTGATTGAAAAACAAGACTCTCCCGTCCTGTTGCTTTCCAGTTTTGTAAGCTGCCTATTGAGTGGTCATCGCCGAGTTCACGAACAATTTACGCCGTGTTTGCACCAAAGTTAGTCATTGTTCACACATCAATTCGTCATTTATTTTCACGATTGTTCGAGAACGACTGGATTTAGTGTCTCCTTTCCGTGAGGTTTTTGAAAATCTCTTGATAGAGACTGGTAGTAAATTACAAATTATACATGAGCAGAAGGATTAAAAAATCTCAGAAAATTTTTAATTTATTTCCAATGTAATACATTGTGCCATTCATAATTATTGTGGTGTACAAATAGGCAATTCTTCTGTTAAATTTTGCAAATTTTCATTCTCACTGGTTCATTTAATAAACATTATTTTTTTTTTTTTCAAACTATGTAGGAGTGAAATAAGATTAACTGCTGCCAATTTAAGGAGGTAAAGCTGATAAAGATATCTTACTTAGAGATCAGTCGAAAAGACCACGTGTTTTGATCACATGCTCTACGTGCGTAGACTATGCGCATGTTATGCGAAAACTGTGCAGGGAGTAGATTTGAGCATTTTACTCGTGAACTAGTCGTGACTGCTGTGTTCGACAGGCGAATCGATGGGGTGGCCCAGGCGTCCTGGTGTGGGCTGCTGTGTCAGGCCGTCACAGATCACCCCTGGTGTTTGTGGATGGCAACATCACTGCACAGCGCTATGTGGACGATATCCTGAGACCACACCTGGTGCCATTCCTGCAGAACAACCGAGGACTGCGCATCTTTCAGCATGATAATGCCCGACCTCATGCTGCACGGCTAACCACTGCATTCCTGAGGGGTGAGAACATTAACACCATGGAGTGGCTGGCCTGACCTCAATCCCATTGAGCATCTGTGGGATGAGCTTGGGAGGCGCATTGCTGGCAGGGTCAAGACTCGTGCACAACTGATCCAGACTTTGCAAGATGAATGGAACAGGATTCCACAAGATTTCATTCAAAGACTGGTGCGCAGTATGCGTCGCAGATGCAATGCCTGTCTGCAAACAAATGGTGGCCACACACACTATTGATCTGTGACTTTCATTTTTCAACTTGTTGTGTTCTGCACTGTAATGCGCGCTGACAAGAGACAGCATTGTCTTCCGAAATTAGTGAAATGTTTCAATAAAAGGTCAATCTTTCCACCCTGGTTCATTGTCATTCTGTGTCTGTCAATATAAATATGATATACCATTATAAAGTCGTGGGTACTCTTTATTGTGGGTCAGTATATCAATTGAATTTTGTCATATTGCCATAGTTCAAAACATAACTTTTCCTTTTAAAATAAAATACCTTTATCCAATCAATAAATTTATTACTAAACTTAAATTTCTTTAGTACACGGATGGGAAACTCGTGAGAACTACTGTCAAATGCCTTTTAAATATCAAGGAGGAGGATAGCACCAGGAATATTTTTACATTTTGTATATTCAATTATATCAATAATCAGCCGGACTTTATTACCAATATTCCGTCCTCTAGATCATCTTTATGTTCCTTCATATAGAGGGTTTTATAAAATAAATGTATTTCTTCCATTATTTCTTGCTGTTTGACAATAATTTAATTTAAAAATACTCTTTTTCTCTCCCATTCTCTTTTCTAAATTGCAAAAATATCTTGAGCTTTTTTCCCCTTCTTTGGCCCGACGTATTCGGGACCGGACAATTATTCCTTTAGTTTCTTGGTTCAAAATATTATTCAATGCTTGAGTCAATGTATCTGTTTTAAGAAGAAGCTGCTCATTATCCAAATCAGCACTTAACTGTTTGTCTATGTCTTCTATATCTTTCAAAAGCTGTTTTTTATCAAAAGATTTTCCCTTCTTTTTTCTTGAGCAATATTCTATGCAAGATCCAATAATTGAACATTTGAGGGCATCCCATAAAGTGTTGGGATTACAATCACTCTCAGAATGAATTATTTTAAAATCCTCAATTTTCTCCTTGATCATATTAACAAAATCTGAGTCATTATGTAATTATTGACAATTAAGTTTCCAGAATCCAGGGCCCCTTTTTGGGTAAGTGTCTTTGAAATTTAAGATAACAACAGTATGATCTGACTGAATACCTGGAATTATTTTACATTGAGTACAGTTACTAACAAAATTTTCTGAAACACGAATAAAGTCAAGCCTAGAAAGCACTCTAGGAGTTTTTTTATGTGTCGAGTATTGTTTAAGGTTTGGATGAAAATTACGCCAAATATCACAAAGATTAAATTCTATCGTTAAGGTTATCAGTATATCAGAGGATCTAACGTTTGAGTGGTTGTCCCTACCCCCTTGATAATCAGGTGGACCTAAAACAGCATTAAAATCCCCTGCACATAATTTAGAAGTATATTCAAATTGGTCTACTTTATCAAAAACTTCCAGAAAAAAAATTAGGGTCATCATTATTTGGGCCATAAACATTAACCAAAATTAGAGGCAAATCATTGATAGTGGCAGAAATGATCAAATATCTCCCATTTATGTCACTGTACAAGGACTTAAAGGTTGACTAAATTAGAGAGAAAATGGGTGCTCTTTCCATGTAGTTTTGCCTTCTAATCACGAATCTGCCAATCGATTGTCCAAATTATGTCTTCTTTTGGCGAAAAAGGGGGAAAAGTAGAGGTTTTGGGACCGTTCCTTAAAACTCGTGAGCTGATTGGCTAACCCCCAAGTGACGTATGAAAAGTAAGAGGCACAAGATCTGCAGGCTGCAGCATATAATATTGTACACAGAATGCGGTATTTGACCCCTCTGTTCAACGGACAAATTATGAAAAAAGGAAATTAATCAATATAATCTTAGGAGTGAATAATCATGAGCAATATATTTTCTACAAGATCAGAAAACGCTTTTGCCCAAATATACAGCTCTTGTTTTGTTTTTTAGCTTTTCTTTTGAACAATGTTCTCATCCATCTGAGCTTGCCGAACAAAAGTTTTGCATTGGTCATAACGCGTGCACAGCCGTTTTATGCGTCTGTATGTACATGTACAATGTCCTACACATCATTAGTACGGCAGTGACTATGTTCCCCTCGTACATAGCGACTGGTGAACGCTTTTGTTTTGTTTATTTCACTTACGGCTTTTTTTTTTTACTTCGCTTTACAAAGTACTTAGTGCTGACTTAGATTTTGGCTGAATTCGAGTAACTTATATAGAGAGAGGAAAAGTGCCCGCGATTCCGAGTTGGAGGACTTTTCTGAGCCATGCAGATACGAACTCTGATTTATCAGATGATTTATCAGACCCCGAAGGCAAAGAAGCTCGAGTGGCAAGGGGAAATTCGACCATATTATATGTTTGAACCCCTCGCAGAATACGGTGAAGGGCCGTGGGTGAAGTAACTCCAGGGAGCTCCAACGCGTTGGAGCTCCCTGGAGTTACGGGTGAAGTAGACCGAAAATGCTGTCTCTCGTTCGTTAGGTCGTCTTAGCTAACGAACGAGAGACAGAATTTTCGGTCTACGGGTGAAGCTGCTGCAGCTGCTGTCGTTGAAAAACATATTGGAAGACTTGACTCCAAGTCTGATCTTTGGAATAGCTGAATCTTTTATTTTAGCTAGCTTATCCTTCTCTTCATGCCAAATTCGGAATACAGGCCAGGATCCTCAAAATCATCTTCGGCAAAGTGATCGCTGCAGATTGTACTCCACTCACTTGGCCGGCCCTTGCCACTCTGCCCGCGTAAGCTTTACATTTGCGACCCACAATTTCCGTAGATTTTCATCTTTAGGAAAATTATGTAGGCTTACACCATCTTTAGGGGTCTTGCTACAGCCCGCAACTATACACCGATTAGGCATTATTGATGAAACTGTGTCCCAAAATCAAAGTTATTGTGAGGAATTAAACACACGAAAATACGCAATGCAAATGGTCTATGCGGTGAATATCATGCTCGGCACCGGGCTGGGCCTGCCGGGGGCCTCCGGGCGCGCACGGTATAGGTTAGTGGAATATTTTCCCTTACTTTTCATGCGTCACAGATCACGTGATCACGATGTCGCTTCGATGGGTTTTTTTTAGGGGCGGGGCTTATGACTGTGTAAATCAGCAAAAATGTACTTTTCAAATGATTATAAAATATGACTGAATGCATAAAAAATTGTGTGATAGATATTTTTGGGCTCCTGATGACACCTTCCTACGAAAAATGGGCAATTATTTTTTTATTTTAGTGACCCTTTAAAATCTAAAGAAACTCGATTACGAATTAAAATTGCAACCCCTACTATTTGATGCATGGTTGGAGAGCCATGCCTTTTCTCCCCATTGTTGTTTCCAAAGTAATTCATCTTTTTGAGATCTGCCTTGAGACATATACTGAATATTTTTTGATAGAACAAAATAAACCAGACTTAAAGTACATAAGATATAAGATATATAAGATAATTACATCTAATTTCTGTCACTGGATATTCTCTGTCTTTTTCATATTTTTTTTATTTTTTAGAGAATGTTTTTTCTACAGTTTGATAATCATTATTTCTTCCTAAAGTAATACCTCATAACAATTCGAATAAGAATTCTTTTCACAAGAACAAATACATATAAAAATAAAGGAATACCGGTACATACAAAAATGATAAAGAAATCTTCTTTCTTTTTTAATTTAAAGTTTCATTTCCAACATTTTAATAAAGACCTTTTGTTGCACATCATACTGGGACTTCGTGGATTTAAGTTTGTCGATAGCAGACTTCCTCACCCTTTCCTTTGCCACAAAGCTGTTGAACCCAATATGGATTCTACGTGGAGGCTGCCGCTGATGTGTATTCATCAACTTCGGTGATGGAGTTGTAGGGGTGCGGTGGCATCTTTCGATCTTGCTGATGTCATCATCTCTGCCAACAAACCGGAGAAAGTCACTCACTGTCTTCCAACAATCCTCTTTTCCTCCAGATTCCCTGATCCCAAATACTACCAAGTTATTCCGCTGTGATCGATTTTCCAAATCGTCTAAGTTGTCAATCAGGAGCTCATTCTCTTTCTTTAAACTTTTGACTGAATCTTGTAGTTCTTTCACATCAAAGTCAATAGAATTGATTTTGTCCTCATGAATTTTAATCTTTTTAATGAGCTCACCGTCCAGTAAGGTCTGGAAGTATGCCCGCTGACGCTTCTCAAAATTACTGAACCATAGGGGAGGTTGAGCATCAACCTTGTCAATGCCAGTACATGTATCTACATGTACGTCGGCCGGAGTGGAGGGAGGGAGGAGCTCCCTCTTACTAGCGGGCACGAGCCCGGTAGTAGTAGCGGTGTTTTCCAATTCATTGGTCGACAGTTTTGGTTTTGTGCTTAATGGTGAATTCGTCTCAATTTTGTCCATGATTCCAAGTGAAGATTAAAATAACACATAAACAAAATGTATCCTTAGTTCAAGACAATTTAGATAGTAGAAAAATAATAGTCTCCTGATGTCTAAATCCAAGCTAATTTCACACGAATGAAACACGACCACGCGACAACTGTGGCATATTGGATTTTTCCAGTTTCGTTTCTTTGTTCGCGCACTAAAATAATTTCTAAACAAATAATGAAAAAAAAAACACACATTTGCCATAATATGAAGTGATCTCCTTCCTTATTTAAAATGAACGGTACAATACTACACATTATGTACATGCTCCCACTATGGGTTCATGGGTTGTGCCAGTGGTACTTTTTTGCGAAGACGTGGTGGTACATGTGTCCCCAATACTCCCCATTGAAGGGGGAGAGAGAAAGTGTAAGACAGAGAGAAGGGAATGTTAAAAAAAAAAGCGACAAGACTCCTCCCACATCTTAACTGAATAATTGCCTAGTTCTCTTTCATTTTATCCACACAAATTATGTTTGCCCCCTTAAAGGCCAAGTCCACCCTAACAAAAAGTTGATTTGAATAAATAGAGAAAAATCCAACAAGCATAACACTGAAAATTTCATCAAAATAGGATGTAAAATAAGAAAGTTATGGTATTTTAAAGTTTCGCTTAATTTCGCAAAAACAGTTATAGGCACATCCTGCTCAGTATGCAAATGAGGCAGAGGGAACCAGTGACGTCACCCACTCACTATTTCTTTTGTATTTTATTATGTGAAATATAGAATATTTTAATTTCTGCAGATTTCACAATTAGGAAGCTCTCATTGAATTGTGTATAGGTTGCAACAATGGCAATTACACATGTTCAGCAAGGAATCAAACCTTGTTTCACATTATAACAAGGAAAAATTAAAATATTTCGTATTTCATGTAATAAAATACAAAAGAAATAGTGAGTGGGTGACGTGACTGGTTCCCTCATTTGCATACTGAGGAGGATGTGCCTATAACTGTTTTTGCGAAATTAAGCGAAAATTTAAAATACCATAACTTTCTTATTTTACATCCTATTTTGATGAAATTTTCAGTGTTATGCTTGTTGGATTTTTCTCTATTTATTCAAATCAACTTTTTGTTAGGGTGGACTTGGCCTTTAATGGTTGCGCAATGATGCTCTTTACAGTCATCTTGAGATCCACCAATATAAAGACGAAAAGACTAGATTAGCTGCATTTTTATACAGATTTGGAATGTCGGGATGGAAGCGGGGATCTGGCAGGATGTAATCGGGCGGTGTCCCAGGTCATTCCGGGATCATCGGTTTGTTGTCGGGCCTGCATCGATTCTCAACATAGCGAAATTTGGCAATTTTTGGTCGGTCTGTTGTTGGTCTGGGCTGTGTGAATGCACTATTGGTCACATTTTTTGTTAATTTAAAGTTTTATTCCTCAGTCAAACCAACAGGCTCTACACCAGACAGACAACATACCGAATAACCACACTGTAAAAAAATATCTGTATATTTACAGGGGGAAAATACAGATTAGTTCTGTATTTACTCATAACAGCTAATCTGATGATATTTGTACATCAATGTCAAAGGAAAAAGTAACAACTAATCTGTATTTTTACATTCAGAAGTTATGGCGACTCTGTTGACACCAGATTTGCTGTAAAATTACAGACATTTTTTATTACAGTGCAACACATGGCCCTGAATGGGCAAGATTCAGTCGGTTTGGATTCGGTGTGGAGTCAGTTTCGCGGTATGACTAATACCCGATTCACCCCAATGGGATCGACACCAGACCGAAGAAACACCCCAATCGAAAATAATCAGTTGGTTTGGTGAAGTCGGTTTGGCGGAGTGACTTAGGTATAAGTTGAGCAAGATGATGATAAATATTTTTCTTTTGTTATGATTCTCAGTAAAATATAATACAATAATGGGAAAAGGATATTATTAAAGTGGTATTTTTACGAAAATTGTATATGGGATAGAGAAGCATAAAAATCATTCTGAACTAGGAGAGTGATTACATAAACACAGAACAATGAAGCTTTGTCCTAGATGAGTAAGATATTCGGCAATGATTAAAGCGTAACGATAATAGCAGCAAAATATGCAATGGAATCCATAGTCTTAAGAACCCCCCCCCCCCCCCAACCAAAAAAAAATAATAATAATAATTCATTCATTGAAATACATTGAGAATAATGAAAAATATGTATATTTTCAATATTTTTTTTTTGTCCTTAACATGAACGAAGAAGAAGAAAAAGAAATTACCTTTGTCCTTTTAGTACCGTTTATCCCTTTGTCTGGTTGATAGCCAAAGTTCCCGATGTTAGCTTTGTGACGATGAATTTCTGGCCGGATTTTCCTCTTTGCTGACTACTGGGTTTTGGTTTTTTACAATCATCATCTGGCTTTTCTTTAAAAACTTTGACCAATACTTTGCCCTTCTCTAATTTCAAGTTAAAGCATTTCTTTGGATCAATTTCCGAACTCTCGCTTTGTTGCGGTGTATTAGGATTAGATTTGGTGTAAAAATCCACTGTCGCATAGATCGCCGTACTTGTTTTGTTTATAATCTTCGTACTGGTCTGCCGCCTCGAAGTTATGCCAGATTTTAAAATGTCGAAGAAAGCAAAAAATCCTCTTAAAAGCGTCCCACCAGCGCTTACAACAAGTGATAAATCACCTAGGTTTTCTCCAAGTTCTTCCATTTCTACCTTTTGTTGCTACCTTAGTGCCTGTTGGTAAATCAAGGTTACGAATCTCTTACTTCTCCGAAGTGATTGATCTGATTACATTCAAGTTATTAAAGACGTCGCAGAAATATATTTAGAGATAAAGCAATCCGCACTTATCGAAATGTGAACTTGAAATAAACTGAGAGATAAACGTGTCATATGACCCTAAGCTCCGAAAAAAATTCTATCGTTTCTTCGTTTTAGCTTAAGTGCACGAATTTCAATGCGAACCCTCTGTAATGTTCATATAAATATATGTGTGTGTGTGTGTGTGTGTGTGTGGGTGTGTGCGCGCGCGCGCGCCCGTATATATATATATATATATATATATATAATATATGAGGATCTGAATATAAAAACTACCAAAGTCCATGGCAGGTAATTTCGAGTAAACAAACAAAGGAAACTTAAGAGCTACTGTCTGAGAGAGTCAGGCAGGGGTCGGAAGATGGGGGTCGGCAAATTGAACTCATGCTCAAATTTGATCAAGTCCTTTGAAGCATTTTAAAATATAGCTGTAAAACTGCTCCACCATTCCTATCTGTGATTTTACCACCCCACCCCAAAATGCGCCCTATGTAGCCTATTTTTCCACTTTTGATTTATAAAAAACGCCCAACTTTAAATCTCTTTGAAATGTTAGCCACTAACTATCTTAACTTTGTTGGTGCTCCTGATATAAAATTTGATAATGAATTATTAGAATAAAGAGTGATATTTTTACTTGGAAAGTTCTAATTTTTTCAATTTTTGAGAAATTAGAAAAATTGCAATTTTACGGGAAATTCAACAGAGTATAACAAAAATGGCCCAACTTTTTATGAGCTAATATTTGGTCAGGAAGTGTCTTCACGTGTCTACTTTTGATTTATGATTTCAAAAGTGTGGAGTGTCTTACACTTTTTATGCACATGTCTGTTAAAAACTACCATTTTTTAACTTCTGACAAATGTCTAAAAAGAGTGTTTTTCAATGCTAACGTTGACAAACAAAATATTACGTGACCAAATGTATTTTCAAATCATACTTGGGTATGTTGGGCCATCAAAGCGCTATGCTAAATATCTGAATTTTAAAGTGGTTGGGTATTTTTTGTATTTATGTCAAAGTAGCCTTACAGTATGTATATGCCAATTTTCGCATTTTTGAAAATTTGCAAGAAAAAGACAATAACTTTAACATTAATTCGTCTTAGGCTAATACCAATGACCAAACCTATATTTAATCAATACTTGGTCACAGAGTGCCTTCATAGTGCTTCTTTCGATAACTGATTTCAAAAGTGTGGAGTAGGCCTAATGTGTACTTGTTTATGCAAAAGTAAACCTAAGATATGCCATCTTTCACATTTTCTTTGAAAATTGAAATAAAAAAACGTTAATTGAAACCTAAATTCATATTGGGCTAATGTCAAGGACCTAGCCTATTTTCAATCAATAATCGGTCGCATAGTGCATCCATGGTGCAAATTTCAATATCCGATTTCGAGAGTGTGGAGTAATGTGTGTTTAAAATGTAAAAATAAACCTAAAAAATCATCAATTTTCCCCCTTTTTGAGAAATTGAAGGAAAAAAAACCACGGTAATTTAATCTAAAATTCATCTCACGCCAAAATCAAAGGCTGACGTATATTTTGATTTGATAGTTGATTACAGAGTGTCTGCATAATGCTACTTCCAATACCACACCTGATTTCAAGAGGGTGGAGTAATTTGTACCTTGTAAAAAAATCCTACGTAAAATGTGCTTTAAATATGCCAATTTTAACATTTTTTGATAAAATAAGAGAGAATCAAGTTTTAAGCTCTGATAATTCATTAAATCCCAATATCAATGACCTAACTCCTGTCATTAATCTAGGAATGTCCTGATCACAGGATGCCTCAAGAATTACTCATTTTGATATTTTATTCTTTTAAGAATTGAGTAATCATCTCTACCTATGTGAAGATGCGCTTTAAAACATGCAAGTGTTCACATTTTGAACAAAGAAAGTTTAACCTAATAATTATATCATTGATGTACCCATAGAGTGCCTTCGTAATTTCACTTTTGATAGCTTGATACGGAATTATGCTGCGCATCTTATATATAAATAAGAGTTTCACATTGTCATATTTACCAATATGAGAAATGGAAAAAAATAATACAGTAGTTTTAACCGTATTCCACCAAACCTGTGCAAAACTGGACAGAAAGCATAATTTATGGAATGCTGAAATATTAATGCAATTCAAGTGGACGATGATAATGTTTTATAATGCAATGCAGGGTTTATGTGTATACTATTTTCAAATATTTTCATCTTTAATCTTGTTAAGACACATAGTTTGTCATGGAGATTCATGAAACTGTGTTAAAAATCACAATTTTCTAATAATTTTGTCTATATTGTGTAGGGCAAAAAGAAGAATTTAGAAGAAAAGTCTAATTTAAAGGGGATGGGCACTGGATAACTTCGATATCCAATGTTCATAAGGTAGGAGAGCAGGATGCTTCTGTTCAAATGTTGTCATAACTTTGTCAACTCTACCTCCTACTCTTACAATACCTGAATCATAAATAAAAGGGCTAAGTGACTTAAGTGTCCCTCTTTTACTTCTGTTTGGAGACCTTTCTGAGCCATTCTGATCAAATGAGCTTCACCCAGTTCTAATTCTGTTGGTGTCAGTGTTTTGTCTGCATTTTCTGACTTTTCTCCTTTGTTGTTGCACTTTGACTTCAGTTTTTCTACAAACTTCGCAACATATGAAGTAACCCGAAGTAGTCTTCTCAAATTCGAGAATTTCTCGCAATTTATCAGTTCCTCCGTCTGAGTTATCATGAACACAGATTGTTCCTTGCGTTTTTCCTTTTCGACATCTGCTAATTTCTTGTCTGGCTTTGCCTGTTCTGGCCATTCTGCCATGTTCCTTTCAGTTCATTTGCTTTCAGTCCTCGTGATATACCGTCTGCTACATTCATATCTCCTTGGATATGTCTCCATTGGCTAGGATCAGTGTTGCTTTGGATTTCTCCGATTCTTGTAGCCACAAAAACCTTGAAAGTCTTAGCTCTGTTCTTTATCCATCAGAGTGCTATCATGCTGTCGGTCATGAATACGACCTCTTCAAATGGAATCGTCAACTCACTTCTGATTGATTTGTACAGTCTACTCGCTAATACTGCGGCTTGTAGCTCAAGACGAGGGACAGTAAGCTGCTTCAGGGGGGCTACACGTGATTTTGCTGCTACAAATCGTACTTCATATTTTCCATTTGTGAGTTCCCACCTTAGGTATACGCATGCACCAAAGGCGTCTATTGATGCATCACTGAATATGACCAATGTGGGTTTTCCTGTTGCATTTTCTGGCTTCAACGACCTTTCAAATGTCACTTCTTGTAGTTCTTCCATTTCCTTGAAGAATTTCTTCCATTCTTCCTGATACTCATTAGGCAGCTCTGAATCCCAATCAAAGCCGGCTTCCCACAGCTTTTGGATGCCAATCTTGGCTCGTACGACAAAGGGTGCAGCAAATCCAATGGGGTCAAAAATTCTGGCTACTTGACTCAGTATGATCCTTTTTGTCAACTTCTTTTCTTCATAGTCTACTCTTTTTACTCTGTATGTGAACTCATCCTCTTGTCGGTTCCAAAAGGCTCCTAGAATCTTTTCTTCGGCTAGACTTTCTAACATAGTTCTGTCTGGATCTGTCTCTGATTCTGCGTCATCTAACAGCACATTAGATGTCCACCCCTTTACTCTGAATCCTCCCTCCAAAAGAACTTTGTCAATGTTCTTCGCTAGGTTACAAGCTTCCTCCTTTGTTTCAGTTGACGTACAAATATCATCCATGTGCTGTTCGTCGTAAGGCTGTTTGCGCCATTCCTGGAGCGGGCTTATCTCCGAATGTGACAGCTTGTATCACATACACATCTGGTTCTCTGTCCGTTTGTAGATCTCCCAACAGAAAGCGGTGAACATGCTGATCACACTCTGGTATCCTCACCCTATGATACATTTTTATTTATCTGCACAGAGTGCCACTTCCTTCTCCATGAATCTGAGAATTACCCCAAACAAATCGTTAAGGAGATCAGGTCCTTTGTACCAGTAGTCGTTTAGTGACTGTTCCATATACGTTGCTGAAGAATTAAACACAATACGAATTGGTGTAGTCTTCCTCTCTGGTCTTACAACGGCGTGGTGCGAGATGTAATGGACGGGGCCTTTGTATGAGCTCAGTTCATCTTCTGTCAATTTGCGAGCACACCCCATCTCAACCATCTCTTTTAATTGTTGGTCATATGCCTTCGCATGTTCTGGATTCTTATTTAGTTTTTTTTCTCTGTTGCTAACAACATTTTCTCAACTAATCCTTTGTTGTCCAAAAGTTTGTTGGGATCCTTTTGCCATGGGTTTGCAACTTCCCACTGTTGGCCTACTTTCTTACATGACTCATTGATGAGATTCTTTTCTTCATTATTTGAACATACTCCCATTCCTTCAGTTGTCCAGAAGTCTTGAAGATCTACTGAACTCATCTGCACATGCATAATCCTTTGCATGCCCTGAGTGCATGATTTGTGAGTGGTTCCTCCGAATATCACCCATCCGAGTGGAGTGTGCCTCACTACCAAATTGTTTTTTCTCTACGGTCTGTCCAACATGCAACTTCGCGTAATCTGCGCCTACTAAGACGTCGATTCACCCACTTCCTCTGTACAAAACTTTTGGATCAATTCTGAACAAGTCTGCTATTATGTCAATTTTGACCTCTGCTATGTTGTTGTTTATTTCTTCCAATGCTACTGCTTGTACAGGATATGATTGCATATTTATTTATTTATTTATTTCTGATATTTATACAGGGTGACTCATTGAAGACAAAAATTATACATGTTGGAATCCACATGTTTCTAGTGTTCCTCCAATTTTCTTAATCTTTATTTTCACAGATTCGCCTTCCAGCTCTAGCTCTTCTGCAAATTCTGCAATTACTCAATGTTATTTGGGACCCCGTGTCAAGCAAACAGTTTCCTTCTAGTGTCTTCCTAGATCCTATGACGTGCGTGGTTAGTATTGGGAGCAACGTATCCCCTGTTGACACACTCGAGACATTAACACTGTTGTCTTGATCATAATATCCAGTGATCATTGGTTTTACAAATCCAGCATTGTAAGGCACGCAAACCTGTTCTTTCTCTTTCATCTCGGTCTCTCGGTTTCTTTGTTAACTTGCTATCTTCATAGCTGACATGACTGACCGTAGTCGACTTGCTATCTCGTATTGGTGCTGATGCTCTAATTCTGGTCCGCAGCTCTGTAGACATCCAATCAAGGAGGCTTTGCAAAGACGGTGATACCCCTTGACGATCGTTGTGACGACACCAGAGTTTTCTGTCTTCGTTACTCATTTTCCTCTCTACTAACATGTGACTGTTATCCATGTCAGCTATTTTCCCACACTCCTTCAGAGTGTTGGCGCTTCTTCGTACTAAGTGAACAAAGTCAACACATCTACTGTCTTCACCATCTTTGAGGCCTCTGAATTTTGTCAAGTCAGGAATCATGGCATCAGCTACATATCTTGGGTGGCCGTAAATTCTATCCAGATGTTGCCAAGCAGCATCGCAATCGTTGCCAATCCCTTTAATAACGTCAACTGCTTTGCCCTGAAGACTGGTTCTAAGAATGACAATGGCATCTCTCGTTTCATACCTTGTTTCAATTAGATGTTTGAAATCTGATTTAAATGTCCCGTATTCTCTGACATCGCCGCTAAAACGAGGTAACTTTGGACGTTCAATTTGCAGGAAACTGAACCCTGTACGGCAGCTGGATTTTGAAGTGTAGTTTCATCGGTTTCAGCTGAAGCTTTATCTGCAACAAAGTCGTTCACTGTCATCTGTAGATCGACGAACGTTTTCATACATTCCTCCATCCAGCTTTGCTCGGAGTCGAACTCCGCATCGTCTTCGATGGTTTCACAGTAAGCTTCGTGCTTTTCCTGAACCTCTTTGTAGGTGTCCTTTAATTGTTGAACTGACTGCTCTGTTGCTGTCAAGGAGCCGCTGCACGGCCGTCACAGCTCTCGTGAAGCCAGCCTTTGCTGTTCTCCTTCTGACCTTCAACTCTTTCTCCGACATCATGTCCAGCTTTCTCCTATCCCCGTGAAGGCTTAATAAATTGAATGCAATGGATAACTGGAGAAGGACCAGACTCTAAACCGAATGTGTTAGCTAATTGAGATATTCCAGGATTGCTCCAGGATATTTATTCAATTTCTGTTGAAGGAGAAAGAAACAGAAAAAGAACTTTTTTTAATCATCTTTTATAAAAATATCATTACTCATACATGTCTAATTATCTCACATCTTGCTCAAATAAATGATATCCTAAATAATCCTTTGTTTGTACTTCATTATCTTTATCACATTCCATTAATTTTAATCTACAGGTCAACTTTTACAAATTTGTCTTACTAAACCAAAATGAGAACATTTCCTTTTAAATTTCAACATTTTGTACTATAAAATTTAAATGAGATCAACTCAATTTTCTAAACTTCCTTGACATTTCTATACTCAGTTTCAAGCTGAAATTTGATACATAAATTTCATCCTTTAACATCAAACCAAATTTACTTATCTTCGGATTGTACATTTGACCACTTAAATATTTAAATTAAATAAACTACTCACTACACATAATTATCTGTATCATTTGTGAAATATATTCTAGCAATGATTCATCATGCATTTGTTTCAATATGTGCATTGGGGTCGAATTTTCTTCCCAACAGAAATCAAAAACAAATTCAGTCTTCAGATCAAATATTTTTAGACCAAATTCTTTTATAAACTTCAACTTTCTCAATTAAAACATAAATGCATCATGAACCAAATAATCTATCATGAATAATGAACTTATTCTTTAATTGATAAAAAACCTCTTATTTCCAATGCATGCTTTAGTTTTAGATCCCACATGAATTTGTATTAGTGGGACCTAAGTGAAGCCATTTTCACTAATGATCAAATAAGTCCGTTAAATTTAATTTCTTTTTAGTTATTTTTTCTAAAAACATGCATTTGCTACTTACATTATGGCGGAACACATTAACTTATTGAAATCCTGATGAATAAACTGAAGGATTGAGAAGATTGAACAAGATTCTGAGCTACATTTTGCTTGGCTACTACTTCTGTCTAAAACTGGTGCTGTTTGACCTACACTGAAGTTAGCTATCAATCACAAACTAGATTGTTGCCTGACAGCTATTTTTTTCCTACAAATTGGCAACTTTTTTTCCCTTTATTTTATTTCATTTTAATTTTGACAACTTTATTTGTTTTTCTTCAAATCCTCATTGATTCAATTCTTCATCAAAACAGGCACAATAAAACAAAAATAAACAATATAAAAGCCTAGGAGAAATTCTTAACCTAATTATCGTGCATGTTTCATATTGGAATTGTAAATTATTCAAGCAACACCGATGCTAAAGAAAAAGATTGAAACAAGAGCAAATAGTCAGGGTCCTCTGTTGAAAATAGCGATTCTTTGAATCATATACAGAGTAGGCTACTGTAGTAATAGCTCTTCTAGAAAGAA
Organism: Heliocidaris erythrogramma; assembly: GCA_025617745.1. Lineage (NCBI taxonomy): Eukaryota > Metazoa > Echinodermata > Echinoidea > Camarodonta > Echinometridae > Heliocidaris > Heliocidaris erythrogramma. The sequence continues at coordinate 18,173,106 of CM046863.1, read as the reverse complement.
TATATAATAGAGTTGCGTAATTTTTTTCAGCTTTTAATCAGTGTTGCATATTACTGCACAATGTCCCTCATCACCTAGCATGTTAATTTATAGGATCGTGGGTGTGTGTTTGTGTGTGTGTGTTAAATGAGGGCACATGTATGTGTTATGCCAACAGTTCAAAAACTTGCAAAACCAAGTACTATATGCATGCATAACACATTTCTTTCTAGACACCCTGACCCAACTCCCCCATTGTATCCGAAAATCACACACACACACACACACACACACACACACAGTCTTGTATTGCTTTACTTCCGAGGACAAGTATTGTTCCTCTATTGTTCCTCCGCCCTCGGACAGTCGACGGAATAAGGCACAAATTCATTGTTCGACGTTCGAGGACTATTGTCCGGCTTCCGAAGACCATTGTTCTCAGGATTTTTTTTTGTTCTCTGCCCGAAAATGTCCTCGGACATACGGCTAAACACGCCCATCTGAACACACATTGATTTGTGGGGAACTTGGTTTGGTTTGGTTTCCTTTGCAATTGGTGTACTCTTTCCCCTCTGCTCTAAGCCCTTTCCTCTTATTTTGCTTCCATTCTGATTCATTTCTCTGGTTTTCCCACTTATCTCCTCATCACTGTCCAACAAGTCATGTCCATTATGTATGCCAGCCCTCTTTGAAGTTTGGGAGTAAGGAGTGATGAGAGAGGGCGCTATGATATGAATTTAAAACTGACCCAAGTCCTGGACTTGGGCCATTCTTACATTTATACTAGGTTTCACTCATTCATTTTAGAGACCTGTACTTCTGAGACTTGATTAACTGAGCCGACTGATCGATCATCAAGACGAGAATTCCGGGGCGACTGGTTTATTTTCCTCGACATCGGTAATAAAGGCCTACATATCACAACAGTTTCAATGGATCAACGTTCTGACTAGATTGCAAAGCTTAAATAGTAATATAATTCACGATTTAGTGAAGTATCAGCGTCACTTTTCATGGTGGAGAAACTGATTTGTTACTGAAGCAAGTAACCTTGATGGTGTTAGCAGCACCCTATTATATAATCTACGTGCGATGGAAGATTACTCCAAGTATTGGCATCAGCGCCAGAACTGCCTTTCATCTTAGCAACCGTTTGAACTTGAACTTCAGGTGACCTTTTGTGGCAAATCAGTAAAGAAGTGAGCAGTACCAAAAAAGCTTTGGGGTAACCCTAGATCGCAGTCTTATTTTCGCGAGCACTTGAAAGGGGTGTTTCCATTTGGTGACCCACTTTTTTCCGACACCCCTGACACACTTTTCCTGATACACTTTTTTGCCATTCACTTTGTGCACGGGGCCTTTTTCATGAGACAGTTTTCATGTGATGGGATTTTTTTAGTAGTGAATATTCGTTAGCTATCTAATTGATTTTTCATTAGGATAGGACTGGTCTGATTCCTTTCCGTCGCGCAGAAAAAATACGATCAATTTTGTTTTATATGTGCTTCGAATTCACAAAATATTTAAAGGGGGATAAAAGGCAACAAACACTAGCCTATAATCATGAAGATAATTGTCAACCCATTACAGATATCTTGAAATTACTCCTATTTGATTATTTAAGAAGGAGAACAGTGTCTCCAAAATTTGTAGTTTCCTTGCTTGACATTATCCCATGTGGGCGGCCATTTTCTTTACAAAGTAATGTGAGAACAGTTCTATTTATGAGATACCCACTGACCTACACAATAGCTACCATGACGCTCAAGATCAGCTGTGAAATGAATGACACTGGATTTTCTCATAATAAACCATTTTTGTAGTCATGTGCATTCAAATGAAGGTACTTTTATCCTGTCATATAACCTATTTATGTCAACAAATTGCTGTTTCTTTGTTAAGCAGTATTCGGCATGCACTTGTAAGTTGCTTGGTCTGACAAAGGTTTGTCAATTCTTCAAAGAAGTGACAAAGACCTACAACTGCTCTTAGATATCACCTGTGCAAAACAATGGGGGTACCAAGAAGGCTGCCATTTTGCGTCAGTGGCTTTAGTTGTACAATAGCTATTCATTATGCAACATCTTATCCATTGTGTACAGGTTAAAGGACATGCACCGCAATGACATAACATTTTTTTTTTTCAAAATGGCAGCCCCCATGGGATAATATCTAGAAAGAAATCTGCAAACTTTAGAGAGACTGTTCTCCTTACTGAGTAATCAAGTCAGAGTATTTAAGATATTTTGAACAGGCTGACAATTTTCCACATGATTGTCAGCAAATGTATGTTGAGTTTCATTCTCCTTTAAGTCCTTCACAATGTGGTAACTTTCTTTTCTGGTCTTTTCCAAATGTTTGATAGTTTCATTTTCTTATTTTAAACATTAATAATAAAGGTTTTAAGTTAAGTGAATTGACTTCAAACTGATACATAGATGTGCATTCTGATTTTTTAAAACAATATCAGGATAAAGCATGCAATCGCAGGTTAAAAATCAGGGCCTATATTCATAAAACCCTACTAAGCTTGTGGCAAACTAAAATGCTCCCTAGTAGTTATTCACAAAACCTCGCTAAGTTTTAGTTGGCAACTAAGCCCTATACATAGGGCTTAGTTGGCAACCAACTTGTCCCTAGTTGTCAACTTAATCTACGCCTAATTGGCAACTAGATCAAAATGGTATTCATAAAACCCGACTAAGCTTCGTTGGCTAATAAATATCCCCAAAAATTTAGAGTTGATGTAGAGTACCTCTAAATCACTAGTTGGCAACTAGTCATTTTGACACTAACCGTCAAAAGGGCAGCATGGCAAGGTGATTTTGGGAATTGGAGTTTATTCCTCGTACAGTGCGTCGGGGTCGTGTATTCCGAGACCGAAGGAATCCGCTAGTATACAAATAGTGCCCTGTTGAGTGTGTCGTAGGGTGGGGGATAGTGCATGAAGTTTAGTCAGTGGCAGTGCACAAAGCGGTAATGCACTCGCCAGTAGGCCAAGTGCATAATCACTTTTGCACTGCCTAAACTAAGTTTCACTGGTTTCCTCCCACTATTTTCTTCTAAGACATCTTGTTTTGTCGCAGACATTCTCGTGATTCTGGGAGACTATACCGCCTAACAAATGAACTTCTCAACAGAAGGGATGATTCACCTCTCCCTGACCACGACTGTTCCCAGCAACTTGCATTCAGTCGCTTCTATAAAGACAATGTTGAGACCATAGTATTGTTATGTAATAGTTTTCAATACAAGCCCCCTCCAACTCTTGTTCCCACATTCCCAAATTTTCTGATGTTATTTTAATCCTTCGTCATAATACATAATCTCCCTTTTGTTTATAATCTCCCTTTGTCCTTTAGACAACTTCTTGATTAATGTATACTTTGTAAGGTACCAGCAGAATTCATGTGAACTCCACATTTTGTCCACATGAGAGTCTGCATCCCCCAATTCTTCTTGAGATATAAATGGAGCACCCCAGATAGTTAAGAACGGGGGGGGGGGGGGGGGGGGGGGGGGGTCAGGACTGACCATCACAGAGAGCAGACATGCTCAACTCCTGCTAGACATTCCAAAATAATATAATGTGTATGCTGCTGATTATCTATATATATATATATGTCTCTGACTGTAATAAACTATATGTAAAACTGCACTTCAGTATACCTCTCATCGACTCGTCATTGTTACCGTATGGACTAACATCACAAACACGATCCCCGCAACACATAATATGCTCAAATCTATCTAGGGCCGATGTCGATGGAATACATCCACCTTCAGCTAGTATAGACACTGATGTCCTCGACTCTTTGCGATCTGTGTCAGCAGGTGAAGTGAAGTCCATCATCCAGAAGTCACCAACAAAATCGTGTGACCTAGACCCCATACCAACTCGTCTACTTAAACAGTGTCTACATATCGTCGCTCCAGCTGTCACCAACATCATCAACACCACTTATGAAAGTGGAACTGTTCCGGCTTCTCTTCTTTTCCTTAAGTCGCCAATGTCCGACCAGTTCTGAAGAAGACTGGCTAGTTAGAAATATGCAGAACTATCGCCCTATTTCTAGCCTCCCTCTCTGAGTCAATGGGGCGTGTAGCATTTTCACGTCTTACAGGTAATATGTTGGACAAACCCACTCAGCGTACCGGACTAACAATAGCGTTGAAACTGTCCTTTTTAGCCTAACAGATCATGTCCTCGAGCAGATGGATGATGGCAATCTAACGGCATTGGTACTGCTCGATGTTTCGTCTGCATTCGACACTGTGCTCCACTGTTTGCTAATTGACTGGCTCAAAGACATTGGGGTTAAATCGAGAGCCCTCAAGTGGTTTATGTCCTACCTCAGTGATCGATCTCAGTGCATTTCGATTGATGGTATAAAATAAGATGAAATTCCCTTGACTCAAAGGGTCTGTAGGTGGCCCACTCCTGTTCTCCGTTATACACCCAACCACCTGGTAAGCTCATCAACATTCATAATGTTGGACATCATTCCTACGCAGACCCTCAATCTGATCACAATTAAAAATCTGTTAGCAAGTGCCTGGAAGAATGTGTGGCTGATATCAATAGATGGATGACACATAACAATCTTAAACTCAATGGAGGTAAATCTGAGTTTATGATTCTAGGCTCAAAGGTCATGCTAAACAATATCCGTGCAAGCTTCATTACAATCTGTGATGCTCAGATTGAGGCTGAGAAGAAATGCCGGAACCTGGGTGTAGTAATTACCATTTTGATCTAGTTGCCAACTAGCGTAGATTTAGTTGACAACTAGCAAGGGTTTATGAATACCTTCTAGTGCCTAGTTGACAACTAGGGAGCATTTTAGTTGGCAACTGACTTCATGGTAGCGTTTTATGAATATGGGCCCAGTGGTCTTTAGTTGGCAACTAGGGGTTTTAGTTGCCTACTAGACAGTAAGGGGTAGGTTAGGGAAATTTCGTGACAGAGCGGACAAGCACCACATTTGTTATGAACACTCCTTGTTATCAATACTAGTCGAGGAGCCCTTTGCGTAGTCGAGTCAAATGCAAAATTCCAAAACGGCCACCATCCAATATGATATAAACCATCTTTTCGGGTTAAATCATTACATAGGATGCATAAATTTGTTGTCAAATTGAGTTATTAAGATCATATCACATGACTTATCACTTCAGAAAACTTAGACCAGTAACAAAAGTCAGTGATGTGTGTGGTAGATATAAAAGAATGCACGATGATGCTCCTTTCACGAACATTTTAGTTTTCACTGGGAGTCGTGATGAACTTGAAGTATAATGCAGATTTCCCCTCAAAATATTATTATTTCTAAGTAATTTTGCGCTTTGTTATTTCTATCAATCATATCATATCGGGTTTTTTTTTTTTTTTTACTTTTGTCATTTTGCAAAGATATATTTGTTTTAATGTAATCCATGTCAATCTGTTTGCACACTACTAAAAATCGAATGAATATTACCTTACTATTACAAATAAAATGTATGAATATCGCATGTGTGATTGTTGTATAAAGCTCCAATAAAGCATAGGGTATGAGTCGGTGGGGCGGGGTAGCCTGCAGCTGGGCGCAACCATATTTCCTTAAGGATTTTCAAAGTTCCTACTCGGGGCAATCATCACCTCATATTCGGGCAGCGAGGTGTCCGCATATCGATATGTTTATATCTTATGTAGTGTTTTTTGATGGTGAAAAAATTATTTTATTATGGTGAATTATCTTATTTTGAAAACTGGAAAGTTGATATTCCGACAAGCGACATCAGCGCCCCCCCCCCCCCCCCCCGCAAAATAGTGCACGTATGCCTATGCAATAGTCTGACCTCAATTTTGTATTAACTTGTGAATCGTTTCTGGTTATCTAAATCAATACTTAAAAGAAATACAAATAAAAATTGTCGAAGAACCAAACCTGATATGTAAAAAAACCCACATAGTTATTAACTGTTTTGCATATATTTTGTGATATAATGAATAACTAAATACTATAGTTGGGCCTGACCAGTACCATCCTGCCCTGTATCCTGTCTTTCCCCGCCAGCCCCCGCTAGACCCGCTACTCCCGCCTTCCCAAAGTCTGGATCATGATTAACAATAAAGGTAACAGCGGTCATCTTTGATGCCAATAATGGTGGCCTATTATTAAGGCACAGGCTTGAATATAAGGCTACTCTCGTACTTTTTGATACCTTTTACGCCTATCAACAGCTATTCTGAGCCCTAACTGTACTTTTTAATCTTGAGCATTACAATATTATAGATAATACCTCACTTCCGATCATTTTAAAGGAAATTGACGGTTATTTAGAACGCCATCTTAGATCACAAGGTTTCCTGACCTCCGTAACACATTCTAAGTGATTTGAAAGGGTTTCCCGACCCCCAAAACCTAGATATAAACATCAGAATTACATCTCAAGGATGGAAATTTCATGATGTATGGCTATATTTAGGTCGCGGCGGCCATCTTGTATGCCAAAATGGCGGCCACCTAAGGTACAGTCTTGAATATAAGGCTACTCCTGTACTTTTTAAATACCTTTACGCTTATTATATCATGAGCCTTTATTGTTTTTTGAATCTTGAATATTACCTCTCTAGTATAAATAATACATCACTTCGGTCATTTTTAGGAAATTGGAGGCCATTTTGGACGCCATCTTAGATTTTACAGGTTTCTCGACCCCCATAACACTTTGTAAGTGGTCTTAATAGATTTTTCGACCCCCGAAATATATAGGTATGGATACCAAAATTACATCTCTAGGATGGTTTGTCATGATTTATAGGTATTTTTAGGTGCTGGAGGTCATCTTGGACGCCAGTTTGGAAAAAATAACCCATTTCCAAAGGTCCTATTTTCTTAGATTTTGAGTATGTCATTCCTGACACTGCCCGAAACCTTTGAATAACCTTTTCTTGCAATTTCTTTGGGGCAGGAGTATTTTTCCCCCTAAATTGACCCACTGTTTATTTGAATTAATTTAAATAAACCGTGATCTAAACCATAGCAACTAGCTTGAATTTAGCGCCCTTTGCCAAACACGCCTGTTCATTATTGGATCTTTCTACTTGTGCGCGCTAAATCTAGCGTACTTATACCACGAAATCTGCATAAACCATGGTCTAAATCTAAACCACCTTTGTGAATTCCGGCCTATGAGTTATGATGAAGGTTGCAATGTAAATAGCTTGGTGAGCTCCAACAAGCAGTGTCCCATTTTTTTTTTCTTTTTCAAGAATTTATATCTCAACACATTCAATACATAAGTAGCACATGCATTACCAAAAAATGAGATTTGAGATTAACATACATTCCAGACACTTATTTACATACGTGTATTATAAGTTTCATTAATGTTCTGGACACAAAATGTTCCATTATTTTTATAGGTATATTCATCAAATTACGTTTAAAAGCAAATATTCTCTCATTCTTTTCAATTTGATCTAAACCAAGTTTAAAATGTGAAAATGTAGGCTTTATATTCTTATATTTGCAAGAATATATAAAATATTTCGCAAATAAAACGATTGTATTAACGAGATAAAAGTTATTGAGGGTTATAACCCCAAAACAAATTTCAATATCACTTATTTTTATTATTTCTTATATTTTTGGACTTCAACCAGTCATTTACATCATTCCAAAACCACCTTCATATTCACATCTTAGAAATAGATAAAAGAGAGCTTGAATATGGGTTTCACAGAAATTACAGGTAGGTGTACCTTTTATTCCAACTTTAAACTAGAAGTCTTGCGTTGATATTCTTCTATAAATAAATTTAAATTGAAAGTTCCGTAGTCCATTGTCAATAGAAGACTTGTATAGAAGTGGGAAACAAGATTTCCAAATATGTGAATCTGTTAAATTTTCAGTTAGATCAGCTTGCCATTGAGATTGCTGGTTTGTATCTGAGGGAGAGCCTATTTTCCAAAAATGCATTGTAACACAATTTAAAAAAAAGTTAATCGTTCATCTATTGGTTGATCAGCATGATCGGTTATATGGACGTTCTTTATTACCTTCTTCCATTCCTATGGTATAGCATGTAGCAGAGAAAAATAAAATAGGAATGATCCATTGTCAAACTTACAACATATTTGTTCATATGACATGAACGAGCAATCAGCATTTAAATTGTCTTTGACATATCGCATACCAGACTGAAAACCAAATCCTGTATAAGATTACTTTTTTTATCAACTTTGATATGCGAGGTCAACCACAGAGTTTGAAAAAGTATATCTTTAAACTTCACCGGGTTGTTGTAATTATAAAACGTCCATGCTTTTAGAACATCTATCTAGAATACATTGTCAAAATCATTGGTATTTAAATCAACAGGTTGTATATTACAAGGAAAGGAAAATTTATCTCCTAACTTACGAAGTAATAGTTTGAAAAAAAATATTTCCATTTCCCATTGTTATCTGTATCTAAATAGCGCTTCACCCAAGCTATTTTTATTGCATAATTAAAATACAACACGTGCGGCATTTTGAGGCCGCCTTCTTGATAATCATTGTAAAGTAAGACTCTTCCTGTCTGGTTTATTACTCTAAAGGAAGTGAAATAAGACTTACTGTAATTCAATTAAAAAGGAATTCGGTGGATCGGGTATTATACCAAAAGCGTATATAAATTTAGGCATAATCAAAGTCTTAATGATTACAATTTTACCATACAAAGTGAGACTTTTGAGCCTCAAAATACGTAGTGTCGTCTTTATTTCTTATAATTTAGGTTTGTAATTGAGCTCGAAGTAATTATTATAGTTATCAAGTGGAAAATTTATACCTAGATCCATAATAGTATCAGTGGGCCAGAAGAAAGGGATGTCACGACAAAGAAGACCTTCAAAATTTCCAAGTTTAACAACATTGCACTTGTCAATGTTAATTTTTAATCCTGTCATAAAATTAAAATCGTTTAAAACTTTTGAACATAGCTTCAAGTTTGATTCAGTCGGGTGAAGAAACATCGCAGTATCGTCTGTGTATTGACTTAACTTTAATGAAATATTTTAAATTTGTATTCCTTTAATATTCTTATGTTTATGTATCATTATACCAAGAATTTTTACAACTAATGGAAATAAATAGGGAGAAAGGGGGCAACCTTGTCTAAAACCTCAATGTATCGGAAAAGGGTTTGAAGAAAATCCATTATTAATGACGCTCCTGAAGCACCCTTCAATATTCGTATAGCAGCTGAACCCAACGGACAAAACATTCATCAAAACCAAACTTACGTAACACTGTATACAAAAATTTCCATTCTACTCTGTCAAATGATTTTTCAAAATCCATGCATAATGCAATGCCTTGGATATTATTACATTTACAATAGTAAATGATGTCAATAAACAGAGTACGTACATTTTCACCAATATAACGACCCTTCAAAAGACCACACTGATCTTCATGAATAAACGGGTCTTTTTTTATCAAAGTAATAATTCTTCTGCGCATTGAAGTCCATAGATTATTCATTCATTAAAAATAGCACTCATTAGAGCTGTCCTATAAAATTCGATTGGGAGACCGTCTGAACCGGGTGTTTTATATTTTGCAAAAGTTCTATCGAAACACTCCTTTTCTGTTATATTTTGACCCAACAAAAATCTTTCCTTGTCATTTAGGTTCGGCACATGTATTAAGAAAATGTAGATTTCCTGTATTATCTTCCTATGAGTAAAGTTTACCATAGAACTGTCCTTCTTCTTCCAATATTTTTTTTTCATATCTGTAACAAGCACGTCTTTTGTCTGCAGTTTTGCAATGCACTTCCTTTGAAAATTTCATTTTTCTAAATTGAAAAAGTATTTTGAATTCCGTTCTCCTTCATCTTCCCATTTGGCTCTCGTTCTTACAATGGTTCCGCGAACTGGCTCTTCTTGCAATTCTTCAAATTATTTTTTCTTTAATTCTAAGGTTTGCAACAAGTTTACACCTGAATTTCCTATTAACATATTGTTTAAATATTTGATTTCTTGTTCCAACAAATTTAATTTGCTCTTTCGATTCTTTGTTTCATTTGAAGAAATTTGGATAAACTGTTGTTTTACTCTGAATTTTAGGTATTCCAATAACTTTATAGGAGATATGAATAAACCCACCTATAGTATACTCAATTTCATTTTTTTAATGGTATCGACGTTCTTTTGGCTAGTAAGGAAGTATTTACTTCCAAAAACCTGGCTCCCTCTTTAGCACAGATTTTACGAAGGAGATATGAGCGAGTGATCGGTCTTGTATCCGAAAGATATATCTGAATTTTCAAAGGCTGATTCAAGGCTTCTGGATATGAGAACAAATTTAATCGACTTCTTCTTTCAAAATCTGGTGAAGTCTATGCATATTTGTATTCATGTTTGTTTAGCGATCTCCAATTATCTATTACTTCTATAACTAGAATCATGTTTTTAGTGCATAATTACATTTCGGGTAGTTTTGAACTAAGTTGGGGAATCTATCCATTGGAGCATCTAACACAGTGTGAAATTCTTCCCCAATAATAAATGGTTCTTCCCCTTTCTCGTTTAACATAGAATGTAACCTTAACATAAACGCAGCATCGCCATTGTTTGGACCGCAATATACACTGTAACGTAATAGACCGTTTCGGAAATGTATGCAAATTGTATGCATACTTTCAAACAAAGGTTATTCTTGACAACCTAAAAGCTTGCCAGAGGCTTGCCGGACATAGCTACAAATAATGTATGCAAACTGGATTCCAAGAATATTATGTGCATAAATTTGTGTACATTACAGTCTATTTGAGGTCATTCACTTTCAAAATTAACATCTTCCCGAATCATCATGTGTAACATTCAAAATATCAAAAGAAGGTTTAAACAGTATACAAACTCAAGTGCTATCCGGATCTACCACGAATGAATAGAATTTTAAAATCCCATTCTTGACACCATTTTTTTTTCGGTCTTAAGAGTACTATGTGTTTCTTGCAACAAAATAAGATGAATAAGTCAGAATTTCTAATCCAGTTAAATATACATTGTCTTTTAAAGGTATTTCCTAACCATCTCACATTGAGCGAACAAAGTTTATATTAATTATACTATCCATCGTATACATGTAACATTGTATTATGTGTGTTTACAAAACCAATGTAAACATCATTTTACATGTAGTAGCATAGTAATAAACTTTCCCATCTTATATAACACATAGTACATGCTCATTGTCGTCAAATATTCCATAAAATGTGCATCCATAGAATGTAGAATTTCTCTCGTGCATTATATGTCACCGAGCCCATAATGCCCATATTACGGTATATTCAACTTCAGAGCCTGCAATATATGTGTAATAATTTGCTATACATTAATGCAATTAATGCAAATACAAACTTGTAGGCCTATATAAACATGTATTTGTAGAGGTTGGTTGCTAATTATAAGACCAGAGGGGAATAAGAAGCAATCACCACTTACCGACTTTATACGTGCAGGGTTAACTGGACAGGGATCCTCCAAAATATCAAATGTTCCCAAATATTGCACAATCCAATTCCAATAATACAGATATCACCACAGATATGATCACAAAACTACTTGGCTAGCGCTAGCGAGATTTTGAATTTTTCTCTGAGTGAATTGCAGAGAATAAGATGATGAATTTCTCCAGGAGAGATGACGGAGTATAACATGTAAAGTAGTGAATTGTAGAAATTGTTTCAAATGAAGTGCAGGAAACAAATTGGGAAATGCAGAGACGACGTCCTCAAATTGGCAATATCGTGAAATAGGTCCCGCTTCCAAAAAAATTAGGATTAAGCTTAGGTTTAAGGTTAGGGTTAGGATTAGGGTTTAGATTAGGGTTAGGGTTAGGGTTATGGTTGGGTATAGTGGGGCCTATATCACGAGTATGCCCTGAAATTATCGTGTTAATTCGAAGATAAAACTTTAAAAGTGTGTGTACCAAAGGTGAAGATAAAGAGTGTTTGTTCTCATCCCTTTCTAAAATGCTAGTGTAGCAGGATGAAGAAGAAAGGTTAGTATTGGGTTAGTATTGTTGCAATTCCTAGAATTGAGAATGAGTCACTAATGTGCAGCTGACCACTTGTTGATAAATAAATGCGATAACATAGGAATGGCAATGTCCTTTCAAAATGACTTTGTACGATCGGAAGTGAAAGTGAGAAATTAAAGAAAAAGATGTAGTGAGGATGAGGAAAATAATACATATTAAAACAAGTGGTGTATGCGTTTCATATAGATCACCGGAGAAGCCCATGTGCCCTTAAAAAGCAACACCGACTAACACGACAACTTTTTTTCCACATAGTTATAATTTATACATATTTATACAGGGGGGCCCATAAAGAATGCAACACCTGTGATCAGCATTTCCAACGTATCATTGACAGATTATCATTAATTTATTTATTTTAGGGGGGAGAAAATTCTTCTCCGAGTAAAATGACACCAAGGTAATCGATTTTGTGTAAAAAGTTTTGATGCTACAACTTTTTTGTGAGGCAATGTCTTTTTTCAAACGTTGCTACTTTTGGGACCGTAGTTATGATTAAAGCAGCGAGAAATTATGTATAACTACTTGACATGGAGTCACCTTTCTTGAAAAACGCATGACTTCTCTCGCTTTGAAAACGAAGACAACTCAAGGCCGCACGCCTGTAATTAGATCAAGTCATTTTCGGTAATTCCCCTTTGACCCGTACCAAAGATGATGTAATTGTTGAAAAAAAAACCATATAAAATCAATGATACATATTTCAATACTGTTTTCGTATGTCCCTAAAGAGGGATAATTACTGGTTCAGATTTGTCCCATGATAGAGCAGGAATTGGTTCCAGTAGGATTTTATGGGGACTTTATTAACAGCCTAATAAACCTCATAACCACTGAAAATTAGACCAGCTTTGTGGGTATTCTAAGTTGCAGCCCCTGTATTAAGAGAAAAATGCCGACAAAATACCCCTTCATATTTTCAGAAAGTCAAGGAAATTGTATGAAAGACTTAAGACCCAAGTTTGAATAATGCCATTGCTCGCACTTATATTTCATGATTTTTGTTTTCTTTTCTCATGATTAACACATGAGCCTATGGGGAAATAATTACTGGTGTGCGCCCTTGAATGAAACGGATATTGTATGAGAAGGTGATATGACTATACATTTCTCGTTGTTTCAAGCATGACCTCGGTTTCAAAAGTAGCAAAATTTGAAAGAGACAATACCTCACAAAAATAGTAGAATCAAAACACTTTACCCAAAATTGATTTAAATACTTGGAAAAGAATTCTCTACCCAAGAAAACAAAAACTAATGATACTGTGCCAATGATGTCTTTGAAATTGCATATCTCAGGTGTTGCATTCTTTCTGGGCCACCCTGTATAGCTATCACATATTCATATATATGCATAAATATATTGACATGGAAGTATATCATCACACATTCATCTACTTTAAAAGATGGAAAACAAGCTGCTGAAAACTGCTTATCCAATAATAGCGAGCCAATGGAGTAAAAATAATGGAGTTAAAAGGGGCCTGAGCTTTCGATCAGAGGCAAAAAGACAAAAATAAAAAGCAAGACAAGCATATATATAGACTACAGACAAAACAGTGTAAGGGAGGGGCTGGGGACACAAAACAATGGAAACAAAATGTGTGGGGAGTCAAAAACAGGGAGTCAAGTGGGTGTGGAGGGGGATTAAAGTAAACACAAAGGCGTGGAGATGCAAGGACAGTAATGAGCCCCAAGCTCAAGTGTGGGTAACCTGTGGAAGGAAAGGATAAATGGGGAGGCAACATCAAAAGGATAAGGAACAATGCAAAGACAAGGGGTAAGAGAAAGGAATAAGTACTGTACAAGTCCAGTAGAGTGGAGTGGTAGGGCAGAAAATAAAGAGGGAGTCGAGTTGTCAGACACCATGTGCATAATATATGGCATATAGAGTAAAGTGTAGCGAAAAAATATATTTGCCATCTACTGTATACAAGACTAAGATGTAAGGCATACTATATACTGAAAAATACATACATGTGCATATAAAGTCTGTAATATATGTGTCTAAACCCAACGAGGAGGTAAAATGGAAATAAAATATATGTATATATATATATATATAAACCCCTCAAAAAAAGTTCTGCAATTCAGCTTTGAGCCTTGATATCTTTTTGGCGGCTTTTTAATCATTCTTGATTTTTGGAACATTGGAAAGTTAATTTATCCCCCTTCACATCCATGCCCCATTTGTAATTGTTATGTCATCCTTGAATGCACAGCACCCCTGAATAGAGGGCAAAGTCAAAAGTGAAAAGTTGCAAATTGAATGGCTATCTTGGCTATTGTCTATTGCTTTTGTTGCATCGACCAGGTAACAGCGTTTGGAGGAGGCAGTGTTATGGTGTGGGGTGGCATATCTGCTGAGGGAAAGACGCAGCTTATCATCGTTGATGGAAACATGACAGCAGAGAGATACCGAGACAACATTCTTCGGCCAGAGGTCATCCTATACATGCGCAATCTTGGACCAAATGCCATCTTCCAAGATGACAACGCCCGCCCACGCAGAGCAAGGATCATCACCGAATAACTGCAGGAGGAAGCAGTGACGAGGATGGATTGGCATACGAACAGCCCTGACTTGAACCCAATCGAGCACCTGTGGGACCAGCTTGGCCATGCTGTACGCGCCAGAGTGACAGATCACACTACACTGGCTGAGTTGCGACAGATCCTTATCGAAGAGTGGAACCTCATCCCACTGCAACGCATCACCAGGCTGGTGACAAGCATGAGGAGGAGATGCCAGGCTGTCGTTGTTGTCTTCGGATCTTCTACTCGCTACTGAACTTCTGATCCTTTGCTATTCCATATTTGATGTGCATGTTACTCAATAAAAAGTGCCAAACATTTTGTCATTTGCAAATTTGTGTATTTGTGTTTGTTTTTGTTTCGTTAGAGAGGGGAGAGAGAGTTAAAAACATGAGTTCACATCAAGAAAGGGGTAATGTGTTTGTTGAAGTGAAAAGCAATCCAAGAGAAGAGGAGATTATGTGTTGCTTATGTTTCTGTGATAGGGTTACATGGCTGAAAATGAGATAATTTGCTGAGGGGAGACTTTTTTCCAACCGCAGTTGTGTACTTGGAAAGGTGGAAACTTGCAATATTCTGCATGAAACCAAAACACATTAATGTTATCACAATCAGTTGCTGATCAAAACACATTCCATCTTAAAACAAAAGAATAATTCCACTTCAAAATCACTGAAAACAATATTTGTCCACCAAACAAGGTATTACAGCAGAAACATGCACACTTAATACAAAATTAAAAAAACCAAAAGGAACAAAAACAAAGAAACAAATCCTTTCATTCCAGTTAAGAACTCAGTGTGAACAATAACAATGCATTCTGCAACTTTTCACTTTTGACTTTGCCCTATATTTAGGTGCACTGCACATTCCATGATTACATAATTAATACAAATGTGGTATCATTGTGAAGGTAAATAAACAAGCTTTACAATGATATCAAACTTGATGATGATCATACAGTTACTAGAGAGATATAAATGCTTAAACTTGAATTGCAGAACTTTTTTTGAGGGGTTTATATATATATATATATATATATAATGCGAAAGGAAATGAAAGAATAATGGTTGCGTAACTTAACCCGTTGAAGACTGAGCCTGCATATATGCGGGCTCAGTTTTCCCCGCTCGTGGACTGAGCCCGCATATATGCGGTCTGAGAAAATCGAAGAGACGAGCTCACTTTTACACCATTTATTTCACCCATTACTACATGAATAAACATAAATCCTTACTGATTCGAATGATTATACATTTGACATAGTGGTTTGCTTTGTTTTACTTTGAAATGATAACGATTTGGGGTAGAAAACACAGTTTCAAAACCTTATTTCCTCTTGAACTCTTGAACTCGAACTCGCATAGCAACGCTCAGGCTCACTGCCGAGAACCGACCAATCAAAATAGGCATGCGTGCACACGCTCTATTCATTCCATATGAATTACGTTTACCCTCGATCTCTGCCTTATTTGCATAGTTTATGCAAATTAGATCAATCGACCACTTCGCCTTTGCATGCCACCGGATTGATTTTCATATCTATTAGAAACTTTTTTATATATAGGCCTATATTTTCCACGGAAGTTTATTTTATCATTGATCGGATTTTTGTAGATGGGTTTGAGCTGACAAAGCTAGAGTAAAGTTTGAGCAAATGAAAGTAGTAGTAAAATTACACTTTCAACTTTGAACTCTTGGCGTCACGTCATCGCGCGTGCAATCGAATCATGCCGCTGTTTTATCGCGGGAAGGAGTTACGGCGAACGACTCGTGTTGAGCCCGAAGATGCCCGGGAAATGTGTTTGGACTCCGACTCTGAACTGGATTTGGAACTGAATGGTTTAGATTCCGACTCTGTCTCCGAGGACGAGGGCGAGGATGAGTTAAGTGGTAGTGTAACAGAGGACGAACCTGGACCGTCCGGCAGATATCTTGCAGGTATGTGAAAATTAGGCATAATTTATAACCTCGCACAAGTAATAGACCTATAATTCACCTGGCCCTGGGCATGCCGTAACTCAAGGAGCTGCATTTTTGGGCCTAAGAAATGGTAATCTTTTGTTGGCTTTGCCATAATGTGATTTTGACCCACATGTGCATATTGATGTTAGTAAACTAACACATAACTGAAATTTCCAGAAATCGATCTTTCACTTTTTCAGACTCGAGAAAGAAGGACATGTTTTATTGTTGGGTAAAATCAATATGAAAATTTTGATAATTGTCAGGCATTATTTTCTTAGACCAAACGCGACGGTTTCAGGCGGAAGTCGCAAAATTGCAAATGTCAGTTTTCATGTGTTCTTGAATAATGGATGATAGACTGAATTGCGTGAGTTTCTGTTGATGGACTCATTTTACAAGAAGATGAAGAATGATAAAGATGAAGGAGAAGAAGAAGAGGAAGAAGGAAAAAAAAATCAGATTTTTGAGGTTTGTTGCTGTTTTAGTTGTTGGGTTGTTTTGTTCTCTTTTTTTTGGGGGGGGGGGGGGAGGATACATGCAGCAACAGCCAGTGCATGGTGGTACATATGGGGTCATGGGGAACACATTTTCTCTTTGTACTTCAGTTTTACTTGATATGCCAGATCTGCAAGGCACAAGGAAAGCGTTCAATGAAGGGAAATTCAATATTGAAGGAGGGCTTCTTCTTCCTCTTCTTCTTTTTCTTCATCCTCTTGTTCTTGTTCTTGTTCTTCCTCTTCTTTTTCTTCGTCTTTTTTTTTCTTCTTCCTGTTCCACTCTTCCTCCTCATCCTTTTCCTCTTCCTCTTCTGTTTTTCTTCTTCATCTTCTTTTTCTTCCTGTTCTTCCTCTTCCTGTTCTTCCTCTTCCTCTTTTCTTCTTTTTCTTCTGCTCACTTTTGCTGCAAAAGTACAGTATACGCCTAAGTACAGTTCAATTTTATGTTAATTAGTTATAAAAGCTCATCAATATTCAAATTTATAATTTCAATAACTTTAAGCGCTGCGCGCAGGCTAAAATCTGATTTTCGCTGGTACACTGAAAAAAATTGATCTAACACATGAAAAGTGGGAGCAGTGTGCACTTTTGACCCGCCGGAAATGCCCCCATGGAAAGCCGGATGCAGAAGCAGAGTTGAGACCCCCTGGCTGTACACATGGTGTCAGGATTTTTCAAGGATACAACAAATAAACAAGGCGACTCTTTTATATCAATGTTCAATGACAGTTTAATTTAGAAATAAATCTGTATACCTCAAATACAGGTAGATCTTTGGTTACATTCAAGTGATTGAAGAAATAAAAGTACACATATATATATTTATAATAGAATATCAGTAAGTCTACACACAAAATATTTATATTGTAGAGTAATGAGATCTTATTTAAGTGCCGTTAATTAATTATTGGATTAAGTTCCCGTTTCAGGTTCAGATCTAGTCTCACTAGGTTATAGTCATTTTTGTTTATTGTTCGCTATGATTTGCCGCTACTAAACTGATCAAAATACCGACGTAGGTTTTATCGACGAATCGATCCTGACTATGTCGATCGACGAAGACAAAATTCGGAAAGATGCCTGCCACGTCCTCACTGCTTTCAGTCACGTGACCTTGCTTGATTGACACAGATAGTCCTCGGCTGATTCAGAACACTAAGAAGCACAGCGTACCACTCGGGCGTCATGAAGAATGGACAATCTTGTCCCTGGTAAACGGAGTTATCTCCTCCCTGGTAATGGCCCAGTCACAATGTCGGCGATCTGTCGGGGATTAGTTTTGGCCGGGGGTCGTCGTAGAAAATAAAGAATCCTTGAACAATCCTAGCAATAATCCTAATAAAAGTGGAGCAGTCACATTGTCTGAGATTTTTTCAAGGATTTTGACCCGGTTTTGTCGAAAAATGGTGGGATTAGCCTCCGATCGCCTCCGATTGCATCGGAGGGGATCGGAGACGATATCTGCGAGCGTCTTTTCTTTTAAATTTTTTTCCCCCTGGGTATATGTGGGGGAAAAAGAGGGTTTCTTGACCTCGGTCGTCTCAAACTTTTAGCGTTCCGGTCGGAGGCGCCCTTATATACACGGCGATTTACTACGATTCCACCGTACGATTCGTCGGAGACGATCACAGAAAGCGTACGAATCGTCGCAGGGCGCCTCCGATTCAGTCGGAGGGCGCCGGAGACTACTCGCAGACATTGAATCTCAACCTGAATTTCCAATCCCACACAGAATCTTGCGACTAGTCTCAGATTATTCGGAGGACGCCTCCGATTAATCGGAGGGCATCGTAGGTCATCGGAGATTATGTCTGGGATGCCCAAAATGGGTGAAAAATCTTGCGAGCAATCTTAAAATTTTAAGTTCAAAGTTGGGGACCGCGACGGGTGTGGCGATGCCTAAAAAATCTGCGACAAGCCGCAGGCGTCCGGAGAGCGCCTCCGACGGGTGCAAAATCGTGAGATCTGTCTCAAGATTTTGTTAAAATTTCCCGGGTTTTACCCATCGCCGACGCATCGCAACTGATTTGTGACTGGCCCATAAACGGCTATGAATAAACTCACCAATACATCCCTCAAAATACATGCAATTATGTCCTAAATAAGGGTTTTTTTTCACCACTCTTCATAAAAGGGAACTAGGGTCAGTAATATAAATTCCGTTATGCATTTAAAAACTGGTTAAAGAAAATAAAGTCCCTTCTAGCACAACATGCTCCAGATTTCTAATTTGTTTAACAACCTCATTACTAATGTACTATCCATTAAATCATTATTACACAAATAAAATTTACTTTGAATAGAATTCAGAATTTGTGTATTTAACTTTAAAGCGTTTGCATGAATAAACGCAACATTATCTCTATCGATCGACAATCGTGAGAACGATAGTTAATGATTGTGCACGAACCTCTTTGAGTTAAATGGGTTCATAATTAATTTCAATACACCTACGAAGTAATTTACAATAAAACATTTTCTCCTTGAAAAAGGAAAAGTTCTTTCTACCAAAATAATATTAATGTTAATCCTACAATTTATGGCATTTATAATAGAATGAACAATTTACTTCAATGCCAAATAACGTTAAATTATAGCCAAAGTCGTTTTAACCTCATTACCAAGCTAACCAAATTGCAGTAAATTGTTACTTACAGTTATCTCGACAAATTTGGTTTTATGGCAGGAAAATGAGGTTTCTGGCATGAAGGATGCTGCAGTACCGGTGTCGTCTGTAGAATTTATCTGCTGGCGCCGAATCAAAATCAAGGCTATGGTAGCAATTCCACGACACACAATTTAGGATACTGGCTCTCACACATGCCCGACTCGAACCTCGGTCTTACATTCAACTGCACTCAGTACACACATTCACTTTCACTCGACCACACCCTATCATGTGATTTACACAAACACGCTAAATATTTTCTAAGCCGCCCTCTCTCGTATATACAACCCGACTGAAATAAATAAAAAAAAAATAGTATATTTCCATTTGGTTCTGACACATGGGCGACCAGAATAACGCGCGGAAATGGTAGTTTTTGCTGGTTAAGGCGCGTGAAGCGCGTGACGCGTTGAGGATGTCAAAAAAGGCCAAAACTGTTTCAATACGCGTTTAGGATATCCCTTTTCCCATACTTGTGTGCATTTTGTGCGACGAGTCTCTTGTTTAGGGGGTCAATTTTTCAAGAAAGCACCCAAAAACACTTGAATAGGGTGTAAATTTGATCACCTGGAATTAAACGTGTTTAGGGGTGGTTTAGAAAACCTGTGGTTGAGCGTGCATTCAACATTATAGTTGAGTGCCCCCCCCCCCCCCCCCCCCCCCCCCCCTTCTGAGCTGTCTTAAAAGAATGGCGTCACGAAATCTAAGAAATTTGTTTAATCTGTCGTCTTAGATAAGAGAAAAGTGCTTGGCGTTTTTAGAATACGACTGGGGCATATTTCTTAAACTAGACAAATTCTTAGAAAATTTTCTTAGACTTAGAAAAAATTCTTAGAAGTTTATGGAATACGGCCCCTGGAGAACCGAAAGAATTTGCTGTTTCACTCGCAATGATTTTGAGGTATGTCTGAATGTAGCATGCTGCTTAAATCGTTATTTTTTGTAACGCATCATAAATCGATAGCCTTTGACCCTATGGAACACATAGATTTAGGTGAATGAAATATGCCCTTAATGGCGTGTATGTCAGAAAGACGGGGGGGGGGGGGGGGGGGTCTCAAAACATATATTACATAAAAGATGAAACGTGTCAATATTATATAAATTGATGATTAAAGGGTCACTAAAATAAAAAAATAATTGCCCATTTTTCGTAGGAGGGGGTAGGAGGGTGAGGGGGTAGGGACAAAAATTTTTTTTCGCCAAACCTTCAAAAATCGCTTAGTAACGGGTTATGGGGTCCAGTTTCCCTCCATAATTCTCTGACAAGCAACAAAAAAAAAAAAAAAAAAAAGGCCTTCACTCTAAAGGGGGGGCACAATCGAGAAAATGGCGGATCGTCTATGGTAAAAATTCATACTTCTCTTCCAAAAGGGGGGGGGGGCACAGGCCGGCTGTGCCCCCCCCCCCCTGGATCCGCCAATGGATTAATTTCCTATTTTCATAAATTGTCCGTTGAACAGAGGAGTCAAATACCGCATTCTGTGTACAATATTATATGCTGCAGTCTGCAGATCTTGTGCCTCTTACTTTTCATACGTCACTTGGGGGTTAGCCAATCAGCTCACGAGTTTTAAGGAACGGTCCCAAAACCTCTACTTTTCCCCCTTTTTCGCCAAAACGAGACATAATTTGGACAATCGATTTGCAGATTCGTGATTAGAAGGCAAAACTACATGGAAAGAGCACCCATTTTCTCTCTAATTTAGTAAACCTTTAAAGACAACATTTAATTCAGCGGTAACAAAGAAGAAGAAGAAGAAGAATGAGAAAGAAAGAAAACATATTTTCACAGGCAGTAAAACTGGTGTGATTTGTTCTTCAGACTTTTGCTATTATATGCATGTAATTTTCAATTTTAAAGGTTTGTGCAAATTATCCTGAAAAATGATAAACGTTTCTTATGGAAAGCAACACCAGGAAAGAAATTGTTTTCTTTTAACGAGAAGGTTGAGCTCTTCGTACAAAACACGATCAGGTTTGTCAGGACAGTTTTATTTAAAAAAAATAAGCATGATATGAAGAAAAAAGAGAGGGAAACATTTCTAATATTTTATATGATTAAAGGAGAATGAAGGTCAAAACATTGTAATCAAGCGTTTACAAACTAAAATTGTACTTGTTTAAATTATCCAAACATGTCACAAATCTGATGTACCATATTTGAGTAAATTCAATCTTAAAACATGGACTTGCGACGATCTGGCTCGGACATGGGCGCCGCCATGTTATGCGGAAAGTGACCAAATTGCGCTATAGTGTGTGATTGGCTGTTACCATTCATAGCTATCATTCAAAATGATGTCTCTACAAAACGTGTACAAAATATAATTTAAAGCAGATCTGTATCTAAAAATATTGGAAAACTGTAATTTACGTATTTAAAATGAAATAAAAATAGTGATAACAACAATACAATTAATTTTACACTGATCTCTACCCCGAAAGCTACATCATCAAAGGCCAGCTCTGACCTATCAGCCCAGTACAGTAATACTGCTTTTGAAGGTTCCAGTGGTGAAATTAGCCACTCTTACCAGGATATTTGTGAGGCCAACGAGGAGGCTAACTACGCAGACATAAAAGACACACAGCAGGTAGAATATGTCAATACACAGGGGCGTCGTTAGACGGGCTTGCACGTGAGTTTGTAAAGGTTGTTACCCCAGTGTTCCTTAGAGGTTGATTTTCGAAAAATCCAGCAACCTGCTGCCATGCCTATGCTGTTCTGTGCATCTATATGCAAGAAGATCCTGATGCCGTAAAATTTATCCTAGCAAATAATTATTTCTGTTTTAGTAGTGAACTTTATTTACGAATTAAAGGAACAGCAATGGGTAAAAAAAATAGCCTCTAGATATTCTACTTTATCCATGGGCTATCTAGAAATGCAGTTAGTTTCTGAAGTAGAACGCAACTTTAATAGCAGGATTAAATCCTATATACAGGAGAATCAGCTCAGATATCTGGATGACTATTTCACTATCTGGAAGGCCGAATTTGGTGATATAGCTCCATTCAACAATATTCTTCAACAACGTCACCCAATCAGAACTGATATATTCTATGAGGTTACAGACACACACACCAAGACTTGCATTTCAAGGCTTGACACCCAGTACACTGTAAAAGAAATGTTCCCTATGATTTGGCCAGACGTATTTGCACAATAGTATGAGATGTTCATGTTCATAGGAAATGTTTCTCAGATTAAAATCTCATGTTAAAGGCCAAAGAATATCCTGAAACTCTCATTCAGAATTGTATTGGAAAAACTGAAAAAAACCTGTCTTTAGAAGAAGTACAATCATGTTAGCTGAAAAATGAAAATACTGAATCCATATCTTGTATTCACACTCATAATCCAAATAATCCCAAGGTCTCCCATTTGATGAAAGAAACAATAACCGCTTGTCGAACGACACTGAATTAAATGAAACTTTTAAAGGAACGTGCCTGGTCTTGAGTAAGCGTCAAAGCCCAAATTTGAAAGGATGGATAATCAAATCACAACTCAGTGTAAGAAATGGTGTTGAAAATGTACCGATAAAAGATGCATTGACTGCCCATATACAAAGAAACCAATCATATTATCTTCGAAAACCAAAATAAAGCGTTCCAAATACGATTCTCCTTCACATATGCCCCCAAAATTTCAATGCGACATTCGATACTGGGACAAAAATTTGGAACACTTTAACATTCAACCTGCAGAAGTCGCTTTCCTTGCAAATGTTTTCCCGTAAGGTAAAAAATGTATTTAATCGCTAGCTATTATATTCCCATTTGTATTTATATCTGAAATTGACGTTTTTACCTTCTTGTAATAGAAAATGACATGTTGTATTACTGTGATTTACGTACATGCCTCAGCTGTTGCTGGGCCGGTCAAATTCTTTTCATGTATTATGTAACATTGTATACTCGGGACAGTGTTTTCGGATGGTGTGTTTATTTTGTTTTGTTTGTTTGTTTGTTAATGATATGTATGCCGCCTATTTTAGAATTGGTAGTACACTGCAATCTTTGAATATGTAATTATAGACACATAGCTCTAAGGCTCGAATTAAAGTGTACCGACCACCTGAAAAAAAATGTATACTGTTAGGAAGTATAAAATTAACCTCAAAGAACTTTATATGAAATTCTATAGGTCCACAGTTTAGTATGAAGGAAATAAAGGATAACATGAAGGTGCTCGCGCGGAACCGAACCTCCGAGTTGGGTTCCGCGCGAACCCTTATCTTGGCGAGCGCGTACGGGTGCGTTGAGTAGTCTACTCACTAGTCGCTTTTATGCTTATAGAGAGTATAATAAAACTTGTAATATCTCTATATAGAAGTGGTATTCGAAGCCCATATTTCGAATACAATAGAATGACATGGAACCTCTAACATAAAGAGTACAATATTTTTTGGTGATTTATTCAAATGAACCATACCTTCCAATGCCTAACTTTCTTCTCAGTTTTTCGTTTATTTACGGTATTTTTTCCTATTATCAATTCCTTATGAAGATGCAAAGTCGTATTATGATGGTATTTATCATTCATATACGCATTCCAAAGACAAGCTTTGCTTTCCGGATTTTTGCTTCCTTCTATTTTCTGAATTATTTACTGTATTGTACTTTATGTTCATCGCATTGTTAGACATGTATTCCTCGATTTTCACCTTGTACCGATGAGAAGGAAATAAATGTTAATTTCAATTCAATTTCACTGCACTATATAAAATTTCACATATTGTATCTTTTGTCATGGCTATGGAGAACAATATATAAGCGAAACGGGAGACACACTTCGACACAGACTCACTGTACATAGGCAACAAATACACCAAGAACAGTCTCGACGAATAAAACTAAGATATCATATCGAAAAAAGTGCTGGCTATCATGAACCCAACTTTGATATAATACCAATTTATAATTAATGAAATAAGATGAAAAAATAAAAGACTTTTAAAGGAGAAATATTTAATTTCAAATTTCATGCCTTCGTTAAATGCATTGTAGATTGACTTGTTCTTTTCTCTCTACCTTTTTACATTTTTAAAGTTCTATAAATAGATTAATGTATTTGAGTATATACCTTTTGCATCTTTATCCCCCCCCCCCCTCTCTCTCTCTTTCCCCCTTCCTGTCCCTCTACCCGCTTCCTGTCTTTATCTCTCTCTCGCTCTCATATGGGCCAATATGTGCAAGGTATTTCCATACGTTACCAAGCGTTATGAAATCATAGTATGGAAACGTAAACATGAATTGTCATGAATTATCATTTTACATCATATTTTGTCCTATTCAAGCTGTAGTTGGGCTATCAGCCTGATGCAGTAATCGGATACTTATTTCTTAGATATGGTCGGTAACGTATGGGAAGCAAAATGGCTTGGACCTGCCCAGAAGTATCATATATCTTCTCTCTCCCTACCTCGCCTTCCCTCGTTAGGACTTCTCACCCTCAATCTGTATTCTGCAAAATGTCCTTCTGTAACATTATTGTTATTAATTATACTCTTTTTACAATCACACATCTTTGTATATTATGCCTATGAGCGCCGGAAACATTATTTTCATGTGCTGAATAGTACGGTAGAAGGTGAATAGTATTCTTAATAAACTGAATATAAAATACATCAATTCAATTTTATTTTTCATTTCATCAGAATCATACAATATTTTATAAAGTACACTGTTGGTCATAAAGGTGGAATAAAATATTTTTGAATAAAAATCGACAGTTTTGTTGGTATTTGAAAGGCTACGCGTAGACAAAATGGTAATTGAGTGATTACATAATGTTTCCCCATTACACAGGTGACATTATATAAGAGAAATTTGGATTACGTAATAAATTCTTTTGTTGTAGACTATAAAAGCCTATGCATATGATATTCTGTCCCTTTCCCTGATTTAGCACTGTGTATAAGAAGGTTGCATTTTTTCGAGTTCCTAGTACCGTTTGAAATAAAAATCGGTAGAGACGTTCCCTGGACTATGCCTGGTCCAACGGCAACAGTAACACGCGAGAGAGTGGTAGCACTGCGACAGGAGGGCTACAAGCAGACTGATATCGCAGAAGTCCTAGGGATATCACAGAGTGCAGTCTCTAAGATCCTGAAACGTCAACGTGAGGCGGGGAATGTGCGGCCACGGAAATCTCCAGGACGTCCCAGATTGACCACAAGAAGAGATGATCGCCAACTGTTGAATTTCAGCCGCAGAAACCGGAAATTGCCCACGAGCCGTCTTCGTCGCTTGTGGAGGAGATATCATGGGATCAACGTTTCCCGGTCAACCGTTAATCGCAGATTGCTCCAACATGGTTACCGAGCACGACGGTTGACCAAATGTCCACGCCTGTCTGTTCGCCACAGAGTAGCTCGTCTTGTTTGGGCTAGGGAGCACAGAAGGCTTCATCCAGGACATTGGCAACATGTGGTCTTCACGGACGAGAGCCGGTTCATCCTTGACCGAAAGGATGGGAGACAACGAGTTCGTCGATTAGCCGGGGAAAACCTTCGCGATGAATGTATCCACGAGACTACTCAAGGCGGAGGCGGCTCAGTGATGATATGGGCCGGCATCCATTATGGAGGGAAAACGCCACTGGTGGTTCCGGACGGAAACGTCAACGCCGCCGCCTACAGGGATATCTTGGAGTTCCACTGTCTTCCATATGCAAGACGAGTGTATGGGCACAATTTCCGACTGCAGGATGACAACGCTAGACCGCACAGGGCCGCTGCAGTAAGGGAATTCCTGGAGGCAGAGGGCGTCGTACAGTTGCCATGGCCAGCTTGTTCGCCGGATATGAACCCCATAGAGCATGCATGGGATGCCCTAGGCCGAGCCATCAACGACAGAGAGGTCATTCCTCAAAATCTGCAGGAGTTGGCAGATGCTCTGAGGGAAGAATGGGACGCTATGCCTGTTGACGTCATCAACAAGCTAGTGGACAGCATGCCACGACGTCTGCATGCGCTGGTTCGTGCCAGGGGTGGACATACCCGATACTAGTGACTGAGTAAGAACAATGACTCAAGTTTGATGCAAATTTGTCCATGAAATCACAAAAAAGAAGTCATCTGGAAAACTGAGAGAGATTGAAAATAAATACTGTATCTCATGATCCTTTAATTTACTGTATATTGTCGTCATTGTTGTTCTATGCTCATGACATCCATCGCTTAGGACATAAACTTGTAAAATATCACTGTCAAACGTGTGTAAAAGGCAGAATAATAAAGTAAAGTGGTTATCATGCACCATAAATGCCATATTCAAATCATGTTGTAATAATAACGCTGTGAAAATTTGGTGAAAAAAAATATTCCACCTTTATGACCAACAGTGTATAACAGAATAAAATACGAGAATTACTTTTTGTTGACATCACGAAATTCATTATGTAAAATTATTGTACAAGAAATCAAAAGAATGTATACCCTGTTGAAAATTTTCTGAAGAAATGGAGGGATCCACTGAAAAGCATTGCTTGTAGATTGTGGAACCCTCTAAATAATATTACCTTTAATACTAAACATAGTAAAAAAAGAAAATTATATCTAAACTACAACTTCAGTAATTGTATGTATAAATATAAACTACTGATTAAGGATATTCACCAACAGAAACATGACGTAGGACAATTAACAATGAGATCAGAATGCAACAGGATAGGAAAGGACGGGACAGGACTGGACAGGACAGGACAATACAATTAAAAGAGGGACAGCTGCATGGTAAAGAAAGTAATGAAGCGTATAGGAGAGATAGACAGTGATTAAAATTAATATTAATTAGAGATAAGCGCACATATTGTTAGATTAATGAAAAGGGTCAACCTCTAATAACAAAATTATATAGTATACGTTTGCAACAAACTTAATTTTAATTTCCTTTTAAATGAATTTGGAGATGGAGAGTTTTTTATGTCATCACTTAAACTATTCCAAGATTTATATTTCCCACTTATAACGCTTAATCCGATATTCATACTAGGAATAATTACGTTGTAAAATAACTATAGGGCAATCTGATAAGCCTTGTCCTCATCTGAATATTACTATATTAAAATACTTGTACTTGTATATAAAGTCATGCAAAAAGTCAAGGCTCACATCACCTGAAGAGAATAAATCGAAAGCGCTTGTGAAGTCAAAAATCATGCTCGTATTGTGTGTATCTTGCATGACGTTGTGAAGGTTATATTTTAACTCTCTCCCTCTCTCTTTCCATTATATATATATATATATATAATTTGAAGTAAGAAAAAGTTCACTCCGAGAATAAAGACATAGTAGATATCCGTAGGTTTGCTTCCACCAGCGCTTTCGTTTAATTCTTCAGATTCCACCTGAAGAATTAAACGAAAGCGCTTGTGGAAGCAAATCTACGGATATCTACTATGTCTTTATTCTCGGAGTGAACTTTATCTTACTTTAAATTATTTTTTCTATACGTTCTCCCATCTACATTTCTTTGCAACTATATATATATATATATATATATACATACATAAATAATTTCTTGGTACTACAAAATTTCAATATGGCACGAAAAAGAGACATGATAACGAAGCTTTTCGACCTGCACTCATCAGGTTATCACGCAGGTATATAACAAATTACTTGAAATTTCAGTGCCGGTGCGATGCCACGTACGTGGGCCGTACTTCTCAGCGGTTGGCTGATCGCATTAAACAACACATCCCCTCGACTATTCGGAACCGTACAACCAATCAGCGCACGCAACCCGTCCGTGCCTGCAAATCTGAAATGCACGCTAACAAACCAAAGATAGCCAAATGCGATTCAGCGATTGGTCTCCACTTGCTGAACAATCCAGCTTGCGCACAAAGCTATGCCGACGATCAATTCTCAATTATGTCCCGGGCCAGAAGCTCAGCGCATTTACGCTTTCTGGAAGCCGCTTACATTCAATCGCATGAACCTCTTCTGTGCAGACAAAAGGAGTTCGTCCAAGCTTTGCGATTGTTCTGAAATTACGGCGTCTAGGTTGCGTCCGGGTTCACCGAGTATAATATAGTTGATTTCAAGTAATTTCTTATATACCTGCGTGATAACCTGATGAGTGCAGGTCGAAAAGCTTCGTTATCATGTCTCTTTTTCGTGCCATATATACATACATATAATTGTAAGGAAATAACATATACAACAGCTTTGGCAACTCTTACTTGATGTTTACTTCTCTCATCGTCTCTCAAAGACAACCTGGCAAACTAAAAATCTCAATTCAGAAAACTGTTGTCAATACTTGTACTTGTATATAAAGTCATGCAAAATGTCAAAGGCTCACATCCTGAAGAGAATAAATCGAAAGCGCTTGTGAAGTCAAAAATCATGCTCGTCTTGTGTGTATCTTGTAGACGTTGTGAAGTTTATATTTTAACTCTCTCTCTCTCTCCATTATATTTATATATATATATATATATACATACATATAATTGTAAGGAAATAACATATACAGCAGCTTTGGCAACTCTTACTTGATGTTTACTTCTCTCATCGTCTCTCAAAGACAACCTGGCAAACTAAAAATCTCAATTCAGAAAACTGTTGTCAATACTTGTACTTGTATATAAAGTCATGCAAAATGTCAAAGGCTCACATCCTGAAGAGAATAAATCGAAAGCGCTTGTGAAGTCAAAAATCATGCTCGTCTTGTGTGTATCTTGTAGACGTTGTGAAGTTTATATTTTAACTCTCTCTCTCTCTCCATTATATTTATATATATATATATATATATATACATATAATTGTAAGGAAATAACATATACAACAGCTTTGGCAACTCTTACTTAATGTTTACTTCTCTCATCGTCTCTCAAAGACAACCTGGCAAACTAAAAATCTCAATTCAGAAAACTGTTGTCAATTTCCTGTAAATCAAAACCAAAATGGATGCAAACAAGCTCCAAAAATGTCTGCCAGGGTAGTGGAATGATTTACAATGGAACCTCTATAAATGATTGGGCAGAGAGCTGAAATTTACCCCAGCATCAATTGCAAAACCATAACTTTTTGAACGGCTGACATACCGCCAGGCAACTCAAAGGGATCGTCGACAAAACCCCGCAAACGGCTTGTCTTCGACTTCATTTTCGAAGAAACTCCCGTTCCTAGCTAGCAAGAGAGAAAAGTCAGTGAATAAATACAAACTCAACAGCAGACTATGCTTCCACTCTAGGAAGGATTCGGGAGTCTTCTCCCAAACTCAAGCGCCATGGTGCGGGCGCGATCGCTGACCGTGCCATCGTATTGTAATATACGCTGGACTATCAAAGCGCTAACAGTGTGTCTTTAACGCTGGCGTACGTGATGAACAGCCAGTTCAAATCACAAAAAGCACGAAAGTTACTGTACTGAACTCTTGATGCGTTAGCCTCATGCTGCCTAAATATCTTACTTATTACAGGCCAATAAGGACAGAATGCACACATCGGATTAGAGATGCAAAATGAACACTCCTCTTTTTTATTGGAGATCAAGGCTGAACATAGCCGACTAATGCATCAGTCACAATAGGCTCCGATGCCATGTACGGGCCGCTAAATTTTTCTTCCCACGAACTTTTTGTCCCTGTCCTCCCTGGCGCATGCGCACCTGATCCTTTCCGATCTAAATCAATTACGCAATCATGGGGTTTATTCCATAAGCGATATTCGGGGGGGGGGGGGGGGGGGGGGGGGGGGGTCCTGACAGGTGCCACCAGGGCGTCTGGCATCTCGCCCGGTTCCCGTCAGATTGTTCCCACGATAAAATCTTTCCAGGCTCCTCCAAAAACAAACTTTTCCCGTCAGGGCGCCGCCCGATCTGCCAGACACCCGTCAGATACCCGGCAGGCTATCGTCCGATAACCAAACGGCGCCCGATGTTTGAACGATGTCTGGCGGCGCCCTGGCGGCACACTGCCGACTAGGTGAAGGCGACCTGCCGGCGCCTGCCCGATGAACGGGCGGGGATCTAAGGTCGTCCGCCCGGGGAGTATAAATACCACGGGTGATAATCATCGGTCACTCGTCGGGAACACTAACGGTTACCCCCCGGAGACCGCAGACCTCTCGCCAGGGCCACCTCCAGATGATCGCACGACGACCTACTATCGACAGATGGCCGCAAGGTGACCGTCCTGCTTCCCTGCGGTCTCCTGCCGGCGCCCGGAAGATATCCTGCCGGAATGCGTCCGTTGACTGCACGGGGAGCAATTTCTTGTGACTGCTAGACCGATGCCTTCCAAACATCGGCAAAACTCGCCGGGGACCCAACGATTTTGAAAATCGGGCGGTGACCTCCAGAGGCCATTATCGGACGGCCGCCGGCCCCAATTGTGACTGAGGCATAACATGTGAATGATAAACTCGTCGCTAAAGGGCGACCAACAACGATACAACAATATGGCGCAGTCCTCCCACTGCACCCCATCCCACCAACATCGACCGGTATAAAGTCACTCGACAGCCCCAGTAGCCCTCCCACCACACCCCACCCCACCAACATGCACCACGGATATTCAGTCGAGAGCCCCCTTTTAATAATCATTACAGTGCAGTCGCGACCGTCTGAGCATTATGGAAACGACGATTGTCAACCTCACAAAATCTTTGTCCCTGGTAATAAATCAGCAGGATAAGTGCAATGAAAACCGATCTAATGCAATTGAAAAGGTAATGCAGCTGAACTCTAAATTATAATCGACACCAGGAATTCGGTTGGTGGAAAGCCAAGTGAGAGAAAATGAGAAAGAGATTGTTAACTTAAAAAAACCCCACTACAAACAGAAGGAAACAAACATGCAGCAGAAACTTAAAGCTGATCACCAGAAGGAAAACAGTAAACTAGCCAAAGACATCGAGGACTTAAAAATGCAAAAAATAAGTTGTGAGATTGAGAATGGTAAACTAATTGCAAGAATATTCGAACAGGTGCAATTTATGGAAAATATGAGGCAAGAATACAAGGAAAGACTTCATGATAAGGACAAAACCAGAGCACATGAAAGAAACATGGCTTTCTAAATGAATCATAACCAAATTGAAAAGCCTCATGAAAGCAGGAATGACAGTTCGACAGAATCAGAAAGACAAAAAGTCCTAACAAAAGTAAAGTAGAATATCAGGTAAATGATGATGCTATGAATGAAGCTTGGGAGCAGGTTGAAAGAAACAAGGCCACCCATCGTGGAGGCATTGCGCTAAGCCACAATTCCATATGCAAAAATATCCATGTTGGAAAACTTACGGCAAGAGCGGGGGGAAATGGGATGAAAACATATTCCCCCACGATCGAGGAAGCAAGCAATGTGATCGATAGCCCAAAGTAATAAAGAAACCACCGGTATTAACAATCTTAAAGCTCAGTCTGCAGACCAAGCAGTGACCAAATACGAATCACTAGTCAGTAAAGCCAAGACGAAAACGAATCGTCATATAATTATTATCCCTCCCCATTCCATGCCTTACAAAACCATGGAATGATAAAGGGAATACATTCAGGCGACTGATTGAGCCAATATTTGAAGGACGACAAGGCATCACTCTCTGCAATAATACAAATTTTACCAACTTTGGTGCATGCCCCCATTGAGCGCTACTTCGATGATAGCGTCCACCCAGATGAGGAAGGGACAAGGCTGTTGTCTAGCAACCGCATCCGTACTATTGTCGGTCCCGGAGCGAGACACGGAAATGTCCACGAAGACAGAGACAAAATTCCCAGATCAAAATACAATAATTATACCCAAACCAAGAATCAATCACTTGCGAGCAACCTGGTCGAAGTTTCCATGAATATCTTAACATCAAAGTAATAAGGGTAAACAAAACCTTTTTAGGTTTCCAGTTTAAATACCACTGATTACTCAGGGTTTTTTTTTTTTTTGGTTGAATATTTTTTTTTTTTTGTTGTTTTTATGGGGGGGGGGGGGGGCGTAGTTTTATTTCGTTCTGATTCACAAAAATGGCCATTTTGTTTCCCGAAAACTAACTGATAATATGCTTTTTGCGACAGAGTTAGCCAAAATTGTTTGCTCGTTTGTTCGCTATTCCATTTGTTTATTTTTTTTTCTTCCGCCTGTTTTCCTATTTGTTGTTGTTGTTTTGTCTTTTTTTTTCTTCAAATTGAACCATTGAAATCAACAGCAATGACTATGGAGGGAGAGATCCTTGGAAAGAAGGCGAAAAGAGAAGAAACAGAGGGGGTTCGGGAAGAATTAAGATCAAACACAAATCAATGACCCCGCCATCAGGCCATCCCAAGAGGAATTCTTATCAGTGCTCTGATTGAAAATGAATTTTCTTCTCTTTTTTCTCCATGCACCGTGACGCTGAAAGTGTTATGTAACATACTTCATATTCAAAATTAAGCAGTCATTGGAGCTAATGTATATCTCTATTTCTTAGCATTTCTATACAGTGTATGTAAGGTTACCGTATGTAGTGCTCATGGACATTGTCATGTTGTTCTAAAACCTATTTAAGGGGAATTACGCTTTCTCTCTCTCTCTCTTCTTTTAATTATCGATGTAATTTGAGACAAGTATTTTGCTTCCTCACATTGAATATACATATTATCGATGTAATTTGATTAGTATGCATTTGCTCATGCACATTTACGTTGTTTATAGATGTTTCGTACGACGTTGAAAAAAAAAAATCTTGGACAAGACCATCGACCAGGCTGGTTTCATACGGCCTTCTTGAGAAGATCTTACGAACTGGTCTAAAAATCGTTCGCACAGCGCTCGTAGCAGTTCTTAATGGTATTTGTTAACGAGGCTAAGATATTCTCAAGGAGGTCGTACGAAACCAGTGTTCGTTTACCATTCGTAGATCGTTCGTAAGTTAGCAGCCTGGTCGATGGTCTTGTCCAAGATATTTTCAAAGTCGTACGAAACCTCCTCTTCGTAACGCGGCCGTACGAACGTCGTAAGAACATTATGAGAACCACACAATATTTCGTAGGGTCGATAGACAATTCTAGAAGCCTTAAATTCTTACGGCGATCGTAAGAACGCCTTAAGTTGTTCGTAGAGGGCTCATACGGCGTTCGTAAGAACGCCTTACGAACAGAGACTCGTACTGCGCTCTTACGAACGACTGTTGGCGTTTGTAAGGCGTTCATAAGGTGCTCTTTAGGCGAAGGTACACAATTTGTGCAATTGTTGAGTTTTAGGGGGTATAAAGCCATACGCGCGAAGTTCATATCCTCACTCTGTTCATGGTGTTCGACGAGGAAGCATCTCCTGTCGAAGAAATATGGAACCAAATATACAAAAAGTCGTAAGATCATCTGTTGAATGACTTGAGAGTGCCGTGAGTTGCACGTACGACCATCTTGCGACAACAAAAATCGTAAGATGGTCGTAAGTCTGACGAAAGAATAACTCAAGGCATTCTTACGAAAAACATACGAACACTAGGCCCATTGTATAACCGAAAATTATTTCGTTTCTCAAAAAGGTCTAAACTTGTTTTTGCAAATTTAACGGCGTGCATACGAACTTCAAAAGAAGGCCGTAAGAATCTATGCCACATATACGAATTCGTACAAGCAGTGAGATTCGCAGGAAAGCATCGTTCGTACGAACCAATTTCCTGGCAGACATTTTGTGTGTAATTTAGTTATTTAAATGTTAAAATAATGTACCATACTTTGACAAATAGAGTAACTGTAGAATTGACTGAATTGCATTTTTTTATTGTTAGAAGAAATAAAAGTATATTTCTTAAATGGCTCGTGAAATTATACAATGTAAGAAATTGACATACCGAATTAATGTCCAAGTATTGACTGTATAATCATGATTGATTATTTCCACTAAATTTTATTATTACAAAGATCCCTCGCTTCATTAAATACTTAATGAACACATTTCATCCTATAAAAACGGATGTATCCTAAACTAATGGTATCATTACAGGGTTGAATCATCTCCTATGTTTATTCAAAAGCAAAAATAATATTCTATAGGTTTAACAAACAACCTTTTGCAAGATAAAAATTCCCGTTATGAAAAACTAATAAAAATATGCTCAAACTAGTTAAGTTGCTGATAACCTGATTTACCTGCTAAACTTGGACGACAACGCACGCAACCATTGTAACACACACACACACACAGCCGCAAACCATCAAATTGTTCATATCTATACTGTTAAACATGCACGCCATCTAATAATTACCCTTGACCCATTTGAAACGATTGTTTGTCCTATGGATATCATTATCACCATATATTGTTTAAGATATACATGTACATATACTTTATCATTATTATTATCCTGAGTTTTCTTTCTTCAAAAATACACCACCCTTATCTTACTTATTTATAACTGACAAGGTGATTTTGGCAGTGTTAACCTGGCATTAAAGATATATTGAACTTTTCTTCAACCGGTTATATATCTTTTTTTTTTAAAGACACTGAAAAATTAATATAGTTAATATTTTTTTTTTAAATAGTTTTTTTTCCTCTGCTGGTTATGACAAAAATCAAGTTTTTACGAACTCTGAGTTATCTACAACTCGTTAAAACAACCCCTCATTAATTAGTATTTATTACATTACGACATATCAGTAACATTGATTCTGGGGTCAAAATGGATTTCGAGTGCCGCTAGCACTCACTCCAAGATAACAAGAGCCTGAAATATAAACTTTCACCATTCCATATTAAATGAAGTGAGCATATTTAAACATATTTCTTATTACTTTCGTTATTTCTGAAAACAGTGTTTAAAGGTTAACTGATAATGAATGCAGATCACGCATAGAACTTAAGCGTTTAACGTTGAATCTTTTTTTTTTAGAAATAAATATCTTGTATGAATTGGCTTTCTTTTCGGCCAACAGACCGCTTTAATGATTTTAAACTGATAACATATGTTCCTCTGATAAGACTAAGTAAATTCCCCTCAATCATGTTTATATTTCTTATATTGTTTTATCTTGAAAACTCACCTTCTTTCCCTTTAATCATTCTCTCATTTCCTCTTCAAATCTGTTTCAGGACATTGTTTAGGAGAACGGCTGCTTAGAAAATTTTATTTGTTTTATTATTATTTTTTTAATTTCATTTATTTTCAAATTCTCATAAAAACATTAACAATTTGTATATTCAGTTACATTAAAAGTCATGCATATATAAAATACATAAATACAATACAATAATTTGAAGGAGCCAGCAGAGGCCATTGGCCTTTCAAAAGCTGGGCTCCTCGTAACCACAGTAAGTAAATTATAATAAAAGAAAGCAAGGTAAATAAATGGGTAATAAGTGTTCTGAATCAGGACAATCAGAAGATCCGTGATTTTTGAGGACAATTTGATGAAGTCATTTTTTTCTTCCATGGCTGTATATATAAATCGTCCTTACTTTTTTATATCCGACAGCCCGACGGCTGACACAATTCGCTTGTGTTAATTCCGTTATTTAATTTATCTTTGTATATGTATGTAGAGATAAAGTCATTTTTTGATAATCTGTAATGTTCGTTTACCAGCTGAGAACCCATAATTTTAGAATAATTTAAGTACATTCGTCTGCATTGTAAGAAAAGGAAAGAAAATACACCATCACTGCATGTTATCTTATTTTTTTCTTTCCTTGATTGGTCATATTCATTCATATCCGTCCTCCATTCACTAGCACAAATTATTTCACCGGGGCCTACAGCTTTACAAGCCTGCTTTCATGTGGGTCCCATCATATTTCTCTCAGAAAAATGACTACATTATATTGACCATTTACCTTTATGTTATTTATGTATGTATCTATTTTTGAAATGTAAATGTATGTTCATGAAAAATATGAAAATAAATGAAATGAAAAAGAAAACCCAGAAGTATCGTGCAGCTCATTACTGCTAGCACGAAGACGAGCTCGATGAGAGGGAAATGTCGAATGCTTGTACCCCATAACCAGGACACGTCTAGTCTGAATAAAGCAAAATATGAAATATAATTGCATACTGCTTAAATTCTTGGGTGAAATCATACGTTTCGTGTAAAAAATGAAGTCTGTTAAATGTTAGTTAGGCCGCGAATACGTACGTCGATGGGCCATGAAGCACACAATGCAATACCAAATAGAAATGCAATATTGATGATTGTTTCCTCCCCTTTCTTTGAAAAAGAATATATTTGAAATAATGATGTGCATTAAGATGAGAAATTTTTTCAAATAAAGTTAAAGTAGTTTGGTCAATTCTGTTTTCAGAAGCTGAATGTTAAAGTTAAAAATAGGCCGAGAGACCATGGAGACCGGCCGCTGTACTGTTACTGTACACTTGAATTCCGAGGTAGGACTTCGACGAAAGGACTCAGTGCCGACTGCGCATATATAATTCCAATGCCGCATTCTCCCTGGCTGGGTTACGTTTATCGACGTCTTCGTTCCTTTTCTTTGTCTTTATTGAGTAAAGTTGGATTATTCATTGAATGTATGAGAACTGAGGATTTATTCCGAGGCTGAATTGAGTTGTGAGTTGAACGTGCCCAATAGCCGCATGTACCTTGGCCGACCCGATCCGACGGAGCCGCCAGAGAACGAGGCAGATGTCGATGAGGATCGAGCAGGGTCCTGCCCCTATTAAGATGGCCAACACGCAGGGCCAGGGCAAGGTGACATCGTCAGGCAAACGATGTGTTACGTATGGACGTTCCAATACAATTTACGACGGGTTTAGTGTCCATAATATGCCTAAGAAGAATGACTGCATTCAACGAGGATGGATCAAGTTCATCAAGAACTCTATCACAATCTTCAATGCAAGTGAGAGAAAAGCGGTGGCAGATTGCAGTGGACATTTCGACAAAACCCACTATGACCAATCGCAATTGCACACGTATAGGCTGGGGTTGAAGACTTACCCTCCCCGACTGTTGCCCACTGCTGTGCCTCATCAGAAGGAAGCGAACCAACTGGTGGCGAAGCCAGGATTATAAGGGGGAAAATGCAGGGCTGTCAAACTTGGGGAACTGCATGGAGGGAGATCCGTATTTTTTCCTTCTCGCCAGCCTTCCACAAGTCGCTTTGTCGGGGGGGGGGGGGGGGGGGGGGGGGGTTGTTATCAGATGCTTTCCTCGATAATTATCTGACAAGCAAGAAAAAAAAAGGTTTTCGCCTGGTTTCCCCCCCGCCACTGCCCAATAACCTTTATTTTTAAAAGTTGTCACGGGGGCTCGTGCCCCCTGCCCCCCCTCCTTGGGTAAGCTAGTGGAAGCAACCATTTCCTCCATAGTGGTTTATCCAGAGTCGATCTCCAAGAAGTAATACCCACCAAAAAAAAAACACTATCAAAACTTTCAATTCATAAATATAACTTGAAGGACATTTACAATGCAATGGCAGATATGCCCGCGCCGCTCGGGCCAGCCCAGCTCAACTAGAGCTCGCGTCCGAGATTTCATTCCATGACGTCATCGGCAATCCCTCGAAATTTTTTCTCCGTGAACTAGATACCAGGGAGGTGTCAAATTAGAATCTTTAAAGTCTTCTATTTTATTTCGGGGAAGCCATTTTAAGTCTGGAAAACACCATAACAACAAACCCAATCGTTTACACGTCCGATACTTTTATTTCATATACAATACATTTTATTCGGTATTCCACTTTAATCAAGGCGATTGTGCTGCTCTGTCGATCCCCTGGTCGATGAAACGTGCGCATTAGTCCTGATTATTGCGCGGGAAGACGCTCCATCACAACGTCTTTTAGCACCCGTCAACAGTACTTGTTGTTTTCTAAGTTTTAACTAAAGAAATCTTTCGTCAATTTTCTACGAAATTTTTCATGAATAATTCATTTTCCTGGTAGAGGAAATGGACCAGTCAGAAGCTTCTGAGGCATGGCGGCAAGAGACCGCTCAGCTGATTCCAAACATGGGTGAAGTAAAAATTTGTTATCGCAGATAGTAAATGATAATTTGCACATTATAAGAAAAATATGGCCCCTGACCATTTTCTTTTTGACAAATGAGCAAACATTTATTTGTCCATGGATCTTTTATCAAGAGAAAAAAATATATAATTACTTTCAGCTTTGTCCTGTTATCTACCCTTATTCGGTCCCCTCTGAATAATGGACGAGCTCAGTCTTTCCCGTTACGGTTCCTTTTTACTTGACTGGTTAAACGCACTGAACAATAGAGTTGCAGTTTTTAAATTTGTATTGCCTTATTTGGGAAGGTTGTGGAGTGATTCATAACCTCTTGGTCGTCTTGAATGTATGAATATTGATTATGTCGACGGGTGCCCAAAGGCGTTGTGATGGTGCAAGACTTCCTGTGCAATAATATACAAATAATGAATGTTTAAGAGTGCAATGGACAGAATATTTCATGAGGTGAAAGATGAAATGATCCATTCAACGAGGCGGAGCCGAGTTGAATGGATCATTTTCATCTTTCACCGAATGAAATATTCTTTCCATTGCACGAATGAAAAAACATTCATTATTTGTTTTATATGACACCTAAAAATAGCTATACTTCTTGTGACATTTTATGAATCAAGAAACGAGATCAAGAGTGAAGGGACTTACATTTTGTTGCTGATCTGAGCGCGCGGCCGCGGCGGTCCGTTAATGTACTTGATAGTCGCATGCGCGCTGCAAAGGCAAGTCGTTTTTGCCTATGTAGACGCGCGCGTTGGTGGTCGCGAGTGCAATGGACAATTTCGTATGGATCCAAAATTGCACGGTGAATGGATCAAATTTGCACGATTGATGACGTAATTGTTAAATGGGACA
The DNA here is from genome assembly GCA_025617745.1 of Heliocidaris erythrogramma. Classification (NCBI taxonomy): domain Eukaryota; kingdom Metazoa; phylum Echinodermata; class Echinoidea; order Camarodonta; family Echinometridae; genus Heliocidaris; species Heliocidaris erythrogramma. The sequence goes on along the minus strand of CM046863.1, from coordinate 18,133,604 downwards.
AATGACCAACATCAAACAACCAATCAAATGGCAAGGATCTAATTAGGTGTCATATAATGAGGACAATTCCGCGCGTTTCGAGGATCGACCAGGTGATCGACAGAGCAGCACAATCGCCTTGATTAAAGGCTACGCCGAAAGCAACATCAATGACCCATTACCTGATACGATAATCCTGCTTTTGAAGGGACAAAGGGTGCATACACACACTTGAACTTGGTGATAAAATTAACCTAATTATATACATTGTTTTAGAAGCGCATAATTTATAGAAGGCGTCCGTAGTATATATTTCAAAGTTTAGTATTAGATAAAGATCTTTGTTTAATTTGGTTCAATAAAAGTTCGTACTTTGAAATTATGATAACGTTAAGCTGCTGTCAAAATAAGTGGTCAAATGAGGATTTATATATATATATATATATGCTCCCTTTACCGAGAGCAAATTATAAGGTCATCAATTTATCAATAGTTCATATGTAACGTTTGCTTTTAAGATTAGACTTTAATCTTGCAGTCTATTATATCTTATTACTTTAGTGCTGAATGTACCACAGATTAAAGAAAAACAATCCCCCCACAAAAAAAAGCTTTTACATCTAAAACATTCTTGTTGATATCGGGTGTCCGATGGCATAGATGGCGTAGATAATATTGTTATATAATATTATACATGTTTTTGTTAATATAATTTTTATAATTTTTTTGTACTTATGCGATTGTGAGAAGGAAAGAAATAGGTTAAAATCAAGTACACGTGACAGGGCTGATGTGCCCTCGTCGAAATGACAAAAACGAATTGAGAAGAAAGAGACAAACAGAAAGAAAGGCGGAAAGGAGGATTAAAGGATCCTTTCTAACCCTCACCCTAATTTTGTTGTTCATATTTATTTGTAGTTTGTATCCACCTCGCATGACTCCCCGACCTGAATGCCTCTTCTCCCCACAATGGCTGAACTCATGCTTCGGCGTGTGTCATTGGTAACCCAACCAATGTAAGCAGTGGTATAGCATACTCTGCTACGAAAACTTTGCTTCAAGTTCACAATCTCAATTTATTTCTAAGCACAAGAGACCTCACTATAAAAGTTTCATTCATTTCATTTGTATTATCATAATAGACAAAAACTTCGATTAGATAAAACGATGCACATCATCCGACAGTCACATATGCGTCTTACAGTGTCTGAACCAGGGATGCAGTCCTTGACATACTGGACTTTATGACTTTACTGTATTAAAAATAATAAAGAAATAGTTGATCTACCACGTGTGCACGGTAATCCTTTGTCACCTTTTCCCCACCCTTGCTTCAAGTTCTTTCTGGTACCATAAGAGGAATTTGTTATTTAATGGGGAAATTGAGGAATTAACAGAGGATTTCCAACGTTTTTGTTGTGTCAAGTGATCAGGATCCCATCTTCAGCCCCACGAACTCACTATTTTGCTGTGTCTCTACTGCGATGTGTGCACAGTTGGATATGTATTTGTGACTCGATCTGCCCAGGACTGTGTATGTAATACTATTTTCAAGTCTGTCACCGTGCCTCTACTACTACTTCTGTGTTTTGTTAAACCTACAGCTGTAGAATTTTTTAATTTTCTTTCTTGAAGAATTTTTGGCCAGTACTGTTTCTGTTCCTTGATTTTACTGTCAACCCATAACAATTGACTATGTCTGACAAAACCAGATTGGCTAAGGAGAAGAAGGAGACTGCCTCCCTCATTCAGGCTGATATTTTGCAGGATGAGAAATTTCTGCAGCTGGTGTCTGCACATGTTGATTCAAGACTTGCAAAGTTTCAAAAGCAAATTGATGACCAAGCGGCCATGATTGTGAAACTCAAGGATGCCGCCACTGAGAGGGAGAGAAAGTTTGAGGAGTCTGTAGGAAGGCAGGAGTCAAGGATCCTTGATCTTGAGATTGCTGAAGAAAAAAACAAGAAGGACATCAAGCTCTTAAAGGAAGGCCTTGATGATAAAAACCAACAGATTAGTATGCCCAGGAGGAAGATGAACTCTCACGAGCAGTACAGCAGGAGGAACTCTCTCAGGTTTTTTGGTATCCCCGAGGTTGGAGGCAGGCCTCCGCATGATGCGATAGTTGATTTGGTCAACACTTCCCTCGGCGTTCACCTTGAGAAGGGGGATATAGAACATGCCCAGCGGTTGACTTCTGTCAAGAAAAATGGTCCGGGCCCAATAATTGTTAAGTTCCTGTCATACAGGAAAAGGAATGAGATCCTTGGGAGTCGACGCAAGCTCGCAGGTACAAGAAGATCTATCCAGGAGGACCTCACCCGCGAGAATGCCAGGCTCCTCAAGATAACCCATTACCATCAACGGGTGAAAGTTGCTTGGACTCGGGATGGTCGAGTCATCGACCAAAGAAATAAAGAAGATCATCTTTTCTGAAGTAGACTTGGCCAGGCTCTAAATTTAACCTCAAACATAAAAATGCTACACTTTTGGTACCATTTTCATATGCATTGTTTTTTTTCCATGATCTTTTTTTCTTTTTTAACTGTTCTTTCTTTTTTGTATATATACATCTGCACAATGTGTGCATTATATTTTCTTATTTTGTTTTGCTTCCTTTCTCTGTGTACATATGTACCTTCCCTTTTCTTCTCTGATTTGCTGTTTCATATTCTATATGTCATGTATGTCTCACGTGTTAATCTGATTAGTTGTTTCTACATGCATGTTAGCTGGCCATTTTCTTATGTCTGTGTTGTCAGTAGTTGTTTTTTCCCGTCACCTATCATGACCTATCATGGCTCAATTCATGGATGACCAAAATATTGGTAATATTCTTGAAGCCAATTTGAGTGATATCAGTGACAGCATTGAACATTTTTCATCAAAATGTAACTATTCTACAGAACAACAGTTCTTTGAGTCAGTGAAAAATACTACAGATAAAGCCCTTGCCCTTCTTCATTTTAATATCCGCAGCATGAGCAAAAATTTTGACCATGTGACATCATTTGTGAACAAAATCAGCCGAAGTTTATCTGCCATTGGTGTCACTGAAACCTGGTTCACCAACGAAAATGACGCAAACCTGTTTGCAATTCCAGGTTAGAACTTGTTATGCAATAATAGATTATGCAGACGTGGTGGTAGGTGTTGCCCTTTATGTTCTGGGCTCGATTATAGAGTATGTCACGAGCTTAATGTCATGAATGAAAATCTTGAAGCTTTATTTGTTGAAGTGTTCATTTCTGGTAAAAAAAATATTGTAATTGGAGTCGTGTACAGACCTCCCAATGGTAATGTACATTTCTTTATGGATGAAATGCGGAGAGCTTTAGAAAGCCAGTTACTCAATGGTAAATCCTTATTTGTGGTTGGAGATTATAACATAAACCTTTTGCAGCACAATGTCGATGCCCATGTTGATGATTTCCAAAATTTGCTAATGTCATTTTCACTGTTGCCCTTGATAACAAAACCAACAAGAGTAACTGAGGCCTCTGCTACTCTAATTGACAATATCTTTAATAACTTGCAACCGTTCCCTTCTTCTAGTATTATTGTGTCAGACTTGTCTGACCATTTTCCAGTGTATACTTCATTCCCTTTGGGTATAAGCCCTGTAGTCACCCCAAAGAACACTAATGTTCGAAGGACCACTCCAGAAAATATTGATCGGTTTAGAGAGGCTTTAGTGGCGACAGATTGGAGTGATGTTCTTTCGAGTCAGTGTGTAGAAGGTGCCTTTGATATTTTCATGAATAGGTTTTTATCATTGTATAATGCCAATATTCCAGTAATAAAGAGTAAAAACAAACGTAGAAGAACCCCGCGTATGCCGTGGGTCACCAAAGCTATGCTTAAATCAATAAACAGAAAAAATGAGCTGTTCTATAACTATAAGAAAGTAGGGACGGAAGCACTAAAAAGGAAATATTCTGTTTACAAAAATGCGTTGACTTCTGTTCTGCGAGCAGCCAAAAAACAATATTATTTTGCACAGTTCCAAGCAACTTATAATAATATCAAGGGCACGTGGAAAGTGATAAGAAATGTATTCCAAGCACCATCTAAAGTAGCATGTATAAGACAACTGAATATAGATGACCAACTGGTTGAAGATAAAGATATTATAGTGGAAAAGTTTAATGATTTTTTTTTTGTAATATCGGTTCGAATCTGAAAAAAAATATTCCAAAGAGTCAAACTGATTTTCACGATTATTTAGGAGAACCTAACGTGCAGAGCTTAGTTTTGGTGCCCACAAACGATGAAGAATTGCTCGGTATTGTTAGAGCCCTGAAGAACAAGAAAAGTCCTGGGCATGATCATATTGGGAATGAACTTATTAAGCAAGTTATTGGCGGTATTCTTCAACCACTAGTTCATATTTTTAATTTGTCTATGTCAATTGGACTCGTACCACTAAACATGAAGATTGCAAAAGTTGTACCAATTTTCAAAAAGGGTTACTCACAGTAACTGACGAATTATCGTCCGATCTCTCTGTTAACATGTTTCTCAAAAAGTCTGGAAAAAATTATCTATGTAAGAACTATAGCTTTTTAAACGAAATCATCTGTCTTCAGTAATTATCAGTTTGGTTTTCGAGAGGAGCATACAACTACTCATGCAATTTTACACCTTATAGATAAACTTGCTTTTGCTTTAGATAAACACTTTAGACACACCATTGGTACCTTTTTAGACTTTTCCAAGGCCTTTGACACTGTAGACCATGAAATTCTCTTGAGTAACTTATGTCATTATGGTGTCACGGGAGTCACCTTGGATTGGTACAGGAGTTATCTTACTGATAGAAAACAATATGTGTCTTTAAATGGAACTGACTCTTGCACCAAAAATGAAACATGTGGTGTTCCCCAGGAATCCCTTTTGGGACCACTCTTATTTATTTTATATATTAATGTTTTTTCAACGCTCATCAAGTGTATTATCTTTCATATTTTTTGCTGATGACTCAAGTGTATTTTTTCTCACAAACTGTCAACGAGGAGTTTCGAAATGTAATGAAGTGGATTAATGCTAATAAGTTATCATTGAATCTAAAAAAAAACTAATTATATGCTGTTTAGTAATTCAGTCAAATTTTTGCCAGGCGATGTCACATTTAATAATGTCCCTATTGAGAGAGTAACTTCAACAAAATTTCTTGGGATATACATAGATGAGAAACTGAGTTGGAAAGCTCATGTGAATTTAAGTAAAGTGTTATCAAAACACACTGGCGTTATTTATAAGTTGAGATCATGTATACCTCAGGAAGTATTGTTCATTTTGTACTCTACTCTTATTCTATCATTTATTTATTATGGTATATTGGCATGGGGCAAATCAGCTAAAACTCAAATTCATAGGCTTTTTGTTGTACAGAAGCGGGTTATCAGAATAATTTGTAAAGCAAATTATCGTGCTCATACAAATCTACTTTTTTATGAAAACAATATTATAAAACTAGATGATCTCTATTCAATGCATCTTGGTATGTTCATGTTTAACACTCACTCGGGGGACCTCCCTCCTGTCCTTGTTCAAATCTTTAGAAAAAATAACCAAATTCACAGCCATAATACCAGACAGGCTTCTGCTCTCCATTTACCATATGCAAGGACAACGTTCACTCTGAAAACTATAATGTCCACTGGCCCCAGGTTCTGGAATTCACTTCAGTCTACAGTAACAAATGACACATTAATATAAAAATACTGATATATTTAATTATTCTTTATAGTATTGTAGTATAACTTGAATGTTTTCCCTTGCATCCTTTGCCAGCTTCTCTCCACTTTTGTTCTCCCCCCTTCCTTTCTTCATGTTGTCAGTTATGTCTGCTTTCTTTCTTTTCCTATATTCCTAGTGCTCTCTCCCTCACTCTACTCTCTATCGATATTTCTCTTCCTTGATGAATCCCTTTTCTTCCTCTTCTTCTTTGCATCCATGTGTAAATACGCCATAAACTGTATTCCTGCTTGCCTTATGCACCCAGAGAGTAATAACTCATCGATGTATCGATGAGCTTGGGCCTGTATTTTGTTGTTGTCATGGGTGGGCTGTTCCTGCTCATATGACATTTATTTCACACACACACACGATGTTTGTTATAGGGCTCACATAAGTAATTCACGGCCCCATTCACTCACGTGTTGACTATTGATTTCCTTCATATTCTCGCAATTTATTTATAGTATTATTCCGTCTATAATAAGGGTAGAAGGGGAGATTGGGGACGTTTCACATAATTACCTATGAATGTTATGTGTGAGTCTGAGGGGGGGGGGGGGGGGGGGGCAGAGAGAGAGAGAGAGAGAGATTTTAAAGAATGAGACTGCTCTGAAAAGAGATCGAGGAGAGCGAAAGTAACCGGCTCGAACGGGAGGCGTGCTAAGCGTTTTGTAATGGTGATAGTTAATAAATTTAAATTTCCCTATCTTAGCAAACGTCCGAGGCAGAAAGTGAACCTGAATAACTTTGATCGACAGAAAATCCTAGCTCAGATTCTCAAGCGACTGACAACCCCCCCCCCCAAAGGTTGGAAATACAAGAGACACGTTTTCCACATAGAAAGCCGCGGGTATGAATCATTCCTTTGGTGTTTGGTGTTACCTGTCCAAAGCATAGACAAATGCTGTATGTTTTTATTAAGATGGCTCTCAACTTACCTCAAAATGATACTTTAAGCAGTTAAGCATCCAAAAAGAGTAATCTACATCAATTTAAACGCAACCCAGACCAACAAATGCAGACGACATTTCCATAACAACGCTGAGCTAGGTTTCGCTATAGGGCTCACATAAGTAATTCACGGCCCCATTCACTCACGTGTTATAACGAAGGTTGTCTATAAATCATATTTTGAACACCCCTCGGTAGAAATCGTTTAAATTCACAGAATAGAGACAAAATATAAATATCTCTCAAATAAAGTACCTAATTTGGGCACTTTCCCGGCGTTAAAAAAAGATATTTAGGCTGAAACAAGGCTAGCCGAAATTTCAGCCCATTTGCACATAGAAACAGTGGAAGTGCACCAGTGATAAAATAAATCCTTTAAAAATAATAAAAAGCTAGCCAACTTCGGCTAAGGTGTCAAATTGAAAAGAGTATGTCTATTAAACACCATTTACGCTTTTTAAATTTACTGAGGCCAATCAATCGATTTTATATGAATATTTCTAATCAATTAATTTCAAATAATCTTTGCTCCGCCTCACCGGCATGCATTGCGAGCGGATGAATTACTTATGTGTGCCCTATAACTAACCTGGTGTGATGGGGATGTGCGCATCTTCGGGTATGGTAGTTATGATCAAGAACCTGGATCATTAGGTCCATGCTGTGGTCGATGCATCGTTGGGTAATTGTTTTCTGGGTGTATTTTGTAAATATCTGTATATATTTCACATTTATACACTTCTTTTCTTGTTGTTTTTTTTGGTCTTTTTTTGGAAATCATGAACCAGTTATCTTTGTTATATTGAGGGACCTTAACTCAACAAGGTGTGCTTCAACCAAGGTCTCCTCGTCTTTCTTCACTTTATTTTGTATACTTCTTAAATTGTGTATTAGAAGATAATTCTTGTACTGTTATGATTACTCTCTATGCTTTGTTACATGTGTTTTCTGAAAGACAAATAAACTTGAACTTGAACTTGAACTTGAACTTGATCTCGTGTAATGGCGAAAAATATAATTATTGTAAGCTTTCTCATGCTATCACCCCCTCCCCTTATGGACGAATATAGCAATGTCCGATTAGCGCATTGCCCTTGAAGTCCTATCATATGTTTAAATGTGACCAGAAGTTTTGAAGCCACATGTTTCCGCAGACCCATGCAGTGTATGCACTGCTTCAATTTTAGTGACTTTCTTTCATATTTAGTCAGTTTTCACAACTTTGATCATTTCAATACCTTGTTTATGGGTTAGACGCATAAACAATAGTCAAGAGTATTCTTACACCATTAAGTAAAAATCAAAAGCTGATGGATTGTAATTTTTTGTTGTGCTATGAAAATATTCCATGATACAAGCAGTTCTTCAAATATGTTGATAACGATATATTTACAAACTCTTCAACGATAAGTATGTATGCCAGAGATAATTAGTTATCTCTTGTTTGCATTTTGGCATTGAAGTAACTGCCTTTTCCCCATGATTATGAAACGCATTATCACATAAACCGAAGAACAGCACATATGCCACAAAACTTTTTCATCCAATCGTAAATCTTAAAATTGATATCCTCAAGAATGTGATAAATTAAGCTCGCCACCGACCGTGAAACCTCCTATTTATAGGTTAGGCCAACAGTATATAGATCCCCCCCCCCCCCCAATTTCGTCACCTCTTCATTCAATTTTTAATAATTTCCTTTCAATTTTAACTAAAGGCCTATAGGACACGATCATTTGGACACCATTCTTCCCGCCCTTCTCTGGTAAATTCATGGGACAACCAGGGAGTACAGCATTTTTTCGGGTCTTTTTCATCCGGTCAGGACGGATCCATTGGGTGGGCTGGGGTGGGGGAAGAAGTGAGACAAAAAACAAATATTTTTTTTTTTTTGCAGTCGGTAAAAAAAAGAAAAGGATGGAGAAAAAGGGAGAGGGAAGAGGAAAGGGAAAAGGAGAAAAGAGAAAGAAGAAGAAAAATGAAAAGAAAAAAAGAAAATGGAAAGGAAAACAAAAACAAAGGAAAAGGGAAGGAAAGGAAAAAAAGGAAAAACTTACTGGAAAGTTAATATTCGGGAAAGAGGCGTCCCCCTTAGGCAGTAGGCTGCAGCTCCCCCTCCCCCTCCCCCGGAGGATTTTCAAAGTTCCGATATTCGGATATTCGGATAATTATGTTACTACTGTATGTCGATTCTGTACATTTTCTATACGAAAAGTTCCAAAAAAATTTTTTCATATTCGGGAACCACCACTTCATATTCGGGCAGCAAACTGAGGTGCTAGAATATCCACATATTTGAGGTTCCCAGATAATTATGTAACTTCTGTATGTAACTTCTGTACATTTTCACTACGAAAAATCAAAAGGCGTCCCCCTTCGGCAATGGGCTGCAGCTACCAAACCCCCCCCCCCCCCCTCCCCGAGGATGTTCAAAGTTCGATATTCGGGCAACCACCACTTCATATCGGGCAGCGAGGAGAAAGAATATTCACATACAGCCATGGAAAAAAATTATTAGACCAAGAATGGTTACTGATAGTTTTATTATTGTGGTAAGAAAGAAATAAATATCATAAAAGCAAGGTATAATCGCTGGAATTTGATATTCATTCAATGGAATACAAAAACAAATCATGTTCATAATTTTGTTTGCATATTATAATACCCTTATTCCAGAATTAAGCTTGGTCTAATTTTTTTCCAGGGATGAATTGGGCAGCAAGGTTCCGAGATATTTATGTAACTTTTCTATTTAGGGATTGAAAAGTTTATATTCGGGCAAATTAAAGGCGTCACTTCTAGAAATTTAAAAGTTGATATTCGGGCAAAAGGCGTCAGCCTCCTCCCTGCGAAAATGGGGCTGTATGACCACGATCTCTACATCTGTGATTTCTATTTCGTGAGGGCATCCCTTCGAACCCTGCTGGGGGTTTCACCTCCACACCCCTACTGAAACTGAACCACTTTAGATTTCCTTCTGACGGGACTGGGATGTTTATTTTGTTGAGCCCAATGTATAGTTTTTATTGGTACAAAATCACGTAGAGCAAAGGCTACTAGTATTTGTAATTTCAAGGAAAGGTTCTGTTTGAAATACGCTGATTGGCTTGATTAAAATGCATTTTGTCATGTGACTAGTTGTTATCTGTCTTTCATTCCTAAGTTCATACTTCTCATCTGCATTCAATCAATTGTAAATCATTAATCATTAATCTAAACGGAGTGGCAGAAAGAACATCCGATTATTCGTTCCGGTAGACATAATATTTAATAAGCAGTGCTTACTCTTGATAGTCCTAGGGTGAACATTCTGAAATGGCTACAAAGACAATTGCCCTTTTTACGGGGGCAGTAAAACCAGTAAAAGATGGTTTGACAGAAATCCTTTCGATTGTGGATATTTTTGAGAAGAGGAAGTCCGAGCACATGACACATGTAGCAAATAATACATCGGTTGTCATCTTTGTTAAAGTGGAATCATTTCCTAAAGATTCTAAAAGATCCAAGGATACTGGCGAATCTATCGGTAGATCTCCTATAGAAAAGGGAGATCATATTGCATTTCCGACACTCATTGGAAGAGTCAAAGTATCAGTCTACCCACATAGGGTTAGTGGTGATTATGCAGACGCCAGACCTCACTCCTCCTTAGAAGGCAAATCCAACCGTAATTACATCGTGAACAAAATTTCATCTGGTGAATTCGTTGTGAAACGTGCAAAGAAGGGGCGTGTGTGGACAGAGAAAAAGATCAAACGTTAAAGGTAAGTTATGTGCCTTCTAATGAACCGACAGCGTTCCCTTGAAAAATCTTCCACAAAATTCCTTTGATATAAGAATCTAAATTCAACAATATATTTTAATGTGCATCTTGATATCGTTCATTAATCAATCATTGTGAATTCAATTGTAAGGTTTTAATTCGTTTTATGTCCTCTTGGTATTTAAATTTCAATACTAGGGCAGCTTACCGAGTTAGAATGTTTTTCCCCGAAACCGTTCAGTGGATACTTAAGATTAAAATGCTGACAGAAATAAATGAATGGCTTGTGTCGAACAAAGCGTCTCCATTTTCTATTGTATATTTTTTGTCTCTTCAGGCCTGACGTTGGCAGTCAATGCTTCATGAAGATGAACGTCAATCATGCCCGTCTCGTATACAGATGAAATTCAAAGTCACCTCGGAATATGACGAGAGAAGAGAAATTTATTTCTTCCTTGTAGGCATTTTATAGTTAAAAACATATTTCTAGATATTGCAAATATAATTCAAGAATATATTTTTCACTGGATCATTTTTTATGTATATAGTTTGCAAATTCACTCTTACTTGATTGAAACCTGTTTAAACGTATTATAAGACTGTAGCTTAGACACGAGAACTAAGGAATATATAAACGAAATGGGTTTGTTAAGGTTGACTTAAATGTCATATTCAAGTACTTTATTAAAAATGTATTTCATTCCTAAATGACGATGTCGTCTTTAACAGAGATAATCGTGCATAATAAGCGTACGTGATTTTCTGTCAAGGACCAAATGTAGGACGGCCATGTGTGTGGCTTCAGGGGAAAGGGAGACTGAAATTTCTACGTTTTAAAACTCTATTTCTGGTACTTGCCTCGAAATGCAAGTTCCTATTTAAAAAAATTCTAGGCCTATTATGACATTATTATTCATAGTTGGAGATCATTTGTAAGCACACATTTTGTATTTCATTGTCAAGATTGGGCTAGGCTCGTGCATGATCACATGTTCACGGCAATAATCCAGTTTCCAAAACAATATTTTTCTTTCTTTTAAAGGAAGGAAATACTTTATCAAGTTATAATGATAGCAAATGAATGGTACTGCGATTCTATGACATAAATACATGGTAAAGGCTACATACACACACCTGAACTTGGCGATAAATTTACCCAGATCGATAGATTTTGTTTAAAGTACATAATTTATAAAAAGCGTCCGTAGTATATTTTTCAAAGTTTAGTATTAGATAAAGATATTTGTTTAATTTGGTTCAAGAATCGTTCGTACTTTGAAATCATGATAATGGTAAGCTGCTGTCAAAATAAGTGGTCAAAGAAATGTTAAAATTCCTTTACCCAGAGCAAAATAATTTTTTATTACTTTAGTGCTGAATGTACAAAAGATTAAAGAAAAAAAAAAAAAAAACACACACACAGGCTTTTACATCTAAAACATTCTTGATGATATCGGTTGTCCGATGGCATAGATTGTGTAGATTATTGTTATATAATATTTTACATGTATATGTAAAATATGTATTGTTCTTGCGACCCCAACACAAGCCATGTGCTTCAAGGGAACCTCGCCTCCTTCCAGCACGTTTTTGTTAATATATAAATTTTCATAATGTTTTGTGCTTATTCGAAACTCGCACAATAGTACTGATTATATGCGCGGAAAGTGCCTCCATCACAACGCCTTTCAGCACCCGTCAACGGTACTTATTGTTTTCTTATTTTTAACTTTGAAATCTTTCGTTAATTTTCTACGAATTTTTTTCATGAATAATTCATTTCCTGGTAGATAAAATGAACCAGTTAGAAGTTTCTGAGGCATGGCGTGAAGAGACCGCTCAGCTGATTCCAAACATGGGTGAAGTGAAAATTCGTTATCGCAAATAGAAAATGATAATTTGCACATTATGAAAAATATGGCTCTTGAGCATTTTCTTTTTGAAAAATTAGCAAACATTTATATGTGTGTGGATTTTTTTTATCAAGAAAAAAAAAATTGTAAATACTTTCAACTTTATCCTGTTATCTACCCCCTTTCGGTCCCCTCTGAATAATGGACGAGCTCAGTCTTTCCCGTTACGGTTCCTTTTTATTTGACTGGTTAAACGCACTGAACAATAGAGCTGCAGTTTTTAAATTTGTATTGCCTTATTTGGGAAGGTTGTGGAGTGATTCATAACCTCTTGGTCGTCTTGAATGTATGAATATTGATTATGTTGACGGGTGCCCAAAGGCGTTGTGATGGTGCAAGACTTCCTGTGCAATAATGAGGACTATTCCGCGCGTTTCGAGGATCGACCAGGGGATCGACAGAGCAGCACAATCGCCTTGATTAAAGGTTACGCCGAAAGCAACATCAAAGAACCATTACCTGATACGATAATCCTGCTTTTGAAGGGACAAAGGGTGCATACACACACTTGAACTTGGTGATAAAATTAACCTAATTATATACATTGTTTTAGATGCACACAATTTATAAAAGGCGTCCGTGGTATATATTTTAGTTTAGTATTAGATACAGATCTTTGTTTAATTTGGTTCAAGAATCGTTCGTACTTTGACATTATGATAACGGTAAGCTGCTGACAAAATAAGTGGTCAAGTAAGAAATTATATATATATATGCTCCCTTTACCGAGAGCAAATTATTAGGTCATCAATTTATCAATAGTTAATATGTAACGTTTGCTTATCTTATTATTTTAGTGCTTAATGTATAACAGATTAAATAAAAACAATGCCCCCCACAAAAAGCTTTTACGTCTAAAACATTCTTGTTGATATCGGGTGTCCGATGGCATAGATGGCGTAGATAATTGTTATACAGTGCGTATCGAAAAAAAGCAACAAGATTTCAATTCAAATTTGTGAAGATTGTGTTAGCTTAACACCAAAGTGAGTAGTAACACATTAAAGCCACATATCTCCTCTTTCCAATGATATCTTATTTATTCATACACGGTCATGGATGGCTGAGTAATCATACTTTTTGGACAATGGGACAAAGTAGACCTGGGACCAAGTTTTAGACACTGCAAGAATCATGGCACATTATTAGAAATTAACTTAATTAACAAAATGGAATAATGAAATTAATAATCGCAGCTTACCATTGTCTTCTTTAGGATATCTCTTTTTATTATTACATCCCATGCCCCTCAACATGGCCCCCATTCCTTTCCACACAGAGATTAGTTCGTTTCTCCATCTCACGCACAGCCCTGCGAATCATTGGGGCTTGGTGGCGTAGAGCATCAAACTCATCAATGATTCTTTGTCGCAGAGTTGCAATGTCACGTGGAGGGGTAGTGAACACTTTGCTCTTGAGATAACCCCAAAGAAAAAAGTCACAACAAGTCAGATCCGGAGATCGCGGGGCCACTCCACATTATGATACAAGAATCATTCCCTATAGTGTAACCTGTCCCTATAGTGTAACCTGTCTCTATAGTGTTACCTGGCTCTATAGTGGCCCATATGCCAATCTGTCTTGAATTAATAAATTTAAGGCGGAAGATGCCCTAGAAAAATAAATTATGTCACTTTTTTATTTCTTACATTAAATGCTAGACTAATATATATTTTACTAAAAGGGGCGATATACTCACTATACGCCTAAATCGCATGCTTACAAATACCATGCAATCACACCACAATGACACATCCATACCAATCAAGTCAAATATCAAATTGAAGCATAAGATTTATGAAACTTAAATATACTTTAATATTGCAAAATTCAGTGTTTCCTGATATCGTTAAAATTCACTAATTAAGAAAATATTGTATTAGTATAGGAGGTTCGGTCATGGTTATTGGAATAAATGGGTGTTGACTAAAGGATGGTAGACCAACTGAGGTTAGACTAACTGGCAAATGGACCAAATTATATGTAGATTATGGGTATTAGACCAAATGGGTTGAGACCATTTGATGATTAGATGAAATGGCAATCAGACTAATTGATAATGGACCAAATGGTTATTAGACAAAATGGATTTAGACCAAATGGTAATCACACCACAATGACACATCCATACCAATCAAGTCAAATATCAAATTGAAGCATAAGATTTATGAAACTTAAATATACTTTAATATTGCAAAATTCAGTGTTTCCTGATATCGTTAAAATTCACTAATTAAGAAAATATTGTATTAGTATAGGAGGTTCGGTCATGGTTATTGGAATAAATGGGTGTTGACTAAAGGATGGTAGACCAACTGAGGTTAGACTAACTGGCAAATGGACCAAATTATATGTAGATTATGGGTATTAGACCAAATGGGTTGAGACCATTTGATGATTAGATGAAATGGCAATCAGACTAATTGATAATGGACCAAATGGTTATTAGACAAAATGGATTTAGACCAAATGGTAATTAGACGAAATGAAAATAACCCCATATGGTAATTGGACAAAATGATGATTAAACCAATTGGTTATTAGACCAACTGATATTAGCCCGAATGATGTTAGACCAGTTAGCTATTAGACCAACTGGCAGCAGACCAAGTGGCAATAAACTGATAAAATAAATTGTTGTTCTATGTAGAGATCAATGGATTATGTGATTTTTTTCTGCCATTGAAGTTTATGATCAGCTTCTCCTCCTCCCCCCTCCCATCCCTGTCTCTGTAAAAAAAAAATCATTTAAAGGGAAACCACTAGTTTATTACATTTTTACATTTGCGGTTGAAATGTTTTGACATTTGTGGTAAAGGGTGTTTCAATATTTTAGTGATTTTAATGGACAGGAAAACCTCACACACACACACACATACATATCATAATAATTTATCTCACATGGGTGCATTATGCAATCAATGAGTTTTTACATTTGCGGTCGGCATTTGTGGCCAAAAAATTGAAATTTTTACATTTGTAGGCGAATTATTTTTACATTTGTGGTTATTTTTACACTTGTGGTTGACATGTTATTTGTGGTTATTTTGACATTTGCAGGTGCAATGTTTTTACATTTGTGGTTGATTTTTAGATTCGTGTATAAAAAATTGATTTAGAGTGGCGTATCCAAGATTCTCTTATTTTTATTTGTAGCGTATCGAGGAATGCGCGTGCCCCTACGTGCCAGCCAAAACCAAATCTGACATTATCTTAGTTACACATCGAATGAAAGGAAATGTGTGGCCCCACCCCCGCCCCGGCTCAGAAGGAACATGAAAAATGTGAAAACTTTTTTTTTCCTTGCTTGTCCGAAAGTTCAGAATAGAAGGCATCTGATGATTTTTTTGTTTGTCAGGCGTGAGCCCCCCTCCCCCTGCATTCCTGGATACGCCACCAATATAAATAACTTACGGTAAGTAAGACAACAGACGAAGAAAACATTATAGGGGCTTGCTCCAAAGCCTTCACCTGCGCAGTAGGGACTAATGGCTACCAATTCTACGAAAAGGGTGGAAAATGGCCTCCGGATTTTGAATTGAATTAGCTAATAACTAATAATAGCAGCTGATGATATAATTTATTTATTACCAGTCCTATTCTATCTTTGTAGGAATATCCCATTCCTCTTGCCCCCAGTTCTCTTTCTCTCTCTCTCTTCCTTCCCCCTCTCACATGCCTTCTTTTTCTCATACTCTCTTATTCTCTTAATCTTTCTTATAACCGATCTGTAGTAATGACTCCAATAGAAATGAGGACAAAATAATGACCTCTTATTGTTTTTTCCCTTCAATCTTTCAATTAATGAGATCGACCACCAACACTATGCAATCCCATTCTTCATTCTCATGACAGAATAGCAGGAGTGCATCCAGTGAGGGGGGGGGGGGGGGACATCGGCCAAGGCCCCCTTTTTGAAACCCAATTGGCATACCTTAAGTACACAATAAAATAAAAATTGCCTCTTTGTGTACTTTTCCGGCTCTACTTTTCTCCTCTACAAAATCCTGCATCCGCCCCCTTGGAAAAGGCATTACATTCTTTTGAACTATAATTACGCGGGCTTTTTGCCTAAAATGTGAATAAAACCGGATCGAGCAAAATGTCGGTCTATTAACCCTCCGAAGAAACTTGTAAAAAGGCTCATCCCGCAAGGCTGACGTGACAGTCCGGGCATGGACCAGTGGCGGATTTAGGGGCCCTTTTTTATTGTGCCCCATTTTAGAACTGATAACTTTTTTTTTATTTCTCAGAGAATTATGGAGGAAAACTGGACCCCATAAAATCTGATACCCCACCCCTCCACTGAGTGACTTTTGGAGGGCTGGCGAGAAGAAAAAAATCTTGCCACCCCTCCCCCAACCTCCCACCACTGAGCAACTTTTTGAGGGCTGGTGAAAAAAAAAACCCTCCCCCCCAAAAAAAAAATGACTTGGGAGGGCTGGCTAGCAGAAAAAAAATACGAATCTCCCTTCAAGCTGTTCCCCAAAGTTGACCCTGCATTTGTGCCCCCCGATGTCATGGAATGACATTGTCAGACAATAGGGTTCAGAAGCCCCCTCCCACTACATTGTCGGTCTCTCGGGGCTATCGGTCTCGTTGGCTCAACCGAAAGTAAACGACGATCAGCAAGCAAAAAACCTTGATGAGCCAAGTTTGAGGAGAACATCTTTGGCAAACTGACAAAGTTACATCGGCAACGCCACCACCTCGATCGGGATCGCAGAGGGGTAGACCTAGCCTATTTTTAGTGCTAGACACCAATAATTCAGCTCAGCTGTTCCATGTTGCTTGCATGATCTAACATGAGCCATTTGGCTGGGCCTAATGCGGTGATTATATGAATTTATGAATTTAACACATTGAATTTTGCCTCTGGTACATTAGAAATATTATAGTGAACTGGAAGTTAGTTAGAGTTTCTTTTAATACCGGCTAGGCTGGGCTTGCCTTCGGGCGGACGTACGTCTGCTACATGGTCGTCTGCTAGTACACAATCTCACGTGATCGGTACACGCCCACATTTTGTGCGGGGTTTATTGGACTCATCGAGCTACCCTGTCAGAGCTTAAAATTTCATGTAAATCACATTTTTCATAATTTCAAATAAATACTAGGGGAATTAAAATCATTTCAAAACCCCTGTTTTCATGTGTTAACCTATAGGAGTTGGAAGGCCAAAAAGATGTATATTCCCGGGATTTATGGGGGGTTTATTGGACTTATCAAGCCTTAATTATACCTTTTCAGAGCTTTAAATTTCATGTAAATCACATTGTTTACATTTTCAAATAAACACAAAGGGAATTATAATCATCCTAAAATTCCGTGTTTTCGCGTGTAAACCTATGGCAGGCGACACTTTTTGTGGTAAAAAGCATGCATATTCCCGGGGATTTATGCGGGGTCTAATCGACTAGTTGAGTCTTAATTATACATTTTCAGAGCTTCAAATTTTATTTAATGCAGATTCTTCAAAATTTTAATTTAATTCTGGGGGAATTATAATCATTCGAAAATTCCTGTTTTTGCGTGTTAACCTAATGGGAGATGGAAGGCCAAAGCATGCATATTCATATGGTCATTGAATTTTGATAACAATGAATTAACAGGTGTTGCTTTCAGTGATTTGAGGAAAGCATTTGACAATGTTGATCACGATATTCTGTTACATAAACTGAAAGCCATTGGCTGTTCTGATAGGAGTGTTCAGTGGTTTGTATCATATCTGTCTAACCGAGAACAGACGGTTTGTTTTAAAGGGACCACTTCAAGTTCCTCAAAAATTGTGATGGGTGTCCCACAAGGTTCAATTCTTGGGCCACTTCTTTTTTCTATCTACATTAATAGCTTACCAAAATGTATTGATGAAGGTATTGTTGATATGTATGCTGACGACACCACTCTAACAGTTAACGGAAGAAGTGTTGCAGAAGTAGAGCGAAAGCTAACAAAAGGTTTAGAAAATGTTTTTTCGTGGGTAACAAAAAACCGTCTAGTTCTTAAAGGGTCACTAAAATAAAAAAATAATTGCCCATTTTTCGTAGGAAGGTGTCATCAGGAGCCAAAAAATATCCATCACACAATTTTTTATGCATTCAGTCATATTTTATAATCATTTGAAAAGTACATTTTTGCTGATTTACACAGTCATAAGCCCCGCCCCTAAAAAAACACAACGAAGCGACATCGTGATCACGTGATCTGTGACGCATGAAAAGTAAGGAAAAATATTCCACTAACCTATACCGTGCGCGCCCGGAGGCCCCCGGCAGGCCCAGCCCGGTGCCGAGCATGATATTCACCGCATCGACTATTTGCATTGCGTATTTTCGTGTGTTTAATTCCTCACAATAACTTTGATTTTGGGACACAGTTTCATCAACAATGCCTAATCGGTGTATAGTTGCGGGCTGTAGCAAGACCCCTAAAGATTGTGTAAGCCTACATCATTTTCCTAAAGGTGAAAATCTACGGAAATTGTGGGTCGCAAATGTAAAGCTCACGCGGGCAGAGTGGCAAGGGCCGGCCAAGTGAGTGGAGTACAATCTGCAGCGATCACTTTGCCGAAGATGATTTTGAGAATCCTGGCCTGTATTCCGAATTTGGCATGAAGAGAAGGATAAGCTAGCTAAAAGATTCAGCTATTCCAAAGATCAGACTTGGAGTCAAGTCTTCCAATTTGTTTTTCAACGACAGCAGCTGCAGCAGCTTCACCCGTAGACCGAAAATTCTGTCTCTCGTTCGTTAGCTAAGACGACCTAACGAACGCGAGACAGCATTTTCGGTCTACTTCACCCGTAACTCCAGGGAGCTCCAACGCGTTGGAGCTCCCTGGAGTTACTTCACCCACGGCCCTTCACCGTATACTGCGAGGGGTTCAAACATATAATATGGTCGAATTTCCCCTTGCCACTCGAGCTTCTTTGCCTTCGGGGTCTGATAAATCATCTGATAAATCAGAGTTCGTATCTGCATGGCTCAGAAAAGTCCTCCAACTCGGAATCGCGGGCACTTTTCCTCTCTCTATATAAGTTACTCGAATTCAGCAAAAATCTAAGTCAGTACTAACGTACTATGTAAAGCGAAGTAAAAAAAAAAAAGCCGTAAGTGAAATAAACAAAACAAAAGCGTTCACCAGTCGCTATGTACGAGGGGAACATAGTCACTGCCGTACTAAAGATGTGTAGGACATATATAGTACATACAGACGCATAAAACGGCTGTGCACGCGTTTATGACCAATGCAACATTTTCGTTCGGTAAGCTCAGATGGATGAGAACATTGTTCAAAAGAAAAGCTAAAAAACAAAACAAGAGCTGTATATTTGGGCAAAAGCGTTTTCTGATCTTGTAGAAAATATATTGCTAATGATTATTCACTCCTAAGATTATATTGATTAATTCCTTTTTTTCATAAATTGTCCGTTGAACAGAGGGGTCAAATACCGCATTCTGTGTACAATATTATATGCTGCAGCCTGCAGATCTTGTGCCTCTTACTTTTCATACGTCACTTGGGGGTTAGCCAATCAGCTCACGAGTTTTAAGGAACGGTCCCAAAACCTCTACTTTCCCCCTTTTTTGCCAAAACGAGACATAATTTGGACAATCGATTGGCAGATTCGTGATTAGAAGGCAAAACTACATGGAAAGAGCACCCATTTTCTCTCTAATTTAGTCAACCTTTAATGCTGATAAGACAAATGTGATGCTTATTGGACCACGATCAATTCTTAATAGTGTAAAGGATTTTTCTGTCACACTAAACGGCAGTTGTCTGAAAAGAGTTAAAGTTGCCAAGTGTCTAGGTGTCATGATCGATGAGGAGTTGCGATTGACGGAACATGTGGAAAAAGTTATTAAGACTGCTCAAAAAAATATTAGTGTAATTAAGCGAGCAAAATGTTATGTTCCAACTAGGTCTCTGAAACTTCTATATAATTCCATCGTCCTTCCTCATTTTGATTATTGTTCCTCTGTTTGGTCCGAAAGATTTCAAAGACAAACTATTAAACTACAAAAGGTTCAGAAACGGGCTGCCCGTATAGTGTTGGGAGAAGGATTCGATGTATCCTCAAAAGATATGTTTAGTCGGTTAGGTTGGATGCTTATTCAGACTTGTTTCCAGTTTGGACGTGCAGTGATGATGTATAAAGCAATGCATGGCGTGGCACCAGAATACTTAAAAAAAGATTTACAACATGTCAGCTCTCTACATGATCACAGCACAAGACATGCTGTAAGAGATACATTGCGTGTACCTAAATTTAGGACGGACACATACAAACATAGTCCCCTAATATCTGGAATTGCAGTATGGAACCAACTTGAAACTTCTATCAAAATGTTGCCTACTTTAAACAGTTTCAAATACACTCTAAAAGCTCTGTAATCAGCAGAGGAGGTGTAAGCTGTGAACTATATGGGGATATTATGCATAGCAACTTCTTTGGTATATGTGTTGTTAATTAATTATTTTCCCCTCATTTTGATGTGTGGTTATCATCCATATTTTAATTTGATTATTTCACAGTTTACAATGCTAATAATCCTTAAAGGGCGAGTCAATTAGAATTACATTTCATGATAATATCAAAGTATTGTGTCAATACTGCTAGAAATCGCATATACTTTTTATTAAAAAGATCTGTGTACTTCTCTAAGCTTCGTTGAAATTGCCTAAATCGCACGTTTATCAGGTAGTCTGTCACGCCCCTCGAAAAATAGGGCCCAGCCACGTGCCTTGTCAGGTGACCTGTGACGTACTATCGGGAACATCTAGCTAGCGGACGACGCTTGTCTGTGTATATCCAGTGCAGGGAATTTTGGATAGGCATGATAGGAGTGCATATCTCAAGAAAATGCCGAGGAGATGTGTTGTTGCTGGGTGCACCAAAGGCACCAGCGATGGTGTCAGTCTGCACACCTTTCCTAAAGATGATGCAACTCGAAAAATTTGGATTTCAAGGATCAAGCTGACGCGAGCTAGCTCAGTGGGATGGCCCTTCCGCTCACAGTACTGTTTGCAGTGACCACTTCAGGGAGGAGGACTTCGATAGTCAGGCCCTCAGGCCAGGGGCTGTATGACCAGCTAGGATTTGCGCCCAAGAATAAAATGCTGCGGCCGACAGCTATCCCTGTCATCAGACTGGGAACTGAGGGCTGTGGAACTGGAAGCCAAACACAGGGAGCTAAAAAAACAAGAGTCGGTCTGCAGTTCTGAAGCTGGAGTCACTGGAGAAAAAGAGGGTAGGTCTACCGTACCGTACCGTAGAGCCCGGGGGGGGGGGGGGGCACTCAACCTGTTTTTGGATGTGGGTGTGCCGCTGCCAATCTCAAAACAGGGGGCTAAGGAGCTAAATGGTTAATTGAGGAAGCTCATTTTTGAGGGTCTAAGGAGCGAACGGGCTCATGGGCAGAGCTAATTTTAGCTGCTCGCGATCTCACTACTCTGGTACACATACGGTGCATGAGCTGAGTCAGCGGTCGCAGCGCTGTTTTTAACGCTGTATACATGCCGGGCCACTGCACTGGCTCGATGTCGCATGCAGATTGATCTCGCTGAGCCGCCGCTAGCACTAGTAATACCGCGTTCAGTTAGGGAGCACTAGGCCGCCCAGCTCCCCGCTGCGCTGGGCTGGGAGGCTAGGGAGCGACCGTTCCCGGACAATAGGCTGTGCATTGTTTTCTCATATTCTAGGGAGCGAGTCGAAAGCCAATCGAGGTGCGGTTAGTGAAAATCTGAAAATCGCATATCATGGAAGCAACCCGAGAAGGTTGAAAATGGGGGACGTCATGTGTGACATATATATGTGAGTGCACACGATTTTGCTGTAATTGTTGTAATATTTTAGACTTTCATCCAGTCTTTCAGTGTACTTGGTTGTTATCATAAGCAAGCACACAAAGATTCGCAAGGTACGGTCAGCAGTAAAGCGACTGTCCACACGTCTACTTGTCTGTAAAATATTACGTTTTTCCAAAACATAAACCTAATCCAAAAGAGGAATTATCATGGGTAAAGTGTTTGAAAAAATGCCAGACTTGTCATTTGACCTCTACTAAAATGTCTAAACAACCTATTCAAATCATTTTGGGGGACTTAAAGATTGTCGAAATTGTATAAATAGTGATATGAAAATGGATAAATTATCATTCATTTACATTGCCAACATATTAGTCAAACTTAGTGGCTTCGCGGGGGACTTCCCGATGCTACGTCAAATCGCTCTAGCCAATCAGCTGTCAATTTTGGGGGCGTTCCCAAATTAGTGAGTTTTTTGACCAATTTCTTGTTACTGGGCAATTTTTTTTCTGTAAAAATGTCAGAATTGTGTCATTGGACCTATGTACTACATTTTTAGCCCCAATGTTGATTCTAATTGACTCGCCCTTTAATTTAAAATTCGATTCGAAAATTCTTGTAAATAGTCAATGAATATTACTGAATGATTACTTAACTAATGATGATACCGATTAATGTGTATTATACGTGTTTATGCTTGTGTATTTATATATATTGATTATTGTTGATGTTATTTGTTTTATTGTTACCAAACAGGGCCTCATGGAAGACCACCGAATTGGTGATATGAGCCACCCTGTATAAATATCAGAAATAAATAAATAAATAAATAAATTCCCGGGGATTTATGTGGGGTCCCTTCCACATTTTGAGCATTCATTAAGCATTTTCAGAGTCTCGAATTACATATAAGCCACATTTACACTAAATTTTAAGTAATACTAGAGGAACTATAATCATTCTTAAAATCCATGTTTTCACATGTTAACCCTATGACAGATGACTTTGTCAAAGAGCAGGCATGATCCCGGGGATTCACAGCGGCATTTATTGACAATAAATGTTCAAGAATTTTTTTTTGTACTATCCATCCTTTCTCTCGTGCGAAAGTCAGACTTGAAAAAGATAGAGTAAGATATGAAATATCAAGAAAAAGAGAGACAACTTTTCACGTGTTTTACCTGTTATATCACGTGTTATGGCGAACGTATTTTTCCGAGTCTTTTTTTAACACAGCAATTTACGCCTGCAAAATGTACTACGAAAGAAGGTGAGAGTAATCTTTCTTGATACTATTAAAAGTCTTTGATACTACTTAATGGGATGATGATATTTTAAAACAGGATATACATGTATATTTAAAGTTCGCACAATTTGAGCATGAAAGACATGGGCGCCAATCCTCACAGGAATTCTATTCAAGTGGGGGGGGGGGGGGGGGGGGGACACACCTGGATGCAACAATGGGGTGTCCCCCCACTTGAATAGAATTCCTGTGAGGATTGGCGCCCATGTGAAAGACGATAAAAACTGCTTTCGAAAAATCAGAGGCAATTTCAAAGGCCTATTGTACTTACCCATTCGGATTACGAAATACGCGATTGTAATGTTCGCACATTTCTACAGGTGATAGACAGGACTAATGAAATTGCCTTAGGTTGATTTAATGAAAGTAGTTTTTATCATGTTTATCGTGTTATGATTATTCTGGATGAAAAGTGATGTCCTGTTTGCGTCATTCCGAAATTAAGCTATATAACATTCGGTATTGCATAAAGTTAAGGAACGGTTGATGAAAAACTCAACAATTGTGAAAGTACCTCTTATTAGTTTATATATTTTACTTTTCATTTGTAGATATTAATTACGATTTTCATTATATTCTCATTTCAAAATTGAAAATCCTGTGAATGTCACTGCGCAACGCTTGGAACTACATTACCTATATCCAATCATTCACTGATTACTTTTTTTTTTTTTTTTTTTTTTTTTTTTTTTATTCTTGTTTCTTTTTCTCGAAACCCCCTTTTTCTTGCACAATCGCGAAAGAAACGAGGTCAATTGGCCAAAGTAAATACTAAAAGAAATTATAAAGGAATGAGATATCATTTTATCACTTGCTTCATTGAAGAATAGACATAATTAAGGGTGGGACAATAAACAGAAATCGATAATTGTTTGGTCTCTTATCTATTAAAAGGCCTTATCTGCCCCTAATGAGTTTGCAAAAATGTTAGTACAATATCATTTGACCTATATATTTGCATGTGAGTGATATTATTGTTGTTGCTACGTGCCTTCATATCTCCGTTACCAATGAGAGAAATTTGGTCTGTCCTAATGAAGTCTGTGTATTGAACACAAGGTCGTCTTTCATGATTCCCTTCATTATTTGATTTTCACATTCAAGTATAGCCTTTTGACAAGGCCCTCGTGACTTGGCTATTTTTCTCGGCAAGTAAGCTAGTAGTGGCTGCATAACAAGACTAGCCGCCCAGCCCGGTGAATGCGCGATGGAGCGACGTGAGTCGCGAGGGCCTTTTGGAACCTTGCCTGTATTTCTTTTGTTATCCTTTGTTCCTAGCGAGGATCTGCTACCTTATAGGTAGGAGCCAATCAGCGAACGTATCTTCGCATAACGTCAGCATAAAATTTGGTATGCAAATTTGCCTTCATCCGGAGCTAGCTCGCACGGCACCCGGCACATGGAAAGCAAGCCCCGCAGATACAGTTGTGATTGGTCGATAATCCTCGGTAGGCGCGTTAGCATACGAATGTCAATAATTCATATCGGACAATGGAAACCCAGGTTCCAAAAGGCCTCGCGACTAAAATCGCTCGATCGCGCGAACCGGGCCGTGTTGATTCTTTTCGTCCCCGGCTAATCTCATCTCAGGCACAGCATGACGAGGAAAATAACCAAGCCACGAGGCCTTGTAAAAAGGCTAATTCAAGTATTGATTTCCACCAGGTGGACTATCATCATAAACATGTTACCCTTCTTTAAAATGCACATGCTCCTCCTACACCATTAGACCTGTTTTCCGATAACGTTCATGAAAAGCGATTTGATCTTTTATTCCATTACAATCGGGATGACCTATATAGAAAAGACTAGCCATTTCCAACTGAATCCATCCAATCGCAAAGGATTTGTCATGACGATCAAAATAAGAGGAAAGGGTAAAATGTGCTTTCTTTCATATAAACATTAGATGAGACATTATTTCAATTTTTTTTAAACAAGAGGAGTGTTAATGGGCCATTTGAGATGAATTCATAATGCACTGCTCAGCATAAAAATGGTCCGATCGCTCTGTTACATCTGAATATAATTATGTTTGCTTGTTGTTTTTTTTTCTTTGAGCTGTAACAAATATTACTTGAAAGTTTATTAAAGTTTATTATGCGTCACATGAGTGCACAAATAAAAGAAAGAAAGAAAAAAAAAATGTTTACTTTTGCCAAATTAGGGATACAAGTGGTGGACACATTATTTTTGACTGGTTTCGATCTACGTTATGACTTTTATCAAAACCGTTATAACATAATATCCAGGGGCGGCGACCCAGAATTTAGTTTTTTGTTTTGTTGTTTTATATGGCCCGAAAAAGAGACGTGATGAAGCTTTTCGAGATGCACTCATCGGGTTATCACGCAGGTACGTAACAAATTACTCGAAATCAACTATTCGGAACCAATCAGCGCACGCAGCCCGTCCGTGCCTGCATATCGGAAAAGCACGCTAGTAACAGACCAAAAACAGCCAAATGCGATTCAGCGATCGGTTGCTGAACAATCGAGCTTGCGCACAAAGCTATGCAGACGATCAATTCTCAATTATGTCCCGGGCCAGAAGGGTAGAGCATTTACGCTTTCTGGAAACCGCCTACATTCAATCGCATTAACCCCTTTTGTGTAGACTAAAGGAGTTCGTCCAAGCTAATTTGCGATTGTTCTGAAATTACGGCGTCCGGGTTCATCGAGTAGAATACAGTTGATTTCGAGTAATTTGTTACATACCTGCGTGATAACCTGATGAGTGTAGGTCGAAAAGCTTCGTTATCATGTCTCTTTTTCGTGTCATATTGAAATTTTGTAGTACCATGAAATTATTTGTGCTTTTTTTTTTGTTCAGGGGGACCTTTCTCTCCTCCTTTCCATCACCAAAGCCCCCCTTTTACCAAAGAAGAAAAGAAAATAAAGTTAAACAAGGAATGGATAGCTGCTACAACACACTGTTAAAGTCCTGCGGTGCTCTAAAATAGCAATTTCACTATACCCGGGTGTCCCCGAAAAAGAGGAACGGCGGATTTTCAGTACTTCAGTCCTTTGCCTTCAAAAAGTGTATAAATGTTTTACATCATTGGGTAAAGCAGAGAATGATACCAAGATCATTGAATTTGGTAAAGTAATTTTTATTCTATGCCCGTCATAGTCATTTTCAAATTTCGCTTGATTTTTGCGACCGATGAGTGTAAGGTGGTATCGGGAATGGTTTTAGTGAACAGTAGCTCGGGAAAAGTGGAAACGACACTAATTATTGTACATGCCACAATTATAAAAGGCCATTCCCGACACATTTCTACTCTCATTGGTTGCAAAAACCATGCGAAATTTGAAAATGACTGTATTTTAAGAAACGGGAATAGAATAAAAATTACTTTACCAAATTCAATGATCTTGATAACATTCTCTTCGGGAGAAGATATGCTTTACCCAATGATGTAAAAATATAGACTTTTCGAAGGCAAAGTACTGAAAATCCGCCGTTTCGCTTTTTTGGGGACACCCGGTATAGGCCTATTACAATATGGAAAAAATATTTTCCCTCGGTTGCTACACTCCCTCGCGGAATTATTGTATCCTCCGCCATTCTTCAGCGTTTGATTCAGCAGCGTTATTACGCCGTCGCAACGTCATGTTCTTGTGTGCCCTCTAACTGCCACATTTCTTGACCGATTTCTTTCAAATTTTGTATGGAGGTGTATATTGGTATAATCTACACACCCAGTGTTCCGTCTTCTATACCTTAAAATGCCATATTTTTTGGATGGTTTGTGTGCGCTGTAAAGGCCACATTTAGTCAGCGGATTTTGTTCAAATTTTGTATGCAAGGTGTATCTTGGTATAATCTACAGGCCTATAGATTTTATGTCTATTTTGGAGGATGGCGTAAGTGCAGGCTGCAGGCCACATTTCGTTATGGATTTCTTTCAAATTTTATATGGAGATATATCTTGTTAGAATCTACACATCTTTTCTTTTTGGTGATACTACCCTCATCATTGCGTCCTTACTGGGGTCAAAGGTAATTTATCCCCTTTGTGCGCTCTTTCTTGACGGATTTCTTTCAGATTTTGTATGGAGGTGTATCTTGGCCAAATTTAGACATCTTTAGTTTTTGGTAATGCTGTCACCACTTTTCCGTCCTTTATAGTTTGTCATATTTTGGACGTTGTCTCGTGTGCACTCTGCAGCCCATTTTTCTAGACGGATTCTTACCAAATTTTGCATGAAGATGTATCTTGGTACAATCTACAAATTTATACTGTTTGATAATGTTGTCCTAATTGTTCTGTCCTTTATATGGTCAATGGTCTTTTGTGTGCTTTAAATGCCACGTTTCTTGACGGATTTCTTTCAAATCTTGTGTGGAGGCGTGTCTTAATGAAATCTACACATCTTTAGTGTTTTGTTATGCCGCCGCTAGTATTCCACTTTTTACAGGGTCAAATGTCATATTTTGCTTGCCTAGTATACCTCCTTGGTACAATCATGAAAGGGAAGAGGATATATGGAAGGAAAAACAAAGAAATACATAAGGAAAGAAGATTAATGTATTTATTTGTTTCTCACTCCACCTTCTTCCCTTTCCTTCTGTATTTCTTTGTTTTTCCTTTCATCTATCTAACCATATACATCCCTTTTCCTTATGCACTTCTTTGTTTTTTTTCCTTCCAACTATCCTCTTCTTTTTCGATATGTATTTCGTTGTATTTCCTTTCGTGTATTCTCTTCCCTTTCCTTATGTTTTTCTTTGTTTTTCCTTTTTTATATCCTCTCCCCTTTCCTTATGCATTATTTTGTTTTCCTCTTCTATACTTTATACAGAGTGTATTTGGCGCTATATAAGTTACAATTGTTATTATTATTATTAAAAAAATAATTTCCTTTAATAGTACCCTGGACTATTCGGAACCGTACAACCAATCAGCGCACGCAGCCCTTGCGTGCCTTCAAATCGGAAACACACGCTAACAGACCAAAGACAACCAAATAGGAGGAGGAGGTTCCGTCCTTTATAGGGTCAAAGGTCATTTGTCCATTTCGTGCGCTCTCCTGCATTTCCTGACGGATTTTTTCAAATTATGTATGATATATCTTGGTCAAATCTACACATCTTTAATTTTTGCTGATGCTGCCACCAGTGTTCCGTATTTTATAAGGTCAAAGGTCATATTTTCGATGATGTCTTGTGTGTACGCTCTGCAGGCCATATTTCTGGACGGATTCCTTTCAAATTTTGTATGGAGATGTATCTTGGTACAATCTACAAATTTATACTTTTTGATAATGCTGCCATGATTGTTCCGTCCTTTATAGGGTCAAAGGTCATATGTCTTTTTGTGCGTTATAACTGCTACATTTCTTGACTGATTTCTTTCAGATTTTGTATGGAGGTCCACCATAGATTATTCTAGACCTCTACAGTTTTTGGTGATCCTGCCCCCCCCCCCCCTGTGTGTCGTCTTTTAAAGGTAATATTTTAGTTGATATCTTTTGTGCGCTCTGTAGGTCACATTTCTTGACAGATTTCTTTCGAATTTTCTATAGACAGGCCCGTAGCCAGGGTTTCTAAAGGGGTGGGTCGTTTTTGGCAAAAGTGAACCTTTTTGTCATAATCAATACGGACCGAAGGCAGGTCCTTGCTAGATGCTTTCTGCGGCAATTTAAGGACTCCCGAGGGGAAATTTAGGGGTTGTGAATGATGATTTTGAACACACATTCTTGAAGTCGCAGATGATGCTGTACAACTGACAGCGTGTGGGTAATTCTGGTAACAAAGTTTAAAGGTGTGTGTGTGTGTTTTTTTCAGCCCAAGAAGGGGGGGGGGGGGGGGTCGTCCGACCCCTCCGACCCCCTCTGGCTACTCTAATCTACACACATTGGGTGATTTCACGCTCGGTGTTGGTGTTCGGTGTTGGTGTTTATAGCGAAAATTCTCCTAAAATCGAGCTCAAACACCGCTGTTCAGATTAAGGAGCCGATACCGATATCCTAACAAAGCGCATCGATAACTTAACACTGGCAATGGCGTCAGCACCATTTTTAAAGTAGTCCGACAGTTCTAAAATAAATAATTATTTGATCTAGGGTGCGGTAAGAAACTTCACAGAAATGGATAGTCTTGACAGGAACAGTAAGTTTAGATATGATTTCTCTCGAGTTTCTCACTTGCAGCAGAAAATGCTGCAGTAGGTAATGCAGCTAGACGCCGGATCGGACGGCGTAGCGCGTACAGGGCAAACAGCCAAATTTCAGGCCTTGGCTCAGATTAGCCGTGAAGTTTCATGACTTGTGTTGTAAATGTTGATTTAGAGCTCATCCTGGTAAATGATGTGGATTCTCTGGGTCTTTAACTACGGAATATCTAACGTCATTTTTATTAAATCTATCTTAAAAAGAAAATTAGGTCTTTATTCACTCCTTCAGACCCTTTAAAAAGCAAAAGTAGTTCCTTTCCGTGTGCTCTAAATCGAACGTTAGACCTCTTAGCGCATATAAAATTACACTTCGAATGACGCCTACTGTCTTTATTTCTCGTGACTAATCAGCAAAATTTCCCAAAGCTAGAAACAACAACACCAACACCGACCGTGAAATCGGTATTTCTTAATCCCTAGGGGGTATAGGCCTAGTGTTAGTGAATGGGAATTTGTACATGAAATTAAACACCGACGGCCGAGCTCTGTTCAGCAAACGATAATTAACCAAACAAAAAAAACAACAAAAAAACCGGAACTACGTCAAAAAATCAGAGGTCAACACCTAACACCGACTGATTTTTTTTTCATTTCATAGTCGTTGTTAGATCACGATTTCGTGGCAAAATAGACACTAACACCAAACACCACCACCGAGGGTGAAATCACCCATTGTTTTGGTGATGCTGCTCTAGTGTTGACAATACTCCGTGCCACTGGTGGCAATCTCTACGCAATCCCTTTTTTTAGGGAGGGGAGGGGGGAGGTTCTTTGTCCCTCTTTCGAACAAAAGAATGACGAAAAACTCGCTGCCAGTGCAGGGGGATACATTCGCATTGTGCGGCAGTGCACATTTCTAGTTATTATTATAATCATCTTATTTTCCTCATCATTATTATCATTATTATTATTGTTATTATTATCATTAATGATTCCTTCTTTCTCATCTTCGTTCATGCACCTCCTTCCTCCTCTTCATCCGCTCCTGCCCCTCCTCCTGCCCCTCCCCCCTCTTCCTCTTTCTCTTCATCAATACCGTTCCGAAGTGAGGGTGCTCATTGGCCCGAGTCCATGAACAAAGAAAGAAGATGAAGAAGCAGAAAGGGAAAAGGGGCAACCAGACTATGCTTTTTCATCTTAAAATTGCTATACTTCACGCTCTTCTCCCATCTTCTTCTCATCCCACTTCTTGCTCTTCGCAATCTTCTCTGACTGGACTATTACTTTTTTTTCCTCCTATTTTCTGACTGAACTACAACTTCACTTTCCCCCTAGTTTCTCTTTCATCTGTTCGTATTCATCATCCTTTTTCTCTTCTCATTTCCTCTCAACCCTATACTTGTACCTCCTTGTATCTCTGTCTCCTATTCTCATATTGGCACTCCTCTAGTAGTCGTAGTCGTATTTTTTTCTTAATGAATTCCTTTTATTTCATATCATAACGGAATACAAGAATACATTTAGACCAGGCCCATGTTCCCTTGCCGAAAGCATGGCAGGTTGTACAAAATTATAAACACGAACAATGGTACAAAATTCATTTTACAAAATATCATCACAATGCGGGATCGTTAATTTGACAGGCAAATGGGAAAAATAAATAAGTATAAACACACACACACACACACACACCCACACACAACCACGTTTACATGGCTTTACTTCCGAGGACAGGTATTGTTCCTCTATTGTTCCTCGTCCTCGGACAGTCGACGGAATAAGGCATAAATTCATTGTTCGACGTTCGAGGACTATTGTCCGGCTTCCGAGGACCATTGTTCTCATGGTTTTTTTTTTGTTCTCTGTCCGAAAATGTCCTCGGACATAATGCTAAACAAACGCTCACGCACATACACATATATTTATATACACTCAACCAAAAAAGTAAGTCCCCCAAGCATTTTTTCAGATATCTCAAAGAGTATTTTACCGATTTTGATCATTCAAATGGTAACGAATAAGGAATTTTCTTACGCAGAAAATGAATTGCACGTGTCTGCCAATTGATGACATTGTTGGTGGGAAATCATTTATGACAAAAGGTGTGCAAAAAAATCTTGCACTTTTGTGATTTGTGTCAGCTTCCACACGAATAATCATTTCCGGACTTGCATGTCACTCTATGTTTTACTTTTAATAAGCATCAAAATGAATGAAGTGTTCAATAATTGATAGGTCCACCATCCTGTTCGGCATACTGTTGATCAAAGTTTGTATGCGAAGTTGATCAGGGCCCTCTCATGCTCTGCAAAATGCGCTGGAATTCCTCCAACAAAAAGGTATCGTCCTTCAGCTAAATCTTGAGTTTCTGAATAACCAAGCTTCCTCGCCACCTCTTTAAAGGGAAATCCAACCTTAATAGCAAGTTGCTTTGAAAGAAAGAGGAAAAATCAGAGAAGCAGATTGGTGAAAGTTTGAATGAAATCCGACAAGCAATAAGAAAGTTATGAATTTTTGAAAGTTGTAATCACTATACATATGGGAATTTCAAATTGGCCGAATAGGTAATAACACTGTGATGTAGCTGTGGATAACTCCCCCATTCGCTCCAACATACAAAATGACTAAAATGTCATTTTTTTCAAAATGTATTACTCAGTAGGATCTTTTTCTTTATGGGGACCTATAACAATATGCTATCTCCAATATATTTTGAGTACTGCCCCGAGGATAAAAGCGCCTCGAAGAAAACCGCAAATTAATGATATTTTTGTGTACGACAAACGGGAGATTTGTCCACAAAAATGTCACAATCGACTCACGAAATTGCCAATTTGAGATTCGCATAGATGTAGTGATCTCATTTTTCAAACATCCATAACTTTCTTAGTCCTTGTCCGATTTCTTTCAAACTTTTAACCTTCCTGAGTTTTCTTATTTTTCTGCTTTCACACAAATCATCTTATTACCAAGGTTGGATTGCCCTTTAATGGGCACTCCAGCCAAAAGGTCTTTTAATGAAAACAAAAGTTTAGCATGGATTGTTTTAACACATAACCGATGGTGGTCTCTCATTTAACCTGATCTCTCATATAATATGTACATTTTCCCCATGAAAAAAGAAAATCTTCTGTCTGCTATCACTTAACTCACTGGTGTAGCTACATGGGAAGGTGGGGATGGGCGCGAAACAAAGTGTCAGGTGAAGGGGAATTTGAAAGTAAGATGATATGACCCCTCCCCACACACCCTCCCCTTGGTGTACTTCACTTCTACTTTTAGCCTCGTTACCAATCTAAATTCGCGCTCTATCATGATTAAAAAATCTTGCAGTAAGGGGAGGGGGGGGGGGGGGGGGGCTTCTTTCAATATGTGGTGTGCTATACTATTAACGATATACTTGTTAATGAAACCAAAGAAAAAAAGTGAAATGCAGGCGCTGTATTTATGGTGATACGAATAGTAAAAATAAATAAATCACAAAACAGAAAACTTAAGGGGGGACACGCCCTTGGCGCCACTGCCTGGATCCGCCACTGCGAACCAACATTCATCATTGGCTTTATGCTGTAATTGAGCGCACCAATCCTACGAACTGAAATGTTAAATATTTCCGTATATTCATTTTCATGCAATAAATCTGAAATAAACTCTCCATCACAACTGCATATACACTAAAATTTTCTCCCTTTTCCCAAATTGTAAAAAAGGGGGAAGTGGTGGGTATTGTTAGATATTCAATGTATCTATACGTCATCTCAAAACATACTAATGGTTGATAACAAAAATCTGATGATATTTGTCCAACCAAAAGCAATTATTTACCACATCATTAGGGAAAATCTTAAATTGACTCAAAAGAACTCCTTTAGATAGTCGCATCGAAAGAAGGACGAATTGAAATGTATTTCCCAATTCCCTCTCATTTTCTCCTTCTTTCTACTCTCCTCTCTCTCTTATAACAAGTTCATTGCTCAATGTATTTTGTTTATTTCAATTTCAATTTATTTATTTTCATTTCCACAGATAAACAAAATTTGACATATGTAGAACATTATTCAGTAATTTGTAAACAAATCTTTCGGCATATTACTCCCAGTGTTAAAGATCGTATGCTCGATCTGTAATGAAAAACACAAGTCAGAAAAAATTGGAACCAGTCAAGCTTCTTCGTTTACTAACCATTGTTCCACGGCGGACCGTTTGAATATTAATGAGTCAGAAAGAAGAGGATCTTGGGTATTTGATTCTAGTTCGTCGTGACTTGGCCGTGAACCAGAATAGCCTGGTGGTTAAGTCGCTGCCCGGCAAGCAGTAGATGACAGGTTCGAATCCCGCTGGTTCCAATTTTTTCTGACTTGTGTTTTTCATTACAGATCGAGCATACGATCTTTAACACTGGGAGTAATATGCCGAAAGATTTGTTTACAAATTAAAAATTCCTCCCCAGTCAAGCTTCTTCGTTTATTATTCAGTAAGTTAGTATACATCATAATAATTTCACTTATTTTTTTCCATAATCAAATAAATAATTGTATGGAGTTGACAAATCTGCAGAAATGGAGGGATCCACTAAAAAGCCGAAGCTTGTAAAATGAGGATCCCTCAAAACACATTAAAGTAAGATAGTAAATCATATGATTAAAAAAAAAAAATAGATAAATAAATAAATAAAAAGGAAAAAAGAAAAAAAAAAATACCAGTAGAATGCCTACGAAGAGAACATTCAAAAGGACACGATAGAGCTACCATCATAGAAACAACAAAACTTTATATAGGATATGAATCGGGAAACTTAAACAATATGTTACAAAAAAACGATTATTCGACCAAGAGACAAACAGAAGGGAACTAATTAAAAGAAAAAAAAAATTAAAAAAAATCATGATTTGAGCGACTCGTGGACATTGATGATAACCTTTTTAACACAAAACAAGAAAAAGTGGACAGGGGACAATGGGGAAGGGGTAAGAATAGTCAATCATAACAAACATAATATTGACTATTCATTAATGAACATCAGCGTATAATTTCAATAAATGAAACTTTAATCTTTTCTTAAAAGACTATAAAGAGAGGGCATTTTTAATGTGTTCAGAAAGGGAATTCCAAAATTTCGGACCATCATAGATGAATGTATTTTGGGCCAGGACTTTTCGAAAGAGGGGTAAATGTAATTCCTCAGAACGTCTTGTTGAATATTTATGAAGTGAACAATTTTTCAAAAACATGGTTTTAAAAACTACAGGCAAAGCATCATTATTAAACTTATACATAAACTGACCTAACTGATACCAATATAAATCTGTTACTTTCATAATTTTATTATCAAAAAATAAACGGGCTGTATGGGCGCGGAAAGTTGTATGACAAATTATTCGGAGGGCCTTCTTCTGTAATAATAACAATTTGTCTAATAAATAATTACATGCGTTACCCCAAGCCAACAATCCATAATTTATGTACGGTAAAATTAATGACGAATATAATGTAAGTAAGGAATTTAATGGAAAGTGCGTCTTTAATCTATTTATAATCCCAATGTTACGCGAGATCGTTTTACAAATGATATCTATATGAAGTCGCCATGAAAGTTTATCATCAATCATAACTCCTAAAAATTTAATATTAGAAACTTTATCTAAAGGAAAATCATCAAAAATTATATTTCCTGGTAAAGAAACTAAAGAATGACTAAAAAGCATATATTTTGTTTTTGGGAAATTCAAAGAAAGCCTATTTGCTCGTATCCATTGAGTAAGGTTACGCAATTCTAAATTGACTGTTTTTATTAAATAATGAGGGTCACTGTGCGAGAAAAATAAATTCGTATCATCAGCAAACAATATGATAGACAAAATATTACATGATCTATAAAATCATTAATTTATAAAATAAAGAGAAGCGGTCCCAACAGACTACCTTGAGGGACTCCGCAGTTTGTATGATGAAGTTCTGAGCTATGACCATTTAAATAAACATATTGTTTTCTGTTGGTTAGGTAGCTCCTGAACCACTCCAAGGCCTTCCCGCGTATACCATAATGGGGAAGTTTATAAAGTAAAATGTTGTGGTTAATCGTGTCAAAGGCCTTGGAATAGTCCAGGAAGATACCGATCATATGAGATGATGAATCCAGGGTGTGAACAACTTTATCTACAAATGACAATAAGGCATGAGAAGTGCTGTGGTTCTCCCGAAATCCAAACTGAGAATTACTGATAATACTATGTTTTTTTCAAAAAAGCAATTGTTCTTTTATAAATATTTTTTTCTAAGACTTTTGAAAGAGAAGACAAGAGAGAAATAGGGCAATAATTATTAAGAACCAATCTGTCCCCTTTTTTAAATAAGGGAATAACTTTTGCAATGTTCATAACGTCGGGTACTAGACCATTCAACAAAGATAAATTAAATATATGCACCAAGGGATCGACTTCAGAATAACATTATTGATGCCATCAGAGCCCGAACTTTTCTTTTTATTCAAATTTGCAACTATATCCAATATTTCAGTTCTATGTGTTGGGACAAAAAATATAGATTCTGAATTTGTGGGGCCTAAAAAATCAACAAAGGGTTTATCGGACGGTCGAATATCATGAGCAAGGGTCTCCCCAATTGAAAAAAAGTATGAATTAAAAATATTAACAATATTAACAGGATCTGCAATAATCTTTCCATCGTGTTTAATTTTAGTGATATCAATTCGATTATTCGATAAATTCATTGCCTGTTTAAAAAGAAATAATTTGCATATCATGCTTATATAATTCCACGATTCATAAAATATTTTCTTTTCTCAAAACGTAAAACTTTAGTCAGCATATTTTTATAAGAAGCATATTTAAATTTAGCATGACCAGAACCTTCCAATTTATATGTATAGTATAATCTATTTTTTCTATTAATGGATCGTAATAAAGATTTAGTAATCCAAGGAAGTCGAGGAGAAACTTAATAATTACCTTTGTCTCTTACAACAGGGATATAAATGTCTAATTTTTCATTAAAAGTATTCAAAAAAATGTTCATATGAGATATTAACATCATTACTATTTTTTACGTCAGTCCAATCAACTTGTTCTAAACTGGCACCAAGCCACGCTAAATTTTCTGGTGTAACTCGACGTCTTGAGGGAAGGGGTCCACCATTTTTAATAGAATGAGATATTTTATAATGAGCACATATAGAGTAATGGTCAGTTATATCGGAAAGAACAATATTAGTATATATTATATTAGTAATGTAATACAAGTATTACATTACTAAAAATATTGTCGATTAATGTAGCAGAATGATTAACCACACGAGTGGGTTTAGAAATTAAAGGCAAGAAAGAAGCAGATAGGAATATCTCAAGATACTCCTTCGATGCATTATTAGTGTCGTGTTGCAATAAATTAATATTAAAATCACCCATAACGAAGCAATCTTTATTATCAAATAAAGAATTTTTAACTATACCAGTCAATTGTATAAAAAAAGTCTTGTGAGTTATTACTTGGTGATCAATATACTACACCAACAATTATATTTGTATGACGTGGAACAATAATTTCAATAAATAAAGATTCTATTAAATTATTCATTAATGTAATTTCTTGACAAATATTATAATTATAATCCTTATAAATATATAGACCCACTCCACCCCTGATCTATCCTGTCTACTATTAAAAATAAAATCATAATCACGAAGAGCAAAGGGTGGGTTAGGGTCAGAGGACAACCAGGTTTATGTGAGGCCAATTACAGAAGGGAGATGTTGGGCTTAATTATCTAAAAGTAACTGCAAGTCATCAAAATGTTTATTTAGACTTCTTATATTCAAATGTAACAAAGAACATGTATCCAGTCTAAAATCTGCCATTACATGTTTAAATTGATTGTCAGTTACATATTTAGTTAATGAATTAGTTTGGGCTGGGTCTTCAGTATGAAAATCAAAAGATAATTCTTCGAATGAAGAATTAAATGAATCAGCAATAGTATTATCATAATTACCAGTTTGAGGGTCAATATTAATATCATTCAGGGATGGTCTAAACAGGTCAAAAAGGTCATCATCATTAAGGGAGTTGAATGCTATATTATCAGCTATATTATCAGCCATGGTTTAATGGTTGATACTAAAGTGTGATAATAAATAGTGAATAAAACAAATACGTGTCTGACGTCATGCTTAGCGCGAATTAACAAAAGTACAGTCGCAGGTTGCTGAGAAAGAGAAAAAGTAAAGTTGAATATCATGTACAGAAACATCAAATGAATGATGTGGTAGGTCGAATAGAAAATGGTAACATATACATACAAAATAGACTATGACAGAAAAATTCATACTGCAGGAAATCTTCGTAGGCTGGAACAAAAAATAACCGATTAAATGAACAAAAACGCAACTAGACATACTGCAAATGCGACGCAAATTCAACGCCACTCCCAAAGATGAAGAAACAAGTAGATAAAACAATTTAAGATAAAAAGAGAAACCAAAAGCAGACATATATATAAATATATATTGTATATACGGGGAAAATATTTTTGAAAAAAAAGGGGAAAATTGAAACTACATACTGCCAGGACTATCAATACCTAGGAACTCATGTCCAAAGACAAAATGAAATGAAATGGAATAGCCTAGTGCATATCATATCGGGGTATAGTGTAACTAGAATATTATAAAATATAATAAAATCAGATAATAAATGTGCGAGCAAAAAACCAAAACAAAAAGTACAAAACATTAGCATTTAATTACTGCAATTCATTCATACTTTTTCTTCTGAAAGGATGCATAGTATGAATAAGTACATTGCAAATATCTCAATTGCAAGAAATATATTCATCGTCTATAAAATATTTCAATTGATAACTATGATCATAGCAAAACAAAAATAACATCGAGAATTACATACGATTATATAATTATTTACAAAAGGAAAAAAAAGGGTACATAAAACACATACAGGATCAAATTAAATGCATTCGTTACTTCCATTAGAAGGAAATGTGTTGGTTTTAGTTTAACCCTCTAGGTATCAAGTGAGTAAAAGCTCATACGTTATCACACATTTTTTGTTCTCATGGTACTGAGAGGGTTAATAAAAACGAGCATCAGCCACATGTGACCGGCATGAACTTCTTATCAATGTCTAAACTAGACTAGCGCCCTCTATCCCACAAAATACCTATGTCACCTTGGTTTATATGCCCAGTCGGTACATCGCAAATAAATGAATATTCAGTCCTCTCAAAAGCAAAGACTGAATTCATTATATATAAATACTTCAATTGATAACTATGAAATTAATAAATAGAACAACATCAAGAACTGTGATTATATATTTACAAAAGGAAAAAAGTAAATAGAACACATTATGGGATCAAATTAAATACATAAGCTAATTCGATTTGAAGGAAATATGAGTTGGCCATAAATATATCATGAGGGTTGGACGAAGGTAACGCTCACATTCTCTAGTGATGCAAGAGAAAAAAAAAATAATTTGCTATATACAAAAAAAATAAAATAAAAATACTGGAAAAGTACTCATAATGTAGACAAAACAATGCCACGATGAAGGGGAAGGAAGCATAATAAACACTGATAATGGGTGAAGGCATACATGATTAGGCGACAAAAACGACCAATTTAAGAGAAAATACCTCAGCGGCCTGACCCAGATGTGGAGTGCCGAAACTAGGGGTGAAAAATATCAGGCCATATATATTTCGGGGGGGGGGGGGGGTGGATGGCAATCCATATTTTTTATTGACTGTATAATAGTTTAACATAGAAATTAGGCTACAAATTGGCAATATAAATTGACCCTGAATGGATTTTCATTCAGACAGATAAGTACGTAGTGTCATATTGATGGAGGTTAATATCCTCCATCAATGTAATCATGTATACATATTCCTCCTTAAGCCTTAATGATGTTCACTAATGCGCACCCTAATGCCCAGGCCAGCCGGTTAGTGTGTTAACTTTAATTCAAATGCCTGCAGTAAATACCGATTAGTCAATAACCACAAACTGTTGCCGTCTTCCCTCATATATAATATATACAGTTGTTACTGAAATGTCTTAGCGGTGTATTCCCCAAACACGCAATTACAATGAAAATATGGCCAGGTCTGTGCAAAGGGGACTGTGCAATGGTAACCCTCTCTGTACCGACCCGTGAGAAGCGCACTGAGTTATCAGACATTCAAAGTTGGCCATAAGTATAATCATCATGAGGGCTGGAGGAATGTCACTCTCACATTCTCTAGAGATGCAAGAGGAACAAATAATTTGCTATCAAAAATGATGTAACAATTATACATAAAGGGGGATACGAAATACTGGAAAAATACTCATATACAAGTAAATCGAAAACAATTTATATATATACTCGCACGAAAATAGGTTCATACATTACTTGAAATAGACTGCAGAAAACTTTCAGCTGGTAGGCATGGGTGGAACAAGGTAATGAAGATATTAATAGAACGTCCAGTAATAGCAGTAAAACATAACATTGTATACAGAAGCGATGGAGATGGGTTGTAATATATGACGGGGGGGGGGGGGGCGGCTATATAGACAAAACAATGCCATGATGAAGGGGAAAGAACATAATGAACACTGATAATGGGTGGAGGCATGCATGATTAGACGACAAAAACGACCAATTTAAGAGAAAATACCTCAGTGGCCTGACCCAGATGTGGAGTGCCGACCTGGTTTGAAATTAGGGGTGAAAATATCAGGCTATAAATATTTCGGGGGTGGAGGGCAATCCATTTTTTTATTGGCTCTATAATAATTTAACATAGGAATTAGGCTACAAATTGGCAATATAAATTGACCCTGAATGCATTTTCATTCAGACAGATAAGTACGTAGTGTCATATTGATGGAGGTTAATATCCTCCATCAATGTAATCATGTATACATATTCCTCCTTAAGCCTTAATGACGTTCACTATTGCGCACCCTAATGCCCAGGCCAGCCGGTTAGTGTGTTAACTTTCATTCAGATGCCTGCAGTAAATACCGATTGATCAATAACCACAAACTGTTGCCGTCTTCCCTCATACATAATATTGTAACGCAATTGGTTTTAATTTCGAAGAAAAGCTTAAGTTTTAGTATAGAAATGATCGTTTTGGCCGATTACCGCGTTGAAATAACATTTTATCAAAATGTGAGATCGCTCATGTTTCAGATGATGCTTTAGTTACACTTTAGCCTGTAACTTTTGTTGTTGTTATATTTGCTTTTTAATATTGTTACCTGATTGTTTAGCATTTTATGCCAATTAATTTGATAGGTCATTTACCTAGGTCAAAGCAAGGAAAGTTGGGAAAATATGAGTTGATTATTGCTTGTGTATTTAATTAACCACTTTTTCTTGTACATGTAATTACATACGTAATGGTGTATTTGCCAAAGAAATGTCTGTGGCCGAGTCATTCACTGTATGCTAAGTCAGCGCTCACCGAGCTAGCGCCTGATAGTGTGGTGGTTGACACTTCAGACTGGCTTGGTGTGCATACCAAATGATTCAAAATGATGGTTTTGCACAGTCTTTCCAAATATACTGATTTGGAAGATTTCGAGGTAACTTGTTCAATCGCTACGCCGGTGATTGATTTCCTGGATTTGCCTGGCTGTCTTAGCACCTCATCGCAGGGAAGCTGGTGGATGAAAATCTACTGAAAAACGAGGTCTGGACACGGTCTTGCGGTACTGAAGTCCTCTGGACATGGTACTGCGTACTTGTCTTCTGGACATGGTCGTGCGGTACTGCGTACTTCTGAAGAGTA
This sequence comes from Heliocidaris erythrogramma, assembly GCA_025617745.1. Taxonomy (NCBI): domain Eukaryota; kingdom Metazoa; phylum Echinodermata; class Echinoidea; order Camarodonta; family Echinometridae; genus Heliocidaris; species Heliocidaris erythrogramma. Next base: position 18,092,200 of record CM046863.1, on the reverse strand, counting down.
AACTAGCAGAAATAGCACAGTAGTGACGGTTTGCAGAGAAAGCAGGTTCGACAAGGTGGTATATTTCCGCCAAACGTACGACGTCCTCAGCTCGGGCTATCCTGACCGAAACCGCAGCTGGAGGAAGCAGCGTCGATTTCATTACAATATATACAGTTCTAACTGAAATGTCTTAGCGATGTATTCCCAAAACACGCAATTACAATGTAAATATGGCCAGGTCTGTGCAAAGGGGACTGTGCAATGTTAACCCTCTCAGTACCGACCCGTGAGAAGCGCACCGAGTTATCAGACATTCAAAGTTGGCCATAAGTATAATCATCATGAGGGCTGGAGGAATGTCACTCTCACATTCTCTAGAGATGCAAGAGGAACAAATAATTTGCTATCAAAAATGATGTAACAATTATACATAAAGGGGGATACGAAATACTGGAAAAATACTCATATACAAGTAAATTGAAAACAATTTATATATATACTCGCACGAAAATAGATTCATACATTACTTGAAATAGACTGCAGAAAACTTTCAGCTGGTAGGCATGGGTGGAACAAGATAATGAAGATATTGATAGAACGTCCACTAAGAGCAGTAAAACATAACATTGTATACAGAAGCGATGGAGGTGGGTTGTAATATATGACGAGGGGGGGGGGGGCGGCTATGTAGACAAAACAATGCCATGATGAAGGGGAAAGAACATAATAAACACTGATAATGGGTGGAGGCATGCATGATTAGACGACAAAAACGACCAATTTAAGAGAAAATACCTCAGCGGCCTGACCCAGATGCGGAGTGGCGACCTGCTTTGAAATTAAGGGTGAATAAATCAGGCTGTAAATTTTTCTGAGATGGAGGGAAATCCATGTTTTACAGCTACACAAGTAACGCTACAAATTGACAATTTAAATTGACACTGAATCCATTGTCATTCTGACATTGTCATTCTGACAGAAAATAAAACAATAAACAAAATTACAGCAATGACATTGCGGTTACATGTAATAGCATCATGTAAGAGCATCATATATGGCGAAATATATAAATTATTTGAACAAGAAGAATATATTTTTTATGTTTCCATTCCGTTTCTTCTTAGTGTCCAAATCCTTTCAATTCTTTCCTTCAGTTTCTTCTTAACTGATTTATTTCTTATATATACATATATATATATTCGTCTTATGGTTTCTTCTTATTACTGCTGACAAAACTGAACATCATTGGAAAGATTAACATTAAACAATACAAAACCAATGATATTTCACAGAATATTCCAAGGTAATTACAAAGTCAGATAAATAATCATTAAAGCGCAAAATTAACTTCATCCCCAAAAAGATGTTTGATTTAGTAAGCAAATACAATTAGCTCCGACATCCCTCCTCAAAAATACATGGGTCATGGAACGATGCCCGTCATACGAGGTAAAATAGTCCCTTGTTGTCTTATGATCCCTTGGTCTATTCCAATTCATGATAAAACATATGTACTCTTTTTGTATCTCTATATATCTGTTCCTTTGTGCGTTATTCCATCAAGGCAGGTTTTTCCATGTTTAATCAAGAATACCAAAAACCTAAATACTGATTTAGGAGATGATAACTGCTTGAGACCTGACCCTCTTTCGACGAAAATACAACTAACTACTCGATAACAAATTTCCCTCGCATGATACTTTTCAGTGCCGTCAACTTATTACATATTTATCTATTTCGCTTTAGTGAATATTTATTGTCATTAATTGTCATTATTGTCATTACTCAAAGGGTATTAAACAAAGTTCATGGATGATTACCAGCGAGCGATGTAAAATTTGGGACATGTCCCACCCCACCCCCTCTTGATAGAAATGCGGCTAACCGACGAGAAAAGTTCTTTAAGGATTTTACTTGTTTTCCCCAAGGTTGGTTATTCCGAAGGCTCATAATTCCGAAACACATATTTTCCATATATAGCAATCGTTTTAAAATTCCGAAAATAAAACAAGGTGTATAATTCAGGACAATTTGTTGCATTACTCCGAAGATTCATTATTCCAAAGGTGAGTTATATTCTAAAGTTTGGTTTACCGGAAGGTTAATAATTTCGAAAATGAAATAGGGTTCGAATCTGCAAAAATGAACTGAGTGTTTGTGATTCTCAAGGTTGGTAATTCGGAAAATAATAGAGAGTTTCATTTCATTTTCGACATTTATGAACTTTGAAAATATAAACCCCATTTAATTTTCGGAATTACAAGCACTATTCCATTTTGTGGTCGTGCATCCTATTCGTAATTTTGAATTTTTTGAATTATGAAACTTCGGTGAAAACTGCATGGAGTTCTCAATGCGCAGATCAATGTCTGATATAATTTCGTTTGATATTCTTTACCTGACATGATAACCTGTATGATTTTTTACGGTTTGTTTTGATTCTACGTGCTTCTTTTTCGTTCCGTTTTATTTTTAATCAATAATGACAGACCTAAGTGGCTAAATCTATCATGTCCTTTGGCAAGACATTAATCTACATTTTGCCACTCTCCACCCAGGTGTTAAATGGGTACCCGATAGGATGCGAATGTGGTTGTGAATGCAATAGTATAATTATGTGCGCCTGTAAAATTGCCGCCAGACTCGAATTCTCCTTAATTATGCTAAAGAGGAGTGGAGAATGTGCACTTTACCTGCAGAATCGTAACTGGATCCAATGACTGGGGTAATAATACTATGTAAAGCGTTCCTATCAGTAACTGACTGGAAAGACGCCATACAAATGCAGGTATTATTATTATTATTATTACTATTATTATTATTATTATGCCAGGATTTCATTTCATTAAACAAATTGAATTTTCAAATTTGAATTTGAATCTATTCCCCAGTGGTGTAGCACAAGCCCAGCTGGCATTATTGGAAGGGCGGGGCAACGGTGTTACTCAGAAAATGAAATGGACTATCCTTTCTCTTCTTTCCCCTTCTCACATTTCTTCCTTTGCCTCTTTTTCATCCTCCTTTTCTGTTTTATTTCTTTGTTTAATCTCCATTAAATCTACAGAATATTTGAATTCTATGGTAAAAGCTGACACTATAAACTATCACAAAACTTAGTCAAAAAGATGGCGTGATTGATAGAGTCATTTCCAATAAATAGATTCGCGTTAAGATTTTAGATAACGTTCTCAGTAAAATTACTGATCTCTACCGTTTATAAAATGCTTCAGATTTTCCTGCACATGGTTACGGACACCGCACTTTCGACAATGCCCGCATGTGGGACCGGCACAGTAACAGTGAGCTTGGGAAAACCGGTGGGCTTTGTATTTTCCCCTTTCTTCTTACTTTCATTTAACTAGAATTATATATTAAAGTGAAGAACTTTATTGGAAAAACATGATAAAAATCATTAAAATGAGATACAACATTTCCAACATTTTTAAACTCATTATTACTGCCATAAACGAATTCTCAAAGTAAATTCCCGATACGATATAATGAAATTATCATTAAATATTTGTACTGAGATATTTGCAAACCGCCAAACCGTAGAGATTTACACTTTTCAAGATAGGGTCTAGACGTGTTCACAAGGTATATATGTTGTAATTTTTGTATGTAGTCTATATTCCATTAGAAAAGTGCAATATTTACGGTTGTCTGACAACAAATAGTACGGTTGAAATGAGGCACGAATGTATCTAACATGAGCCCTGTCCTCGCCGCCAACACATGGTTATACGATGTGATGATGATGATGATGATGATTGACAGTGGCGGATCCAGGAATTTGAAATGGGGGGGGGGGGGGGGTGGCACCATCGGAGAGGATTTGGGAGGTGTATCCCTATCCAACGGTAATGATTTTTCAAACAATCATGTGCGAAAATCGCATTTTATAGAGCACTTTTAGTGGAAAAGCTGTAACTCAGTCATTGCCTTAACTGAATGACATACAGGGAATGGGCTGTTTGTAATGAAAGTTAAATACATTTCAAGTTTATTAATTCTTAATATTAAAAATACGGTCGGTGTCATTTCATAATATTCACCTTGAACGATGCAGTCAGTCATTGATAATAGTCATTGTACATTTATTGATAATAGTTATATACCTCGGAGGCCTATTTCACAAAGACTTCATTGACAATTAAGATCGACTGAAAAATAATAGTGTGATGTTGGTGATGCCTTTAATAGAATGGCGCAGAGAAGGGCGCCGAGCAGTCTATCATGTAGGCGCTCGAACCATACGTAGTTCAATGACAACTTCATGAAAATGATATATAGCAGTAGATCTACAATCTACTTCTATTTGCAGCTGCATATTGGTGAATATCCAAAATCATTTACAGAAGAACCCTTCCTCAATTTTGAGAAAAGAGACGGAAATTGATGCAAAATTGCAAATATTGAAAGAACATATAACATCAAAAGTAATATTTTACTTCTGACACGATAAGAACTACTTTCGAAAAATAAACTCAACGGCAATGTCAAAGACCTTTGTACTGGCCATAGAAATCAGGTTCGGATTATGTAATACACCATTGTTATGTTCGCACATTAATTTTCTAAAGGTGATATGCAGAGCTATTGAAGTTGTCTTGAGTTTATTTTTCTAAAGTAGTTTTTATCGTGTTTTCTCTTTCATGTCAATGATCTAGGCCTATTTCCTTTTTGATAAAGGACTCTGCAAAGCCGTAACGATTAGATTCAGACCATGACCTACCATGTCTCACGATAAGGCGGTGAAACGTGCTATGGATTTGAAGCGGAGCAAATTCAACAAGAAAGTCTTTACGTCTTTCTTCAGCCCCGAACATCTCGTGATCCTCTTTGTAGTAGTGGCTGTCACCTGCTACACTCTACCATTCTACATAGCTGGATGCGTGTTGGCTTGTATCGCAACACTTCTGTCCATTGCGTTCATAGTATGGTACTGTGTGTTATACCTATTTGTCTATATAATCTTATACATCAAGGAGATTGTGATAAGCCACATACGATTGCTGACTACACGCTGAATGGGCTTTCTATTCATGCGCGCGGAAATTTTGAAAAGAAATGCGCGGATATTTCGACTAGTTTGCCCATTGATATGGAACTGAAGATGAAGCTAATGAAACAATGTTAAGTCTCACCTTAATAATGAGAAAAGCGTCCATATTTCATTAAATTTTGGATAAAAATTTACAGATCAATTACAGATGCATAATAGGCTATAAGTACATTATCTTATATGGGTATTAATCACATAGATTAGAATGATCTTGCAAAATTATAGGAGCAAAATAAATTCATTAATAGACTCTTGTGTGATTATTCATATTTTCGAAAATACTTAATATTTTGAACATCTTTGCAGTTTATGGACGTATGACGGATCATACCTGAAAGGCCATTAATTTGTGCATCATTAATTTTTAAGACATGGTTTTTCTAATCATAAAAGACTGCCCTGTTTATTGTTCATGTCAATGTTGCCACGATTCACTGGACCGTTGATTGACTCCATATGATGTAATAAAAATATATGTATTTTATATACGAGCACTAAAGAGAGGAAAATATAAAATGTATGAATAACATTATTAAGCACAGTGCATTTAAATATTGATTTAAACTAGACGAAAATGTATAAATATTCTTAATGGAAATAAATGGACGCCGATGATAATAAACACCAACAAAATTCAAAATTGTTCCTGGCATTAAAGTAGAGTAGTGAACGTTCGTGGAGCATATTTAAATAGTGTCCAGAAACATCACTCAAAAATGAGAACCAGTGATGATATTTTCAGAAAGTCTACCTACATGGACATGAATACCTCGATCGAAACAGTGGAGAAAAGCGAAAAAGATATACCGGTACTCAGTTCTGGTAATCAGTTCATTGGATTACATTGCTAATTTGCCACAAAACATCTTTCCTGCCTTTACTTTCAATAAGTGACGGAGTTGAGGTGATGGGAAATAAGCCAGGGGGGGGGGGGGGGCACTCAGTATATAGTGTGCGGTGGGTATGTGCTGCAGAGAAGACCCCCATTTTTAGACTTAAATTTCAGTTTCAAAGCATAGCATTTATTTCTTGTTGAGAAAAAGAAGAGAGAAAACCGTTTCAAAGCACCGCCCTTTTCATTCCTTTGTTCCGACCGTTCTGGCCCGCACCGGCCCTTTTCGAAAAATATCATTTTTGGTGAAAAGTTGAAAACGATTTTCATTCCAGCCAGGTGCTTAATTCTTCCGGGCTTTCCCCATTGCTTCCAATCCGGTTCCAATCCACCCCAGGGAATTCGGTTTTAATTCATGCGGAGCGCATGCATGCGAATTAACCCGCGCGCTTGATATGAATACACACACCACAAACTTGCCATGACACACAAGCGTATGTACATTGTAGCTAATGGGAGCTTGTGGGAACCAGTTCAGTAACACATACTTTATATATTGTAATTCAGTTCTAAAGACCCCCTTTTTCAAAATCTTAGTAGTTCCGAAGACCATCCTTTTTACTTAATAGCTTCAAATCCAACTTGTTGAAGTTATGGTCGCCAAGTAAAGATAAATTTGATCCAGAAGAGTGGCCTGTCCATGTTCTTCTGCTGCTGTACAGCACCACTAAAAGTGTATCAGTTTAGATTCTTCACCAGGGGAGCGTTTCATCAAGCGTTTTGTTGGTGATTTTTACTGAAAAATTTGCTCTCAGCAAATCAGATGCAAGGCTTTCAGTAGCTTATAACAGTTGTCGGTTAAAATTACTGACAAAACGCTTGATGAAACACTCCACAAGATGTCAACGAAAAGCAAATATTTTAAAAACTTTTAAATGGCTACATCCAAGGTATAATCTAAGGTATGATACGCTCGTTCCGAAGCCCTCCTTTTTGTCTTGCCAGCGGCAGATACATACCACTTTTGGGGTCGACTGCCCCCCTACCCATAAGACTAGGAGAATGGACCGTGATGAAGCTACCCTGGGTTTAAAAATCGGCTAAAACTGCCTTGAGGGAGATATAACAAAAGCGGGTTGTGAGCAGAAGCATAATCTTTGTCAAAAGTTTTTTTTATCTCCCTGCTCCTTTCCCAAAATGGCGACAGGGAACGATTTAACTTACTCCTATTTAAATCTGGACAAACAGCTTTACGCCTGATTAAATTCACGTGTTTTTGTTCTCTGTAATTGCAGGGAAATATCCCCCCCCCCCCCCCCCCCCACGCGTATGCTTGTTCCCTCCCTTTGAAAGCACCGCCTATCTCAGGGCTGCTAAAATTTCTGAACCCCCTATCGCGGGCTTTGCGCGGGCCTTTCCTGCCTTGGAGACCCCCTAAATTCAGAACACTGCTCAATGTACCCCCTATCTCAGGTGAGCTCTCATTCCAACCCCATATCTCAGGACAGACACCAACCCCCCTCCCAAGTAAGCTGTCATTACAATCAGCTATTAATTTTAGAAAATGTGAAGGAGTTGCTTTCATTATTCGTGAATGCATTCAACTGGAATTGAGACCATTCACCGACCTTGAGTTAACTATCTAATCGATTTCAGAGGGAAAATTAATATGAATCGGGGGAAAAGCAGTAGTTGGATTTTATTCATCAAGGTGTCAAATTAAAGAAAAAATTAAACAGGCTACATTGTGGATGAGAACGCACCAGTATAAAATAGGGTCCGGTCTCTTCTGAAGGCTGTGTGGTTCTTTGAAGATAGTGGAGGTTGAGGGGTTCGCCTGTAGTGACTTCAATTTTCCATTATTTACAACGTTGATTGAGTCTCATAGCATTGTGTATGTTGCATACATTGCTTTATATAAAATATATTGCCCTAGTTACTTGTGTGTATCATTTCCCTCGGTGAATCATTTTTTATTTTAAATACTCGTCATTACGTGACGAGCCCTTACTGTTTACTAAACCTATGATTATGTACCAAACTTATATGTCTACATTTATGTACTTTACCATTATTATTTCATTCGAGTGCCTAAAACTACAACTGTTTCTTTGCACTGACTCTACTCGTGCACATGAGCTGTCATGAATGAAGGTGGCGCCACAATGACAGGCATCAGTTAACTTGCTTTTGCGGTGGATCTGGTCACTTGATCCACAGCACAAGCAAGCAAAACTACAAACAACCTAACAGGTAATGATTTTAATTATATCAAAATAAACAATCAGATGTAAAAAAGGACGCATGAGTAGCCATGATACAAGTAAAACAAGAAAAGAAGCTGGACGCGTAAGTAAGCGCTAATGAATGACGCAAAAAAGGAAAGTATGGATTGTTTTGTGCTATTTAAAGGTCCCCTTTTATGAAAGTCTAATTCTTGGTATTTTGTACATGATACTCATCTAAATTGAAAAATGAAATCCGTTTGCAATAAATACGTATCAAAATATTTTTAAAATAATATTTTCCCCAGGTATTCATGTCCAAAACAGTCTGCTAAGCTCCGCCCCCTTTTAAACCCCGAATTCTCGTTCCGCGAGCATGATTGACGTGTGACGTCACAAACCGACATTGCCGATGCTTGTTTACAATATTGCATATGTATCATATGTGCAAACTAACTTGCTGTTGAATATACCACCTCCAAAATCACCTCTAAAGCGAAGTATGCCGCAACGCTGCGTTGTTGCAGGTTGCAGCAACACCACAAAGGAGGGTGTCAGTCTACATTTATTCCCTAAAGACCCAAATATAAGAAGGAAATGGACCGCAAAAGTAAAATTAACTCGCGCCCATTGGAAGGGGCCGAGTGACCGCAGTGTTGTGTGCTCCGAGCACTTTTGTGCGGAGGACTTCGTCGATAGCACGGGGCTGCATGCGGCGTTTGGCATCAAGAAGAGGCCGTCCCTGAAACAAATTTGATCATACATGTATCAATAATATGAAATTTGGCGACTCTGAGCTTTACCTCACAAGCACCTCTCTCAATTGGTCTTTACTATTAAAATGATATTTTTTTGGTTCTTATACAATAATACAATACAATACAATAAGCATTTAGTACGCCCTTCCCATAAGGCTCGGAGCATTTACAAAATATTTAAATTATAGAACACATTAAAACTTTTATATAAACACAAATCAGAAAACTCTTCAATCGTCCATGTGGGAACTACCAGGTGGTTTTATGGAGACAAAATGTAATGAATGTACCTGTTACAAAGTTTGATAGCGGATTTAAAATAAATATGATGTCACAGCTTTTTTAAAGGTCTTTATGGATGCTGTCTGTGTAATGGTCAAGGTTGATTATTCCACAGCCTCGATGCAGTAACTGTGAAAGTCCTATCACCTGACAAATTTCGGGTCATTGGGTAGCTGAGCTGAAGGTTATGATTTGAGGATCTGAGATTTCTACTAGGTGTATATACAGTTAAGCATTCAGATATGTACCCTGGAGCCTGGTTATTGAGAGATTTATAAACATAAAGAACTAATTTGAAGATGATACGTTTTTGAATGAGTGAAGGGAACGAAGTAAAGGTTGGGAAGAATGACTTCTGCCAACCTCAAAAACAAGACGTGCAGCCCAATTCTGCAGACGCTGTAGACGGTTTACATGAGATTTTGGTATAGAGGAAAGAAGCCCATTACAATAGTCTAGTCTGGAAAGAATAAGTGACCTTACAGCATGATGACAAGTAGTTTGATCAATAAATTTACGAATCCTAGATATGTTCCTCAAATGAAAAATCACACTGCGGTAAACATTGTTAATGTGTGTTGACATAGTCATGTTAACATCAAAAAAGGCACCCAGATTCCTTATTGAATCCGATGGATGTATAGAAACTTCACCAACTGACAGTGTTAAATCCACAGAACTCCTAAAGACGTAGAAGGCTCGTGCGGGTGCGAAATTGTAGGCATTGTTCGTATGTGATCACGTGATATCCGCCATGTTGGTTAGTCCTTCGCTCTCCAGCTAGCTCCGGTATGAAGCTCGTCGCGTCAACCATGTCAACGGCATTCACACAGTACAAATTGTTTGATCAATACTAGGGTTATATGAAATCTAACTGAAATTGCTACATTTTGTTAATGCTAGTATCCAAATGAACCAAGACAAAAAGAGAGGGAATGTACATGAAATATATTATTGCAAGTGTTATCAAATGTTGTTTTGGGCATTTTCATGCTTATTTGTTATTATAGAAATGCAGTCATCATCCACTCTTGTTGCTCATTTTGATAATTTTACTGCACTACATTTACTTACCATTTCAAACAACTTTGATCACTGAAATGATTCTCATGGTTCTGGCAAATGAAAGTGGAAATTTATGTTATTGTATTCATATCCTGATGCAAGACTTCATGCTTGTAAGAGTTCGATATGAGGTGTGCTCATGGCAATACGTTGCAATATATAGCCCACAAGAAAATTCTTTGTCTTTACAGATCACTGTTATGATCCAGACATCTGTGTTTTGTTGAAGGTTGTCACTCTAAATAAGAACATTAGAATACATCAAGTCCAACGAAGTGTCACAAGTCACGACTGCCAAATTGGAAAGGTAGCTTTCGGAGAGGACTACAACTTAATCATTAAAATTCTAATTTGACAAAAATAAAGTCATTACAATTCTAACTCGATAAAAAAAAAAAAATCGCCAGACCTCCAAAATTCGCCCATGCAGTGGGGGTGGGGGTATAGGGGTCCCGTTTCCCTCCATATAATTCTCTGACAACCAAAAAAAAGTTTAAAAAATTTCATTCTACCCAATGACCCGAAATTTGTCAGGTGATAGGACTTTCACAGTTACTGCATCTAGGCTATGGAATAATCTCCCCTTGACCATTAGACAGTCAGCATCCATAAAGACCTTTAAAAAAGCTGTGAAATCATATATATTTTAAATCCGCTATCAAACTTTGTAACAGGTACATTCATTACATTTTGTCTCCATAAAACCACTTGGTAGTTCCCACATGGACGAAGTGTTTTCTGATTTGTGTTTATATACAAATTATAATGTGTTCTATAATTTAAATATTTTGTAAACGCTCTGAGCCTTAGGGGAAGGGCGTACTAAATGCTTATTGTATTGTATTGTATTGTATTGTAAAAAAAGGGGGGGGGCACAATCCACAAAAGGGATCCTCTATGGTCAAAATGCATACTTTTCTTCCAAGGGGGGGGGGGGGGCACGGGCCGGAAGTGCCTCCCCCCCCCGATCCGCCAATGCTATGATGATTATGCTTTTGATGCCTTTGCTGCATGTGCCAATGTCCAGTTTTATGCCAAAGTTATTTGCACAGTTGCAGATACATCTATCTTTGATTATTATACATGTTAAAACAAACAGCATAGTCATGGATATTAATGATTTTTTCCCCATGTAGGTTACTAAATTATAGAAATTACAAACATTGTCAAATGATATTCCATGGATGGTAAGGACCAACTTTAATTGAGATGATCCGGGAGCAGTGAATTCTGACTGTAAACAATAAGCACATCATCGTATTCATCTGTTTCTTAATATCGATTAGACACACTCAAAATCTGCTGGATTTTATCTTGACACTCATATCGTGAAGGGGCATGAATAATTAAAAAAAAAAAATACAATGAAAGGAGAATCTTGAGTAAAAATAACCCAGTTGAATAAAAATTGATTCAAGCGGCGGCTAAGCAATGCGTCTACACAGAAAGTGGGAGGAGGGCTACAGACTTACCCCCCCCCCCCCCCCGTTCCCCTGCCAATCTGATTAATCCACAATTTAAAAAAGTTCATCGATAAAGTCCTGACTTATATAAGGATTATCATCAAAGATAAAAAGAAACATGGCAGAGTATGTTGAACACATCCTTAATTCAAAAAATCAATTAGGCATCACGGCGCCGACATGTGGAACTCCTTACCTGATTCGCTTAAGTTACGGACTTCAATTTTTCTTTTAAAGCCATGACAAAAAAAACACCTTCTTAATCAATACAGTAATTAAAGTTACATTTAATATTGTTAGAGAAAAATTAACCATTTATTGAGGCATCAAATTAAATTTCAAATTAAGCAGAGGCTTTGTACAATCACTCATTTCACATATTGCACGGCCACCTGCACATTACCCTTCATATCATATTCATCCTTCTTTCTTTTCTCTTTCTTTTATTTTTCTTCTTTCATTTCCTATCCCGAGGCCGTCATCATCTCAAGCTTATGCTTACGATGTCGGTCTCCTGCATCATTTAACTCTCCTTAGCATAGAATCGCCCCACTATTCTTGTTATTATATTTATATCTTATTTTGTTAAACGATCAAGTAGATTTTTATCTGTTTGTCAAAAGTAATTTTATGTTTATTACGTAGATGATGTATATTATGCTATTATGATTATGAATATACTTTACTTTGTACTTATGAAAAATGCAGAAATAAAACAGTGCGAAAAAAAAAACAAGGTTGTTGGCCTTTTTATATCAGATGAAACTGTACAAAAAGTATAATTTTACAAGTCATGTACATGGTACCAAAAAAGCAAGTATAAATTTTTTTGCTTTTTCCGAGGGGGTTAAGAAGGATGAAGGTGAACAAACGAACTCGGGCTGCTTTCTTGAAAGGGAACTAAAATGAAAATAGTGATATAAAAAACAACTGTTTGATATATCTTGAATTTAAGAGAATACAGTTTTAAACTTTGTGTCCGAAAGAGACCCCCCCCCCCCCTATAATGTACATGATATTAGTTGACGTTACTTATGTATGACAGAGCAGCTGAACCTCAGTGGAAAAGCCAACTTCAAAATTTCAAGTGATGAAGGCACAAGGCCCGTTATTTCGATAAAGAAGATCCGATATAATATAAATAGGCATTGTAGTAGACCAGCCAAGAAGATTTTTTTTACTTTGGACGGCATTTTTGGGTAATGCTCGGCGTTAATGCTTAAAGTCTTGCAAAAATACTGACGAATAACGTACGGGCGGATGCCACGCGCATTTTTGCCTAAAAATGCCATTTTGGCTCAAAATTTGAAAGAATGTCAAAAATCACGATTTTTATTTTTTTGACCTAATATGTAATACCTGATTAAGACTTTTCAAGTGATATCAGATTTATTTTGAGTTTCAAGTTATAAACCTGATTAATACACAATTGAAAGTAGGATATTACACACACATGTATGGCGTAATGAAACATAAAGCTGTGTTACTCAAAATAATAGGTTGTGAAAACTACCAATATTTCAACGTTTTTTACCCACGTAAATTTGTCATTTTTAAACGCCTTTTCTTGATTAAAAATAAACATATATGTATATTGTCATGTCACACACAGAAAAGAAATTATCCGATAAGGTAATGTATAACTCATTTTATGATATCCCAAACAGAACGATGTGTTTTTACTGGATGCGCATTTTGACTGAAAAACACTATTTGAAGGTACATCTAGAGTGTATAAGGCAATTATCCCATGTTTATTAGTATAGTCTATGGGCCAAAAACTGAAATGTCTCCACCCCCTTAGAAATAATCTTAAATGATTTTTTTTCCCTGTTAGATGGGACCATTAACTATCAGAATATGCTTCTTTGCCCTAAAATAAGAGGTGGGCGAGGCCACAAGGACTATTACCATGGCAACGGATCAAACACAGTAGATTTTAAGAAAATGTCATGTATTCGTGATTAAGAAAGGACAAAAACACATTATAACATTTTAAAGTAATGTATCACAAGTTTCTCACTTGATAAAAACTCAAACAAAAGGTGTCCATCATGTTTATTTTATGGAAATAGTAAGACAAAAAAAAAACATATTTGAGTAAAAAAAAAAACCCACGATGCTACAGAAAAAAGTAAATATTAATATATTTGTATTGTACATGATTATCTTCTTTTTAATAGGACACTCACTTATCAAAATTTGTTTTGATAAGTGAGGGAGTAAAGGGATGATGGAGGAGACCACTAAATGTGTAGGCCGTTACCATGGTAACAAATAAATTTATTTATTATTGTTACCGCCTGTTTGATTATATTCACAAATTTAGTTTGGAATATAGTTTGGAATTTGATTTATAAAAAAAAATCTGTTGCCATGGAAACAGAATTAATGAAGATGACATCTTTCAACTAAAGAATGAAATGTAAGTAACCAATATAAAATATATAGCAATTAGATTAACAAACACCGTCAGCGATTAGAATCTGCTCGTTGGTTGTGAATGTGACCACTATCATAATAGCTATTACCAAAATTTGGTAGCTAATACAAAAAGTGGTGTTGTCTTTCTACCAGAATTTCTCTTTACTTGATTCCAATCTAGATCCAGAAGATTTGTGTTCGCTATTTAATGGGATACCAAAATTTTCACATTGAACATGATGACAGACCTGCTACTTGATTCATTGCAAATTTTATTTATATACAGTGCGTATCAGGAAAAAGTATACCCAACTTAATTAGCTTCTAAAATATAAATTTATAACCTCTATGAGCTTGAAATTTATTTCATAGTAAAGAACAACTTATATTCTGTGCAATGATACCTTATATTCATAACTTTGCTGCCACGGATGACTCAGCAGCAGGCTTTTCAAACAGTATTGTCAAACCAACTATGCGTTAATTAGTTACTTCAGTTGGAAAACAATTGCTGAGTTATTTTCATTTGATTTGAATAGAAGGGTTTTAAAGTCAACTCAAACTCAAGAAAGGCTTATTACAAGCTAAATTTCAGATTTTTTTCAATTGATAACACAATGTTGGCTTCATCTGCATCCCTTTTTTCAGGAAAGCCTTTTTAATGAGTCATTAAAAATGGACATTGTTAATTCTCAACGTGTATCCTTCTTTTCTTCTTTTAGTCTTTAAGGTCAGTAAACCTTTCAGTCCATGTGTTATTCTCAAAAGCACCGTGTGCACCGTATGCAGGTGGAATGGTGCTATTGAGTTTTTAGTTATCACGGGACAGGAAGATAGAAGGCTATTGAAATAAATTAAATATTGACATCTGGATTGAAACAAAGTCATATGGAAGCTTAGATTACTTTAAACAATGAAGCATTGAAGCACAAAGGAGAATTTAACTTTTTACAAAATATTTTAGACTAAAATAGCAACATTCGTTGCATCAGCGTCAGCCCACACTTGGAACAAGAAGATTGTGATTGTTTTACTCTTTTTTTAAAAAACCCTGGTGCTCAGTCATCCATGACAACAAGGTCATATGGAAGCTTACATCACTTTAAACAATGAAGCATTGAAGAACAAAGGAGAATTTAACTTTTTACAAAATATTTTAGACTAAAATAGCAACATTCGTTGCATCAGCGTCAGCCCACACTTGGAACAAGAAGATTTTGATTGTTTGACTCTTTTAAAAAATCCTTGGTGCTCAGTCATCCATGACAACAAGGTCATATGGAAGCTTACATCACTTTAAACAATAAAGCATTGAAGCACAAAGGAGAATTTAACTTTTTACAAAATATTTTAGACTAAAATAGCAACATTCGTTGCATCAGCGTCAGCCCACACTTGGAACAAGAAGATTTTGATTGTTTGACTCTTTTTAAAAAACCGTGGTGCTCAGTCATCAATGACAACAAGGTCATATGGAAGCATACATCACTTTAAACAATGAAGCATTGAAGCACAAAGGAGAATTTAACTTTTTACAAAATATTTTAGACTAAAATAGCAACATTCGTTGCATCAGCGTCAGCCCACACTTGGAATAAGAGATTTTGATTGACTCCTTTTAAAAAACCCTGGTGCTCAGTCATCCATGGCAGAAATGTCATGAATGAGGGACTATAGACAGACAATAAGCTATTCTTCACCATGAAGTAAATTTTAAAGTCACATCGATTACAACATTTTAATTAGAAACTATCAGAGTTGTGTATACTATTTTTGATAAGCACTGTATTTATGTATCCATTTATTTGAACTTATTCATACAGGCTAAAAGCATGATCAGTATAAAATGTTTTGCATCATGTTCCTGATGCAACAGGAATAAACAATAAGGTATAGCATAAATTGGTAACAATTATAAGAAAAAAGTAATATAGTTACATAATAGAAATATAAGTAATAAAATAATAAGTAAAAACAACAATAATAAACGGCTCTGAATATTTCAAAACTAACAAATTGAGTATATTATGTAATGTTAAGCCGAATGTGGAATGTGGATAACATCCATGTACTAATGAGACTGCAGGATTACAAAAAAAACCTGGACCGTAACTTTGTCGATTGTCATCTAAAATAAGAACCGTAAAAAGTCATCTTTGGAAATTTATTATTGAAAGTCACACAAAGATCATATACATACATGTATATCGATGATATTCATTAAGGTTAGCTGGCAACTAAATACGGTATAATTACAAATTTAGTGTTGATGTAGAGTGTAGCGACTTAAAATGACGAGTTGGCAACTAATTAATATTGGTCACAGACCAGGGCGGCAAAGCGTCTCGTGATTGGGGGGGGGGGGGGGGGTAAAGAAGACACTAGCAGAAAAAAGAACTTCTGTGGGAAAGGGGGCATTAAGAGAAAAAGCACTTTTTAGGGAAAAGGGAAAGGCATAAATGGAAACGTTAAAGTGAATACATAAGTTTTAGACATTATATACCCTACATTTTGAAGCCATCTCGGGAAAGATTCAAATAATCCATTTGTTTCTCTTTTACATTACAGTGTGCAGTTGAGTGTGAGGGTCTGTATATTCCTTTAATTTCCAATCGAGCATAGCGGGCTGTGATACCCAGTGGTGGATCGGGGGGGGGGGGGGGGGCTTTTGGCGGGGCTTTTTTAAATTATCCCTGATTGACATTTAGGACTTCAGCCCCCTATTTTGGGCCTTTCCCTTTTTCTTCCGTTTTTTCGCGTATCTCTCTTTCACATCGAGACTCCCCCCACTTTGTAAAATCCTGGATCCGCCGGTGACATCAGATTCTTATGAAGAGGAAAAAAGTCATCCTAGTGGGGTTCAAAGTACAATGTCATCATGAAAGACTGGATAGACTCGTTG